>CM063288.1:3962500-3985000 GCA_032173965.1 Sitta carolinensis | reverse complement strand
ACGTTTTGGCTGTGCCAACACTATTGTACTCTGAAGAAAGATATCAGGACACCATGGTCTCACTCCTGTTGTCTTCTGCCCTCATCCTCTCTGCTAGTGTCCAAGTCAGGGTGATTTGACATCTTTTGGTGGCCCAATGGGGGTGTTTCTGATAGTGAAAGTGCCAGGTAACTGGCTGTACACTTGTGAATTAAGTTTGAAAGCATGTCAGGAAGAGACTGTCTACTAAAGCATTAATATTCATGAGTGAGAAATTAATGTCCTTTTCTGCTATTTGAACTATTATTAATTCTTATTATGATTTTGAGAGCCATTATACGCATTGATAGGCTAATGAACAGTCATTTATAGAGGGATTTTAAGACAGTTTATTCCAAGGAAGGAAATGCTAGCACTCTAAGACTTGCTTCACACAATTTCAAACCCTTAATTCTGGTTGCTTGCTTTGCTGCACATCAGGGTGATTTCTACCTAATCCAACTGTCTAAAGTAAGCTACGATTTCCAATCAATCTTCTCTTTATTTGGCCTTTGCTGCCATAGGATCTACAAATCTGTATTCTTACCAACTCTACTTAAAAAAATGTCTATAAACAACAATTAAGTGTTTTCAGAGTTTCTGGAGCTCTTCTGTATGTTAATAGTCCTGAGGCGAAGTAAAAAAATCTCTTCAGTATTATTTCCATTGCAGATGATTCTTTGGCTACTTGTGCTAATTAATTTGCCTGGTCAGTACCGAGCTGCTAGAAAATTTCCTCTCTTCTCCAGTTTGCTGTGGAAAAGACTGTAGTATCTGTTTGTCAAAAGATTAGAATTATTAACATGCAGTGATGGGTGTGCACTACAGTCAGAATAATGCCAGAAAGAAACCAACTTGATTCCCAGATTGCCATGCTGATCTTATCCCTGATCCAGCACTGAAGACTCCTTAGTCAGAGCCTTGCACTGGTTAGTAAGATTAAGAGATCCAAAACCCTACATGTAGTAGGGAGTGACAAGTTCTCAATAACATTTATTGGGACTTAATCTTTTAGCTGGAGGTTTCAGGAGGAATTAGAATCCAAGAGGTGCAGTGGACTCCTTATTTTGATAATATTGTAAAGACTATGTGGAAAAAAATCCATAGCAAACTTAGTATCAAATTTCCTGGATGCTGCTGCCATTTTAATTATGTGCATGGGGACAAAACTTTACAGTGCTGTGTATTATGCAAAGCAGTTGCTTTCCACCTTTAATTTTCCCTATAAATAACTTTAGATATGGCTACACTGTTAGAACAATTTAGATATGACCAGAATATTAGAAGATAATTCAGAATGTTACAGAATCTTGGAATTCTGCTTGCCAGTTCAAAAATAACTGTCCATACAGCTTATATCAGAGAACTTATAAATGATAAATGGAAAGGCCACAAGACCTCTGGCCCAATGCTAGTTTTCTTTCCTAGGATTTGGGAAGTAGGGTGTTTTGGTATTTTATCCAGTGACTTTGTCTGGTATTACTGGCAAGTCATTTTGTGTTATTTTGGATGAAATATGCACTTCTAAAGTGTGCCCAAATGCTGCTATGAAGTCAGGTTCAGCCACACTTAAATTACTCAGTACCACAAATAGTTCTATTGATTTTCTGGAAGATCAACAGACGTAGTTCAACAGATTGTCTGCAAGTAAAATTGTGCTTCATGTGAGTAAGGTGGTAGAAGTGCCAATAACTGAAACACTTAATCACCTTATTTATAGAACTCAACCTTCAAAGCCATACAACTTTTTCCAGGACTTCAGCCACTGAAATCCACCCCTAAAATCTGTTTAGAAAGGTTAACAGGTAAATGTGCAAGCTGATTCTAAATCTTTATTTTGAATGAACTAGTTTTCTTGAAATGTCTCAGGCAAAGGCATGGAGAAAAAGAAATTTCTACGACAGTCTCTGAGCAGTGAGGGCTGATATCCCAGCACAGGAAATATTTAAATATCCACAAGTCCTTCCAGATCTTTTCAGCTGGAGCAAGCTGTATAGACTGTACATCTGTACAGACAGTGCATCTGTCCAACTGCACTTACAAAAATACCTCACTGATATTCCACAAAGGAAAATTCCACCCAGTTCCCAAAGCTGCAACATCTGTCTCTGGTTTGGGAGGCTTGGGTTCAGGTCTTTGATTTTCTCTGCAACAGGTTGGAAAGATTACTACATTGGAAAGATTTTTTCAATGAGGTCTAGTGATTATGCCTTCATTTCACTTCCTTATCTCTAATATGAATTTAATAGGTGGCACATAAGCACTGTAGATAAATAGGAGATTTATTGTTTAAAATGCACACACAGAGGCAGATGTGAGTATATTTATTTATATATATATATATATTTATATATATATTTATATACTCTAAATAGAAATCCTTCTGCCAGAATTACAATTCTCCTGCAGACAGTTTTCTGAATGAATGTATCAGTTACTGCAGTGGGTTTCCCACTTGAGACAGATGAACAGAGGAATGAGATTAATTAAAAAAAAAAAAAATAGTGTTGAAAATCTGACTTGCAGGTTTTCAAGTGGAATCCCTAGCCTGATATGTCTCAGGTCATAGTGTGGGGAACAGAAAAAGTGTATTCCACACCCACCACCAGATCTCTGGAGAAAGGACATATTCCTGAAGGAAGACTACAAGAAAGAAGGAGAGAGACTTTTTGCAAGAGCCTTTTTACAGGACAGGGCTTGGAGTAACCCTGTCTAGGGGAAGGTGTCCCTGCCCATGGAGGGAGTGGAACAAGGTCATCTTTAAGGTCCCTTCCAACCCAACTCACTCAGGGATTCTGTGGTTTGTAGGGCACCAGATCCAGTCAGCATACATGGCTTCAGTCCTGGCAATCCCCCAAGGATCAAGCCCCCCCAGACACAGACAAAGCAATCCCCCATCTCTGGAGCTCAGGATTTTCAGCCCTGGCAGGAAGGGAAGCATTTCTTCACATAGGGGAAAGCAGAGCCACAGGCACCTAAAGATCCTCAAAGGTCACAGCTGTAGTACCTAATTAGCCTGTGCACCTTCAGGGATGGATGGCAGCTGAATGAAGTTTTTCAGAATCTAAGTGCCTAGACATCACCTAAGGTCCACATTAGATACTCATTTAATTTTTGTTTTTTCAAGATCTGGATTTTTTTTTTTCTTTGATTGCTCTGATAGACCATTAACACTTTTTTCAAATGATTTCACACATATCCTTTCGATATATCAATTAAGGTCTCCTGGTGCATGCTAAGCAGAATTCTCAATGTCATTCCTATCAATCCTACAATGTTATGTGTTACCCTACTACAGGGAAACTGAAGATGGTTATTTAGCATCTTACACACGACAGAGTTTTGTAAGTTTTTTGGTTAGCAAAAGTTATTAGATAACAATTTTTTTACAGTTTTGCTGGTCCGTGACACTGGTCTTTACTGGTCTGGTCTGACAAAATCTATGATGGCAACATAGCAAAGCAATAAATTCTCTTTCCATGGGAATCATAGATTTGTTCTAACCCTCAAAAGGTACTGGTGCTATCAGTAGTTGTAAGTCCTCTCCACGCTGGTCAGTTATCTTCCTCTCCAGCATTTCTGGCGTCAGTAAAAAGGTTTTCTCTGAGTTTTGGCTCTTGTTCTGTTTCATTAAGAGTCCCCAAGAACCTGCTGCCTGTGTGGCTCGAGACAACGTGTTGCAGAAACTCACATCTATCTGGGCAATGATCACGTTTCGGGCTTCAGCAGACCAGAGCAAATTTTGCACTGAATAATGTAACTTTTGAGGAGTTTGCACAGAAGCTGTCTGCACCAAAATCAGGCAAAAATTAAAAAAAAAAAAACAAAAAAAAAAACAAAAAAAAAAAAACAACAAAAACACAAAAAACCTGTGTCAGGAGGCAATAAACAAGTTATTGATACATAATCATGACCAAAGAACTGAGCTGCATTGGTTGAAAATATAATGTAGGAAGGACCTGCTCTGAACTACTATGCAGTGTTATGAAAATAGTAGCTGGGAAACAGAAAGGAAGTAAATACATTCATTTATTCTGACAGTCATAACATCCTTGTATCATCTTGGTGGAAAGTTACAAAAGATGTCTAAAGAGATTTTCAAAAGACATCTAAAGAAACCTCACTCGAGGCTTACAAAGAACAAGGCTCAAGGCCAACTCGTCTTGGAAAGACAAGTCAGCATATTGCACTGTAAGAAATCCATGACAGTCTCTTAACATCATCACGTAATAGGTTCCTGAGAAACCAAATCTTATCAGTCTCTGGCATTATGCAAATTTCTGTCATAATCTCAATCTGTGGGCTTCGAGTCCTAATCAAACTGCCTTCAGATTCACAGTTGGCGAGCCTCCTATTGAAATCGTTTCTCTACCCTCCATTTACTTGTCCAAGGAAGTTTTGGGGCTTGGCATGGCATCAGAAAGCCTCAATTTCATGTGAACATGGTGATTTATAAACAAATCCAAGGTCACCACAATATATTTCACATGATACATCATAATTAATACACTTCCTTGGCCAAATTTAAATATTGGAAGACAGTAGAGATCCATAAACGAATGTGAACAGAAAAAAACCCAACTGCGTGGAAGCAAAAAGTAATCAAAACTTAAAGTGCATGTTTTTAAAAAATTTCTTTTTAAAAAAGGAATTATTTTATGAGCAACATAATCTCAGGGAGACCCGACCCTGCAAATGTATGAATATGTGTGAATATACATTCCCCCAAACACAATAACACTAAAAAGTAACAGCAGCTCATTCAGAGTGTGGTACTGAGTATTTTCAGTGGGGTTTGAATAGTATTAAATCCATTTTTTGAAATATCCTTGAAAGCTTAGCTGGAAAGTTGTGTGAATATCTGATTCAAGAATCATTAACTGATATTGGCAGAGAAAGCAAAACCCTCACATTCTAGAAGAGTTGTTAAGATGATGCAGGAGACAGGGAGACTACAGGAGAAGGTTTCTAATCTATGGGTGCTAACAAAATACAGATTTAAATTGCATATGACCATCCTGAGTGAAAAAAAAAAAAAAAAGTAAAAGAAAATATGAGTAAAAATATTTAAATATATTTATGCTGTAGCATTCCCACCATTGTAGATATCATATTCTAACACAGTCTCTACTTAAATTCAAGCCACTAATACAGAATATCTCCTCTGAAGATCTAAATGGAAGCTGTTGTATTTGCAATAGCAGCAAACTGGGAACCAAAGAGGTTCACTCCACGCTTTTGTTCCCAGGAGGTGTCAAGGAACAATATGTCCTGGTAACCTCCTAGTTCTTTCTCAATGACCTTTTCTTCACAGTTGCAAACTGTTTCTGCTCAACAGCATTTTTAAATAGATCTTTTCAGGTCTGGAAGCAACTCATTTAAGAAAAAAAAAAAAAATTGGAGGTCATGTCTTTGAATAGATTTTTTCTTTTGACGTGTAAAGTAGCCCAATTTAAGAAATTAAGAAATGTTAAGAAATAAAGGAAAGAAATTAATAGGTAAGACATTCTCCTAGGTTTTTTTTTTTTTTTTTTTTTTTTTTTTTTTTTTTTTAATTGTAAAGTTTTAAGTAAGATGTTGGAAGAGAAATGAAAACAGAATGTACACCTGGAAGTTTACCTCCTCTGCAGGGCTTTTCCCTGTGGAGGATGCTCAGGTAACACTGATCCGTAGGCAGCCTGATTCTAGATTGATTTTGGGGTTTATTTTTCTAAAAATGAGCCTCTGGTTTAAAACAAGTTGTGATATTTACTAATTCTTTTCTTTGGATAGCACACAATTCTTCTGAAAAAGAACACTTCATAAAACTCTTAAATGTGCACAGAAGCAACATTTCAACAGGATTTTCCCCTTTGTAAATTTTACTTAACATAGCGTTCTGCTGATCCCATCAAATGAAAGAATATTTAAATTATATTTAATGAATAAAATTTACCTTTTGAGAAAAAGAGGAGGCCCTACAGAACCTCACTCAAAGGGCTACACCAGTGACGAAAATTGTCCTAATATTACAGGGACAGAAAAAACAGTTTAATTTGCTCTTATAAATATGGTGGAGGCTTTTCAATTATCATCAAAGGAAATGAGAAAGATTTAAAAGAATCTTACTTGGATTTTTCTATCATGCAAAACTTTGTGTAGGAGGGACATATTCTCCCCCAGCTTAGACTTTTTTGTTATTACAGTTATAATTTTTTTAGCATAGCAGAAATTTTATTGCGGATGCCTGGCCTGTCTCTTAACTCATGCTAATTATATTCATAATTAAATGTTAAACAAGAATTGACTAGGCCAACTGGCTTGCACAGGTGTTTGTGATATGAATGGTTTAATGCTCCTGCAATAAATTATTGGATACAAATCTGCACTAATCTACATAGAGAGAACCCTTTTCAAGAACTTTGAGGTACTGGTGGTCCAGCACCATGCTTTGAGACCAGGACTTGCAAGCAGCACCTACAAGAGAGTTTTTTTGTCTAAACTCTGGCTTGTCCTTGATTGCATGAGCACTAACATGGTTAATTTTTTATTTTTTTTTTTTCTGGGTTCTTACCTGCCATGGTATGCAGGTCCTCAGAGAATTAACATTAAAGGTGGAGTAGTCACTGGATGCTTGGTGGAAATTTCATCTGCCTCACTTCAGCTTGCAAAGAACTATTTTATATTTGTGACTAATGACCAGATTAATCATGGAGGCTCCAGAAATTCTCTGTTAGCTTTACACCAATTGCTGGTTCTCAAGGGATGGAATCAAACACTTGCAAATGGAGAAAGACTGAGGCTTCAGTTTGTTCCTCTTCCACTTAATTTTGGGGCATGGAAAATAGTCTTCTAGTCTAATTTAAGTTTCATCTGTGGTTAAGAGATTCTTTTTGTAGGGACAAAGAACTGGCATAGCTCCCCAGGGCAGTGATGGAGTCCCCATCCCTGCAGGGATTTAAAAGTGGTGTAGATGTGACTCTTGGGGATATGGGTTAGTGAAGGCCTTGGTAGTGCTGGGGAAATGGTTGGACTTGATGAAATTAAAAGGTCTTTTCCATCTAAATGATCCTGGGATTCTATGAAAGAAAGGGCAGAAGGAAGAACAAAGCCAATTTGAGAGTCTGTATCTGGGTTAACATAAGGGAAACCCATGGAGAAAATCAAGCAGGAGAGAGTGGTGAAAGAGAAACTGAGAAATCAGAGCAACAACACTGGGCAGGAAAGGGTTGGGAAAAAGAGAGAGGAGGATCTCTTTAGTGACTGTGACAAGATCCCTGTAACCTGGAGTGTTTGGGGGAGGCACAGGGAGAGGAACTTCTCCTGAGGGTTATCTGGAGCTCTTGACAAAGTGAGAATTGGCACTCTGGGTTCGAGGGGAAAAATGTTAATCAGGCTTGTGAGTGAAGCTTCCACTTGGGGAAAGTAATAACAGGAGGAGAAGCAGCCTATAATGCCCCAGTTACACAATTTCAGAGGTGCAAAAATGGAAGAAGTGAGGCGGGGAAAGTGGGAATAGAAGACCAGGAAGGGAGGGAGGAGAACCCCCAAGAACAAGAGAAGGGGATGCTGAAAGTCATCACCCACTGTGATGTGCTGCCTTGCTCCCTGCTTACACCTTCCTACAATCCAGAAGTTTCCACCTTTCCAAATAAGAGTAGCACTACACCTCTGTGTGGTGGCACATTGGATCTGAAGCAGCAAAGATTAGCATGATAATGTCTCCGTGAAAAAAAGAAAAAAATAACAGCTGAGTTGTTCTCTGATCCTCATCACATAGATATTTGAGGACCTGGTACACTCTGAAGACCTAGACTACTACAGCTGTGGTATTCAGAGTAGGTACTAACTTTATGGAGTATTTCTGTGCATTCTAAATGTTTAAAGCAACTGAGTTAGGGGAAAATGCATAAACTTAGCCTTCACTCTTAGGACTATGAATAACCTTTGGGTGAGAATCTGGTAGATGAAAAATTAAGTCACATAAACTGTATTATTTCTGTACCTTTGTCACTGAATGAGAAAGGAGTTAGAGCAGCCCATTTCTTCTGGAAATGTTCTATAAATTTTTTGACATGGAGAAAGAAAGGAGAAATTAAGAGTTCTAAAAATTCCACAAAGTAGGCAGGTGTAGAATCATGTCACTAATGGTCACAAAAGTGACCTCATAGTTTACCACAATAACTGAAATATAGTAAAGGGCATAAAAAATACATCAATGCAATAAGAATAGCAACAGTAGCACTTTCCACAGAATGCTCACTGAATTTCACAGAATGTCAGAGAAAAGTTAAGGCACAAGTTCAAGTCAGGCCCAGATTTGCCAGCTTGGAAGTACAAGCTCTCCTTCCCTGGAAGCATCACCCCTAGGCATGGCTTGACACAGGCATGGCTTCCCAATTTCCCTCTTCTGAATTTCCCTGTTCCCCACGGGAAGTGCAACTGCACGCTGAAATACTTTGGGAGAGTATTGATGTCTCAATGTGAGAGCAGGCTGGTGTTCTTACCAAGGCTGGGCCAGAGTTCAAAGTTAATAGGATTTATAATGTCTCTTGAGGGACACAAATTGTGAAAAAGTAGTGCTGGAAAACTGGGTAATGTGGCTGCAGAAAAGCATCCTCAGCAGCTGTACTCCACCAGCTGTACCAGATAACAGCTAAAAGGGAAGTCAAGAAAAGTAAGAAAGAGTGTGGGAATGGAGCACATCCTCCTCCCAAATGGTTGTCAGTGAGTGTGTGTCCCTGAGGCCATAGGGGCTCATCAGACATGACTTTTACTTTTAAGGATGCTTCTTTGGGTGCAGGAATATTTCCTGAATCCTGCCTTCTGCTGATAGTACAGGAATGGAATCTGAATTGCCCACAATTTTAAAATAGGATGCAACTTGTCTTGATTCCTGGAGAATCAAACTGCTCCCTTTGACTCCTACATAAAACTCATGAGCCTGTTAACCCTTGTGTCTGCTGGTACATTTTGGCCCCAGCACTGTTGCTCTCATTGCCTGGGAAGGTAGTACCTCACACAGATAATGTCGTTGAGATCAGGAGCACCATCTCACTCACCAAGAGCCCACAGTCTGACTCAGTCACTGTTAAACACTTTTGAGTGCCTGTTAGCACTGGGAACAAAAAACCTGCATTCCAGGCACTGAGGTGTGCTTAGATGGCCAGAAAATCCGACTGTGCATTGTTCACTTGTACCAAACAGAAGAATGGGGCAACCAGAAAGGACTTGCAGAGGTTTTAGAAGCTCGGAATGTGACTGAGAGCTGCAGAGCTCTGGGAGCTCATGCAGAACACCTGGTGTTTGTAGCTCTTTATCAGGAGAGCCCCGGCAGCAAGGGAAGTATTTTCCAAGCTGGCACTTCTACTGTGTCTTGTAAAGGGAAAGAGCTGCACACACAGAGGGGTGAGGTGGCCAGGACTAAACCCCAATGTGATTTGCAGAATTTATCTTCTCCCAAAACTCCTGCAGGTGCCATAGAAAGTAGAGGGATAGGGAGGAAATTGGCCTGATACATCCACAGGTTGCCTACTCACAAGGAGGGAAAATAAAGTGAGTGCCCAAGCTGCAACTTCTTTCTTTTTCTCCTCTTCCTTTTTATTTTCTTTTATTATTTTCCTTTTTTTTTTTTCTTCAATTTTCTTCTTTCTCTCTTTTTGGTCCTTTGTCTTTTCCATTCTTTTGTGCGGTTTTTTTGTTGGTTTTTGTTGTTGTTGTTTGTTTGTTTTGTTTTTGTTTTTGTTTTCTTTTTTTCTTCTTCTCCTTTTCCCTTTTCCTTTTTCCTTTTTTCCCTTTTCCATTTTTTTTTTTCTTATTCTTCTCTGTATTCCTTTCCTTTCCTTTCCTTTCCTTTCCTTTCCTTTCCTTTCCTTTCCTTTCCTTTCCTTTCCTTTCCTTTCCTTTCCTTTCCTTTCCTTTCCTTTCCTTTCTTTCCTTTCTTTCCTTTTTCCTTTTTTTTTCTCTTTTCCTTTTTATTCCTTTTCTTTCCTTTCTTTTTTCCTTTCCTCCGGTCCTACTGTTTTCCCTTTTCATTTCAGTTTCTTTTTTTTTTTTTTTTTTTTTATTTCTTTTTTTCCATTTTCTCTTTTGAATTTCCCTCTCAAAGAAGCCCACACTGGGAGAAGGAGGCAGACTTGCCTGGCAGGCAGGTTTCTGCACACTTCTGCAGCTCCAGCCCTGGGCTATCAAGTGCCACTTCTAGAAGAGCCTTTCCTTGGCTCGTGTTCCATTTGCATCTGGATGTTCACATGCAGCCAGAACCAACCTACATTCCCTGCAGCGGAGGCTGTTGCTTGGTTTTCTTTATACCACAGATCAGGGCACCTGATGAGGCCACATTCCTCCTGCAAGCTTAAGTATATAATTTTTTTACAAAAAATTAGCCCACTGTGGAGAGAGAAATCCTCCACAGAGAAATAATAAACCGTGATGAGAGTAACCACTTTAGGAGATGATAGAATTTGATCCAGGATCTGTGTTTTTGCTTTGAAGTAGTAGTTGTCCTTTAGTTCAGATGGTATTTGTGAATCGCTGCCTCAAAAAAATAAAAAGGGGTCTTTTGGCACATTCTTTAGGCTGATGACAGGCAAAATGAAGTAGATTCTGTCTCAGAAATCTCCAAAAATAATCTTAGGTTTGACATAACACACCATGTCATAAAGTGATATAAGCCACATAAGCACAAAGCAGGCTTTAAATTTAAAGAAGAATAATCCTATTTTCAGATAGGATACTCTCCATCAATTTGGATAACAAATATCTGATGCAGAATATAGCCATGTTAATGTTGAGATCCCTTAAAACCTGCAGCTCCTGGTAGTAGGTGGCTGTGGCAGCCTGCTTTCTACCTGTGCTCCCTGAAAGCTGCTCAGACCATCCACACTCCCACACACATTAAACATTTCTATCTGGAAATAAGGATCTGCACTTTTTTTTTATTATTATTATTTTTTTTTTAATGTCTTTAACCCCTCAGCACCTGTGATCCAGAGTTCCCAGAGCTAAAGAGTGATGCAAAATGCATTAATGCTCAGTACTGGGAAATCCCAACTCCTGGTGCCAAGAGGTTCATAAATATAGTAATGAAACCTCTTGACTCAAAAGTGAGCACTATTTAACAGAACAAGCATGAACAGCCTTTAGGAGATTTTGCAGCTGGATTTGTTCCACTGTGTCAGAGCTGAACCTCCATGATAGTAGTTTTAAAAAAACTGTGCATGGTTTAAAGAGAGAGTTTAAGGAAGCCAGGCAGCCAAAAATTAAAACTAAATAAATCCATGGAAAGGAAAAGTAAATCTGTATCCCTACCAGAAAAAGAGGCTTCAAGATTCCCCAGTATGAATCCAGTGACAGATGTCAAGGTCCTTGGGAAATGTCCACTAAGCTTTGTTTTGCACATGTTCCTGAAGAACTAAACCGAGTATATTGTGTGATAATTTACAGCAAATCAGTATCAATAAATCAGAATCATGCAAGCAGTCATGTTTATTATATCCTTGTTGCTTAATATTCATGATAGTAATTTATTTTTATAGTACAGTTTCACTGTTATCTCCTCCTTTGCTGTAACTTTGAGACAAGCAAGCTGCAAGAGTAGAAGGTCAGGTAACCCTTTGAAGACAGTAAAAGTTCATTCACTTGGAATTTGCCTGCTTTGTTTTTTTTGTGGGTTTTTTTTTTTTCCTAATGCTTTAGTGGCTCCTTAAAATATTTATACTATCATTCCTAACCTAGCATTATTTATTTAACAAATATCTCTGCAAAATGAGAGCAGTGTATGGATACCAACTCTACAAACGAAGAACCCAAAATTTCTAGAACTGCTCCATTGAAAACAGTCATGAAATCTGCTGTCAAGGTCTGCATTTTAACAGAACATTTTTCTTTAAAAAATTTTAAACTCACAATTCCTTAAGGTTTCCTGACATTTTTCAATGGCAAGTCTTGTTAATCAGGCTGGCAATGATGGAAGCAGGTTTCATCCATGCAACATGCAGGGTACAAACAACTACAATTTCTGCCTGCCACTCCTGCTGAAACACCTCATTACTGAGTGAGGCCTTAGTAACTTCACATCTACTCCCCAACAGTGCATTCAGCTTAAACTGGGTGGCATTTTTTTTCTTTTCCACATGTACTTTTAGGTAAAAAAATGGATTTCAGCTGTTCCAGTTGAGGTACAAGGACCTCCATTGTTCCTTTAGTGCAGCCATAAAGCACGACTAAGTTTAATGAGAAAGCACAAATTCAAGGTGATATAGATGTCAAGATGTTCTCTATTTCCTATAAATCAGAAATCAACAGAATTCTTAAATTTTTATTTTTTTTTTGCATTCTTTCTCAAAAATATTTTTCTGTCCTGCTGATCTGCTTCACTGTTTCAGCTCAGACTGAGTTTGTGTAGCAGAAGAATCACTCAATATGTAAAACTCTTCTGGCTAAAGACAGCCTGTAATTATACAATGGCCTCACTGGTATGTCCCCTTGTCTTTCAATTAAGGATGAGCTTTTGATGAAGTTGTATTGGTTACTGCACATAATCAATTGTTTCTCATCCAGGAACATATTTTTCATTAGACAGGAGGTGGAGGCCACACAAAAAAATATTGCTGATCAGATGAATGAAGTCTAAACCTACCTCATCACAAAGATAACATCTAAAAATGCTTCAGGTTTATTTATGGCAGACAAAAAATATGACTAGGTTTCAAGAAATGATGAAGATAAGCAGACATAAAAGACATTTTTATTCTAAGTGTAAACTATCATTAAATGTATTTAGATTTATACCCTATAATTATTATGATTGTAGCAATTAATCAATCAACTGATTAACACATAGGGTCAGCAGGACACGGTGATCTTATCTTGAAGCTTGAATTAATTAATTATTCCTTGCTCTACATTATTATTTTCTACTTGTGTATGTTTTCTCAGTGTCCCTATTGAAAAAATATATCTTTTTTTTTTTTTCCCTGTGATGTATTGAGTCGAGCAGGGGAAGACACTGGCGTACATTTACTAATTTGCCATCAGAATTTCAAATTAATTAAAACATTTTTAAAACATTGCATAATTTTTAACTACTTGTTATATTCTAATTAGCAAGGTTCAATTAAATTGTTTTCAACGTAGCAACTTAAGAGCTCTCATCTCTTCAAGTGGAGTCAAATTCAGCGGGTGTATATTGTTGCAATGATATAATTCCATGTTCATTATCCCACAAGCCAGTGAAGTCTCTCTGAGCAGAGCATTTGTTTACTGACTGTGGCACTGTGAGGATTTTCCAGTTCCACAGGCAATCCTGCTGTCAGGAGTTCTCCCTGAAATTCGGCTACGATTCAATTTGCTTTGTGCAAAATTATTTTCTGCCCCTGCCCATGGCAGGGGGTTAGAATCAGATGAGCTCTAAAGGCTCTTCCAGCCCAAACCATTCTGGGATTCTATGAAAGGCATCCCTTCCAATAACCCCTTCCTTGTGCTGAACATTTCCTCCATCTCTTTTTTAATTTGCATCACCTTCTAGAACTCTTGCTGGCTCCAGAGCAGACACCCCGTTGCACCACCACTGTGCCCAATTCCCTCCGGGCTACCAGCCCCAAGTTGGTTTGACATTCCTGGTTCTTAAAAGCTTGGGCTAGGGGTTGTAATTATTTTTTTTTTTCTATATTATGTTGTCTTATCTTTTCTTCTTATTCAGTAGTTGCTAGCAAGCCTAGGAAGCCTTGGTGGTGCTGCAGAAAAACTTAAGTGCTCTGTCAGACAGCACCTATTTCAGTGGCTTGTCCCAAAAACATTCAAATGCTCTGTGCTTGGAAAGCCACGTTTTTATGCTGTTACCACCTACTAATCTGCACTTTGCTTGTGCTGTGATGAACAAGGATAAACCAGATTTTATGAGCATCTCCCTCTCCTCTTGTGCTGCTCTGTGGCCATGGAAGAGTCACTGAGGTGTGGGCACGGTGTGTCTGGGGCTGTTTTACTTTCCATATCCCCAGGCAGACACACAGTGCAATTCTCTTCTCCGTGTCTGATTTCCCCCCTTTTTTTTCCAGTCTGTAACACCCTACTGCTCTTCCCCCTTTTTTTCACTCTAACACCCTACCACAGTGAGCCCGTGTCCTGATTAGGCTCTACTATTATCTATACAATCAAAAATAAAAGAGATGCTAAAAATCCAGCTGCTGGCTCTCTCACTGAGCTCTCAGGAAAGTTCATATCCCAGCCCCTGGTGGTTTTATTTTTCCAATTTTAGTGCAGGAGATAGCAGTAATGGAAGAAGGTTTGGGGTCCTTAAATAGAAAGGGTAGGAGAAGCAGTTATCATCAAGCTTTAGCTTTGAAGTGTAAACTTAGCAAAGACTTCCCTGATGAAGTATACATATGGAACTACAAAATGCCACTTTTTATCCATTTGTTTTCCTGACCATAACCACGTTTTCACACTGTCAGCATTTTCATTAGAAGCTCTTTTTGTCAGAGGTTTATAACGAGAATGTAAAGATTTGCTATGGGCTAAATCTCAATCCAAGAGCAAATGTTTATACCAATTCTGAAAACAATCAGCTTGCCCATTTGTAGTTATGCATGTGTTCATCATCTGTTACTGCTTGTCCAATGCTCTGCAACTTCTGGAAGGAAAAAGAGACATCTGGAGGGAAAAAAAAAAGCTATCCTGCAGATAGCACACTGTATGTTATCCTGAGTTATTCAATAAGGTACTACAGAAATGCAGCTTTTCAGTCAATATAAATATTTTTTTGCTTAAGCCTGTCAAATTTACTGTAGAAATATTGTAATGTATGGCTTATCCTGCTCTCCTTTTGCTCATTACTTATATGGAATTTGCTTTAAAAATTCACTGGAAATTATTCATCTAATGAACTGAGCCACTTTTGTGATCCCAGGCACAACAAATTCTTTGAAAATGTTTTAGTTTATCTTCTGGACCTGAGGGTTGACAGGTTTTTGCTGTCTGTCACTTCCACTGTGTATCAGTCCCACGATGTTCTGGGGATGAGTTCAATGTAAAAGATAATTTACAGTCTTTATCCTTCTCTGGCTGTGTTGGTTTGAACAAAAAGGTGCATAAAGTAAGCATGTATATAACGACATAAAGAAAAATTTTAACACAAAATAAACAGAAAAAAAAAATATTTGTGCATGTAAATGTTACCTGTACACAACATGACCCAAAATGAAAACTTTCCGGGTAAAATTCAGAAATCATTGAACCATAGAATCACAGAATGGTTTGATTTGGAAAGAACATTAAAGATCTTGTTCCTACTCCTCTGTTATGAGCAGGAACAACTTCCAGTAGAAGAAATAAAGATAAATCAGGTGCTAATCTGAAAGTTGCCTCTGTTTTTACACAGAAGATGCCTGAGGTTGTAGAGCACTTCAGAAAGCTTTGTAGTACTTGGTATTTACATACAATGCTCAGTGTTACAAGTATTTACTTTACAATAGCATTACAGTCATACTTACAAGTCTCTTTATCCAGTAAACTCAGTTTAGTCAGGAAAAAAAAAATAACATGCTGCCCTCATTAGTGTTTCTTCATAAAGCACAGTAAAAATTAATTGAATCACCCCATCCTAGACACAGATAAGTCTCCAAACTTAGCACCAATGTTGCTGCATTCCCTTCTAAAGTATGATTAAAGCACTTGGAAAAGCGTGTAGAGATCATCCTGTAAAGCCATCAGGGAATTTATTTTTTTCTTTAGCAAATAATTCATGAGCAGTTATAACTCGTTGACAAATCATTGTGCAGACAATGAAAAGATTTTTTTCAGGATGGGTCGTGAGCACACATCTGGTATGAATGTTCTCAGAAATACTTCTCCACCCTGCTGTGCACAGTCTTTTTGGTTTTGGGAGATTTTGAGGGAATAAAAAGGTTCACCTGAATATTTGTGAACATGCAGGCACATCAGCAGATCTACCTGGAAAAGAACAAAAAATCTAAAAGTCAAAAAATTCTTTCTTTTTCTTAGCTTGACTCACCCAGTTGTGTTTTCAACCAGGAAGCTTTAAGAAGATAATTAATTATGAGCTAATTAAACTTTGCAAAGTCATTGTGAGACTGCTCAAATTAATATAAATATTTCAGAGCAAGTAAATGGAGGCACATAGATTATTTTTGCAAATCGGGTACCAAAGCAAGCAATGACAGCAGCAGCCCTCTCTGTCCCTTTCCCCCACTCTGCAAACATTTTTGATCTTTCCAAGCTTCACATTTATCTAGTAAGGGTTAAAGCAGGATTTTAAATCCTATATGAAATCTGTGGAAATATGTGTTCTGCATAAATCTGGGCCACAAAATTAATATACTTGTATACATTTTCCCCATCTGCTATATTGCTGACACATCCAGCTTGTAGCCCAGAATGTTTTAGAGAAGAAAGGGCCATCTCTATGTTTAGTGCAAGAGTTCAAGTGGAGTTAGAGACTTAGTGGAGCACTCAGGCTTCTCCACTAAACATAGAAAGCAGCTTGGGGTACTTGGGAAGTTTTCTTCTAAAATGCCAAACTGCTGGTTATTGTGAGGGGAGGGAGGAGTGATATTACTTTTTTTTTTTTTTTTTTTTTTTTGTATGTACGTGATGAATTAAGCTGCATATTTAGAAGAGAAAAAAATTTCCTTTTCTACTCTTTCAGTCTTGTCAGCTATCATAATATATACATGTGCCTGCGAATGTGTATACATAACACCTGTAAATTTTCCATTAAAAAAAAAATGGATAAAAAAAAATCAGGCAAGGGTAAGGTCATCTCAAACCTCCAAATATCTTAGGAGTAATTTTCGGGACTGTGGCCTGGGAGAGGCAGCTCTTTTCTGGTCTGGGACTGCAGACTCCCCCACCCAGGCTGGGTGCCTGTGATGTTTTCCTGTCAGGAGGTAAAGGAGTGTCCCCTTGCAGACTTTGTGCTGCAGGAATAGCAGGAATAGTGCAGCACAGCTTTGTCAGGGGCTCAGGGCTGTGCTGAGCCCTCCATGGTGTGTTGGGAGCTGCAGCCTGCCCGGAGCCAGCCCTGCTCCCCTGGTGCCCCAGCCTGCCTCTGCTCCAAGTGCCATCAGGGTGTGTTTTCCAGCACCTTGGTTCTATATCCTTGGGAGGGAGGTTGAGTTTTTTTTACTCTTTGATTCATTCACCACACCAGATTTTGGATTTGTGCATTGTTTTGGCATAGATGTCCCGTGCGCTGTGAAATTTTGAATTTCCTAGGATTTCCAATTAAAAATATGTTTTGGGTTTTTTTGTTTGTTTTTTTTTTTTTAATGGCTTTTCTTAACACTCTAATGCATGTCTGTGAGTATTGTGGCATGCCCATCTTGTGGGTTTATGTACAAAAAGCTGAGGTCCACTGAGTTGACTCTAAGTCTGACATTCAGAAAAAGCAGTGTGACAACTTTAAGTCACCAAAAAGCTCTTTTGATATAGAGGTCTACCTGTGGCTCTAAGGTCATGTTTGACTTCTAGAGCCACGTACCTTTATTGTGACTTCTGTAATCTCAATTTCTGTTACAGTAATATCAAATTTAATCTACACCAATCAACTTTGTTTTTCAGATTAGGCTGTTTAGTTGCATGGATAGTCTCGTATATTTTCCAACAGCCTGATCTTGAGCTCTATCAGAAGTCATCTAGAAATTGGAACCCTTAAAAAAATGCCACGGGAGTTGCCTGTATTTTGATTTTATATATATAAATGTATGTATGTATGTAATACATCGTGTATATGTAATATATAACATATTTTATTACGATTTTTTGATGCACAGCCCAATAATACCACCATTATAATAGGGTGGGTGGCAGGGTTGAATTACACATATTATTTTTAAAATGCCCATTTATTTTTCACCTTCAACACACCAGAAATCACCAGAATTACCTTGTGAAGTTTAATTCCTGGGTCAGGTCCACTTTTCAGTAACTCAGTCAGCTCCATTGATACAGCAATGCTTCCTTCCACCAGACAGAGACCTCAATGTTTGTCTTCTCCACACATTAGGCTTTCCCACATAGAAGCAATGCATCATATGTTTATTTGACTTCTGTGCCTTTTGCTGGTGACTCACACTGAGTGCTTGGTGGTGCTTTTGCAGCCAACAGGAGAATTATTTTATCACCATGTATAGTAATTCCCATGTCCAGTAAAACAAGAAAAAAATTAAGATTATTTACCTTACCTATGTGCCAGGTAATATATTAATTGCTATTTAGTAAGTCCTTCATTCTATGAATTACTTGATCTTTTTATTTTTTAGCTTTGTAGCATATATTTAAGGGAAATATAAATACTGACAGGCAAAGGAGAGAGGGAGACAAGGAAGATGTGTGCAAAGCAAGTTTTGTGAGGATGAGAGAGAGGCTTGTGAAAAGACAACCAAGATATTTGGGTGCAAATAAGTGATTTGCTCTCTTTTGTCTTTTGAGACTTGCATGATGGTTGCGTACATGAATCCTTGGTGGATTTTTGCTTTTGCTAAGCAACAAAAGCTGGTTTCTTCTGAAAGGATCCCTCTTGAAGAGGATAGTGCCCAGCCCATGAAGTCCAGGAGATGATTTATTAATGTTCATCACCAGGACTTCATGTTGAATGACCATATCAAGCCTCATTTTCAGCAGACACCATCCTGGACCAGAGATAACTTAGAAGCACACACTCCAAAACATTCAGAAACCTCCCAGCCACACTGCCAAGAAGCCAGAGATGTCCCACAGTTTGCTGTTATTGCTGCCATTCCCATCGATGTTCATTCATTCATTTCTTCCTGTGTGAGCAGATCTCTGGGTCACCAGTCCCTTTGATAAACAGGGGCTTTTTGCAGATACACAAGAGCTCCATGCTGCTCTTAAATCTCCACTGCATTTTGTTTGAAATGGGGGCTGTCATATTAGAGAAATAGTGATTTCTCTTTCTTTCTCCCTCTACCATGCCTTAATCTACTTCTAACAAATGGTCTGAATTGAAATGAGAAACTTCTACATAGAGATTGGTTGCTGTTATTCCAGTTCTGCAAAAATCAGTGGAGGATGTTTTCCTTTTCCACCTGTTCATACTTTTTTCCACAGCCTAGACCAAGGTCAGCTCAGCTCTGCTCCATGTTCTCTTCCCTTTGGTTCTGTCCCATTTCCAGCTGTCCAACCTATGCCCACTTAAAATGCAAGCAACATGGAAAACTGTCACCAATTTTTTATTTGCTTTAAAGGGAGGAGCATACAGGGCAGGAACTTCATCAGCTCTGTGACTGACTCTGGGTACACCACCATCAATATTTTATCACTTCATTGTGAGAATCAGGAGAGAAACAGGCATTTATAGATTCACTTCATCCTTCCTTGCATCCTTTTGTCTGTCTCGTCCTCACACACTGCTTGCACAGAGGATGCCACAGAAATAGAGGCACATGAGGAGTGGGATTTCAGTCCAACGAGAAGAACAGAGTGAGCATTTCCAACAAGGACACAGCACATCCTTTGCTGTGCTCTTATTTAAAGCAGGCATGGTGCAAAACCAGGTTGGATAAGCATCCAGTGATAGGGCTTTTTCCTTTTTCTGTTTGTCCTTTACACTTGCAGCTTGTAATCGGAAAGGTGTGAAGATGAGGCACCAAAAATAGAGGGAAAAATCCAGGTGCACAAGTTCGTGTGCCATCTCAGAGGAAGAGGGAGCTTAAATTGCAGCCAACAGAGAAATTTAGGTGCACAAAGTTAAAACTAATAGTGAGCTATCCACACACCATTTTTTTGGCAGAGCCAAGACCCCCTCCATTTGTCCAGAGTCGCAGAGTGTGTGAATGGCTTTGCACGGGAAATGATTCTGAACTTTGCAAATAGCTTTTATTATAGCTCCTCTGTGACACTGCTAGAAAACAGATTAGATCATAGCTCATTTCTCTTTTATTATTCTGACAGTGATTTCATTTGTTCAGAACTTCCATTTTGCCTTTAATATCTCATATGCGGTCACATTTTGGGAGCTTTAGGATGTGCTGGTTCTGTGTGCATGTCTCTCACCTTCGCCAACTCATTACAGAGAAGCATCCTCCCTAAATAACAAATATTAACAAACATGTATGAACTTCAGATGATACAATTCCCAGTTCATTTCCTGGGCTATAACACTGCCAGAGAGGGATCAAATAAAGAGCCTGCCTGATCCCTAAAATAAGGCATGCTAGTGTGGGAAAAGTCCTTTGTGTTATACCTATAAGGGGAAAATATATTAAACCCTGGCCGTGCAAAGATTAGAGCAGAGAGCCCTCAGCTAGAACTGCAAAAATAAGAGTTTGATAGCCCCAAACAAACATTTCAGCCAGTCATTCTCTTCTGCAATATATTCCATTTCTGCCCTTTTAAGTCAACAGCTTCAGATGCTCTCAAAATGAACATGGCTGGCCCCAGATGAGCCCGTTTTAAGACATTTTGGGGATTTTTTGCAAAACAGTCAATGTCCTGGGGTTCTTTTCCTCCCACCTATGTGATGCTGCCAGAGAGGCCTGACCTGGGATTAGGTCCTTCCCACTGGTGTCCAAACATTACAGCAACCCTTTTGCACCATTGGTCACTGGGATTGCCTGGAACAGCCTTCAGCCTGCTCTGAAGTTATGTTGGGCAAGCATCCAGCAGAAAGCTGTTCATTACAAAAGCTGAAAGGTCACTTTTGCACATATAATATCATTCTTTCCCAGTCCATGGGCAGTAATTAATGATTTAAACCTAAAAAAACCCAGTGAAAGCTGAACATGGTAGAATTAAATACCAATAACATCCAACAAAAAATCTCCAACATTGTGAATGTCTAGCAAGGATCATTACAGCTAACTAATTTTTGGAAGTAGTATCATAGCAAAAAAGCCCTATAATTTTATTTTATTCGTATTCAGCTGTGACATTACGATGCTTTTTTCCCTATCTTACGTCTGGATCTTTTACCTACAAAAGCCAGCTGAGGGTTTGGTTTTTTGTTGTTTTTTTGGTTTGTTTTTTTTTTCCCCCTTGGATCAGAGAAAGATTTATTTCTGTGACTGCAGATATTTTAAAATATATTTTAAATGTTTTCTATTATTCCCTCCTTCTGCTCTCCACACATGTTAAAATCCACTCAGAGCAAGGGTCTGCGAAAGGAGCTGGAAAGGCCTCTGTCCTTTTTCTGGGGTTGTTTTCTTTGTGAGCCTGCAAGTACATTGGATTTGTGTGTGTGTGTGTGTGTGAGTGTGTGAGTGTGTGTTTGTGTGTGTGTGTACATGCACAGGCTCAGTCCTCAGGTGGAACTGTGGTTCCTGTGCTTTCGTTCTCGAAGCTGTTATTCTGGAAGGGAATGGAGGCAGCTGTGTTTACAGCTCAAGTCTTGGCATACATTTACCAGAATCTATTATTCATATCGTTCAGTATCAGGGAGAGATCTCAGGCCACCTGTCTATCTGACAAATTCACCCTTTTGTGAGCTTTCTGTTCATAGCAAATTATGTTCACATTGATGAATTGAGTTTTTATGAGCATTGCTAACTAACATTCTCACAGAAGGCCAGGGGCAATAGACTGCAAGTGTTTCTGGTCCACAAGTAAATGTTAAAAAGAAAAAAACAGCCAGCATTTAAAGACAATTTGCCATGGAGGGATAGTTAAAATATTTGGCAAAGCCTTTATATTTTTGAATTCAAGAATGTCCATAAATTATTACAGATAGTATACTTACCACAAATAAAACATAATAATAATTCTGCACTGCCCCCTGTGAACATGGAGGGCTCTTTAGTATTCTGTGTGTTAACAGGTAGACAGCGATCAAAGCTTCTAACAAATCCTTATCAGGACTTAACACAAGGTGGGAACCATTTAGTTTTGCAAAGGGGATCTTCCTTTGAAAATCGTGCAGTGAAATCCCTGGGACAGAGTGAAGTGAACACAAAATGTTGATTTACCTGGGCTTTTCAGCATGGCACTGGTCCCCATCCGAGAGGCCACCAGTCATGGGAGCAGCTGTACCCTATAGATTGAAAGATCTGTAGCTGTAGATCAAAATATTTCCATAACAAGGGATTATTGTCAGGATGTGCTGGGGCAACATTGCCTGTGAACACCCAAATTCCTCATGCCCCTTACCCTACAGATAATGCCAGGGATGGAGCGTGACCCACCCTTGAGAGCTAAAGGGGTAGGCTGCAAGCCTGCAGTTACACTCTCCAAATAAATAAACACTCAGCTGCATCAGGTAAATCTATTTACTAAACTCTGATGCATCTAATGTGCCATTTAATATGCCTTAGAGCACCTGAGACTCTGCACAAAGTGTCCCAGAAGCTCCTCCAGCCTTGGCGTGGTTGGAGGATAACATGGATACATCAGGGTAACTCCCTGCCATGGTGTGGTGAGCTGCCAGCATCTAAGTGGATGAATCCCACCACAACTGCCATAAGGGTGCTCTTAGGAACCCACAAAAAAAAAAAAAAAAAAAACAAACAAAAAAAAAAAGGGATAGCAGTG
>CM063288.1:3915000-3957500 GCA_032173965.1 Sitta carolinensis | reverse complement strand
TGCAAAAATTATTTCCAGCATATTTTTAAAGGTCTATTTTTAAGCACAGAAATTTGCAGTTTAAACACCTAAAAGATATCTCCAGTTTTCACTCTTCCTGGGATCTCTCCTGGCACACAGACAAGGGGCCCAATCCCTCTTCTTGATGGCAATGCCAAGGGTGCAGGGAGGAAAGTCAGAGTGCATTTGACATCTTTGGTGGGAATTTTGCCTGGGGAAAACAGACAACAGCTGAATAAATGTGATACGGCCCCAACTTCATGATTGTTCTGGGACAGCTCCTATTCAGCATCCTAATTTTCATGTAAGGTGAAATCTGAGAAATGCTTTGCCACCTCAGCCCCGTGCATCCTTCTGCCCTGCTGCAGGTTTGTTCATTCCCAAATCACAGTCCAGCCTCAGGACATCTGGAGATCATGGGTGAGGGTCAGAGGGATGCCCATGCAAGCCCATCTTCAGTGGGGGCCAGAGGAGGCTGTGGAGAAGAGTAGAGCAGGGATTTTCAGGAGCTGGCATTGATGTCCTGTAATGTTTCCACCACTTCACCCAACAAAAATAAGCAGTGATAGTCCACTGTAGTTGTAGGGCAGAGCAGCACTGTGAAGTCACCCCTTTGGCCAAAAATAAAAAAGAGGGAGCAAAATACCTATATATGGAATAAGCAAGACTCTTGATTTTAAAGGCATGTATTATCACACACCGATAGGTTCAAGAAATTTAATTAAATTACAGATTTAATGGATGTATGCTGGTTTTGCCTTTGAAGGCATTTTTTTGGAAGTGTGAGCAACTATTTGTGTTTGGAAAGGAGTGCAGGTCAAGCATCGCAGCGCAGCCTCTCTGCTGGCTTTAACTGCTGTTGGGGAGGTGCGTTACGGCCTCGAGTTGTGCATTTGCAGAGAAAATATCACCCCGTCCAGATGCTCAAGTCTGCTCTTTCTGCTCAGAAAACCCCGCACGAGGCTCTTGCAGTGTGTGAAAAACCCGGAAAAGAGCTCGGCACGTTTTCCCTTTGCTTGGTAGAACTTAGAGGTGAAACACAACCATTTCAGTCTGGATCAGACTATCCTTTAGCAAAGTCCTAAGTCTAATTAACCCCCAAAATCGACTGACAAGGTTCATTCCTCTCCGCTGCTGCCTAACCAGTTGTATGTATGCTGGGCATGCAGTACCTAAGTCAGATGCTGCTTTGTTATAATTAGGGCAGCAAATTTTGTTTTCTGTTTGGTACTTGCTGTTACATATTGCATGTAATGTATGGCACTGTTAAGGGAAAAAAATTGGAGTCAAAGTGCCTGGAAAGTTAGGTCTGCTCTGTAGCACTGTGAGATTGTTGACATCTGCCGAGGTTGGAGAGCTCAGTAAGCAGGAAATGGGGTGTCACTCTGAGTGGTAGTTTACCATTATCCTGGCATCCTAATGAAGTGTCTGCAGTGCACAGAGCTTCTGGATGGCATCTTAACGCACGGCTAAGCAAAAGCACTTCTCTCCTTGTCACTGTCATCCATCTGCCTGCACCCTACTGTAGCCAATGGGATGGAACCATGCTACAATGTGCTATAAGCCATTTAGAGTTGCACATTGCATAATCAGTCCCATCAAATATGTAAAAAATGACTATTATTGGTTATTTCCCTCAAACTCTGGCACCTGGAGTTTGATACATTAAAGTTTAACTTTTCTAAGTGCTGTTTCTTCCCATTAATTCCACATATATTTTTGTTAAATGGGAGTGAGTTGCAAACTCATTGTCTTGGGTCTTGCTAGTGGATCACAAAAGTTGTATGAATATTCATTGCAAATTCCACTTTATATTACACAGGATGAATTTATCAATTGCCCAGATAGAGTGGTTTCACAAAATTCTCATTTTCTTTTGCAACAACTAATTCTGAGGCATGAATAATAAGTAAATCAATTTGATCACAAATTGCTTATTTTCTTTATAGCTAATATTAGTTAGTTTCAACACTCCTTATAGATTTTTTTTAAAAAAAAAAAAAAACAAGAAAATATTTTACAATATATCTGCAATAGAGGATTGCCACAGTGTACTGAGAGTGATTAAAATTGGGACATTTATGCTGCATGCAGTAGCATTAAAATATCCTCACATTAAAAGTGGTATGTGATTTATATATTATTACATTAAAACCTGTGCATCTTAGCCAGCATATCTTCCAGAATATGAAGACTTACCAATCAAAAGCAGAGTTTTGG
This sequence comes from Sitta carolinensis, assembly GCA_032173965.1. Taxonomy (NCBI): domain Eukaryota; kingdom Metazoa; phylum Chordata; class Aves; order Passeriformes; family Sittidae; genus Sitta; species Sitta carolinensis. Next base: position 3,955,280 of record CM063288.1, on the reverse strand, counting down.
GCAGATGATGTGTCTGGGAAAAAAAAAAAAAAAAAAAATTAAGGCAACAGAGTACTCTTTTCTAAGCAAGTTTTCATTCCCTGATAACACCAAAGCCATCAAGGACCGGGGTTAAGCATTGTGTGACAGAGCAAGCCTCTAAAATGGGCAAGAGCGAGATGAATTGGCTAAGTCGGGTGTTTATTTATACAAACAAGAGGGCAGAACATAATTTAGTTGCATCAGGAATTTTTCACAGACATTAAAACTATAGCAAACATAACAGCGGGGATGCTTGCACAGCAGCACAGTGGGGAAGCTCACAGAGCGTCTGCCCACACTCCGGCTGGCTGTAGCCAGCGCCATAAGTCTCTCAATTTCATTAGCACTCGAAAATCCACCTAAACCACCCCGTTCTGATTAAAAAAAAAACCAAAAATACAAAAGGAATTAAATAAACGACCAAAAAAAAAGGAAAAAAAAACCCCAGACAAGACCCGTCTTTCTCTCGGCAGCCGAATCAGTTGAGAATTGTTGGAAAAACTCTTGGCAGGCAGATTTTGCTGTAGCAACAGTGTGTGACGTTTTAACCACAGCAGAAATCTTATCCAAAAAAACAGAACAAGGTGAGAAGAGCCTGTAAGAAAATCAGGGAAAACCATGCCTATAAAGCCAACAACAACAAAAGGTGGCAGATCAATAGTTTGATATTTAATGCAGGATCATAAATCACTGTGGTTTTTTTCAGCAGTTCAGCCGTGAGGCTCGAAAACATAAAAAGAAACCATGGCTTGTGATAAAATTAGGCATTAATGTGAAGCATAAATGCCATTTAACATTAAACATGCACAAGCCACTGAAATGCCTGGAAAAAGGGAAATGGGTGCTATAGTAAAACTATACAAAGTAAATCAGACATGAATAATGCAGCAGGTCTGAGGAGGGTCACAGGTCAGACCCCAGTACCTTACAAAATAATGAATGCATGTCAGGTTAGAGACATCCATCCCTTCCTAGCCAACGTGAGTTATTGGAGATAAACCCTGGACTTCCTGTTCTGAAACAAAGTGGCTTGTTGTAAACATCTATGTCCATTTAAAATTAATGATTAAAAGAAAGATTCGGTGGGATTCGCTTAAGTATTCTTTATGGACACGAGTGCTAAAGGTTACTTTCTTCATTCATTTTTACCCAGCCACTGTTAATGTTAGTGACACGTCATGTTTTCTTCTGTGCCCAAATGTTTATCCAAAGCTCATTTACAAAAGGGCTTATATAATAGTAAGAGGGTTTTTTTTTCAATGCATTCTTCATTTAGATATAAACAAGAGAGCATCCCCACGGTTTTGCTCTGTTAAAGGGAGCCAGCCCTATTTTTAAAGACATAACCCAAATTCTAAATATATTTTCTATGACTCTTTTATACGGCAAAACCATCTGTGATTCACTTCAGAGTATCCTGATCTGCTGAAATTATCCCCTACGTCTCCCAAAATTTCCCCCTGAAATGCAAAGAGGATTAACCCTCCTCTCATTCTTTATTTGATATAGGTGATTATGATGACTTTCCCCTCCAAAATTTTCACAGGGAAAAGAAAGTCTAACTTTCAAATTTTTTTTTTCCCCTCAGATTTTCACCAATTCTTACAATAAAAAGAATGTAATTAAAACCAATATTGTTTCTTTTTATCACAACTGTTCTGCTTCCTTTCCTAGATTTAGCTGGAAAATTTAACAGCTGTTCAGAGTGTTTTCCTTCCTTTTCACCCTGCAGTGCTGGGTTTCATGATACAGCACAGGAAAGAGGGATAACTTTTTCCCCACCTATTTGTAAAAGCCCATGTTTATGGATTTCATTCCTCCACTTGTGCAAGGTAAAGAGAAAAACCCCCCAAAAAAACCCCAAAAAAAAAAAAAAAAAAAAAACGAAAAAAAAACTAAAAAAAAGTTTTAAAAAAATCTTTCTACTCAGGGATCTGAAAGAGAAAAATTTCTAGGAGTGTGGAACTGAAAGCATTACAGAAATAAAGCAAATACATAGGTATTGCAAATGAAACATAAGATCTTGCATCTGATCTGTTAAATATTCCATCAACAAGGTCAAGAGTAAAGACAAGCCCAGCCACAAAAACTGAAGCGAGAGTAAGCTTTAATAAAAAAAAATGAACAGTTTATCCTCTTCAGCTTCTCAAGTGGAAAAACAAATTCTTTTATACTAGAGAAAAATCAAGCGTGTATAGAGCATTTAAAAAAAAAACCCCACCGATATCAACCATTTTAATGAAAGAATACCCAATATTTTCATGGAACTATAAAAGGGAGCAAGACTAAGTGTTATGGCAAAAAGCCTGGGCTCAGCAGCTTTGTGTGGGAAATGGTGAAATGTGACTGTGATTTATAATGAGAAAAGGTATCTACAACATACAATTTTCTACCTAGCTGCAAATAATAATTCATAGTGATGTCCCTTCCAGATAAAATACCTTTGCAATGTAGGACTCATGTGGTAAAATGATCATGATAAATGTCAGACCAGTGCAGGTAACGGCTTTACAAACCATTAAGATTAGCTGGCTCTTTTTTTTTGATGATAACAGTAACCATGCTGTGACTCTATGTGGTAATAATATCTCAGTACTGATAAATGCCAGAGCCAGGCAGAGGTGTTTATCATTCCCAGTTCAGAAATGCTGACTAAAGTTACCACATGTTGCCTGTTTTTACTTCTTTTACAATAGAATAACAATTAACAAATTGATCGATGCACAACATAATTTAATGCAAAATTTCTGTGGTTTTTTTGCTTTATTGCCTACCTAAATATTCCCTATGTTCCAGTACTGATGACTTTGGTACAGTATGCCCTAAAACAAAGCTTCCTACCCTTGCCATTCTCTCAATAAATAGCTTTTTTATAAATTAATATGGGTGGGGGGGTGGAATGCTATTTTTCTCTTTTACAAATACACCTCACAAAGAGTTGCAGCCTCTGTGAGCAGCAGAGGGTGCAGGGATGTGGTTCCCTATCTGGGATCTGTGTTAATCAGCACAGAGCAGAGACACTTCCGTCAAGAGAACACGATAAAGTTTTACTGTACAACACTTCCTTGCAAATATTCTGCAACAGACCAAGAGTGAGCCCTTCCTTCCACTGAGCTCGTCCCTGCCTCAGTGTCTCAGTTCCACTCAAGCCCTTTGAATTCTCAGGAAAACAAAACAAAACAAAACAAAGCAGAATTAAAAATTAAACTGCTTGAGAAATTTTATTTGTGAGAGGCAAGGCAGCCCCAATAGAAATATAACTACCTAGTGAGACCATGGCATGTCTTGCCATGTCCAGAGAAGGGCAGTGGAGCTGGGGAAGAGTCTGGGGCTCAAGACTGAAAAAAGCAGCTGGGGAGCTGGATGTGTTTATCCTGGAGGAAAGGAAATCCAGGAGGGACCATAATCCCTCTCTGCAACAAGCTGACAGGAGGTTGGAGCAAGGTAGAGGTTGGTCTCTTCTCTCAGGTAACACATTGAAAGGAAATGGCCTCAGGTAGTGCCAGGAGAGGCTTAGGCTGGGTATTAGGAAATATTTCTTCATTAAAGGGATTGCTAAGCATTGGGACAAGCTGCCCAGAGCAGTGGGTGAGTCCCCATCCCTGGAGGGATTTAAAAGCCCTGTGGATGTGGCACTCAAGGACATGGTTTGGTGGTGGGCTTAGCAGTGCTGTGCTAAAGGTTGGACTCCATGATCTTGGAGGACTTTTCCAAACTAAATGATTCTGTAATTTTATTTAAGCACACCAAGCAGCACAAATAAAAAGCCCAGAGAATTTTTATCCCTTTCCTATAATAAATTAACTCCTGAAAATTGCATATTGTTTTCATTCATGGTTTCAGACCTATTTCCACTGGACAGTTCACCCACAGAACAAAATTGAACAGTAGTAATGGCTTGTGGCAGAAAACATCAAGGGATGACTGTGCTGCTAGACTGGGGAGGTCGTGCTGTTGAGAAGTTAAGGTTCTTTGTAGGTCAAACCAAAACAAGAGAGAAATACACAGAAAGTGTGCTCTTCACTTGTGTTTAACTTCATTATCACTATTGTCAATTGCTTGGCTTCCTATAGAATAAGTGCATAAGAAAGTTCATGTTCCTTTTTTCCTGGAAACTAATACCTGTGCACTGCCTACGTTTAGGTCTTTGCCTTCGATGTCTTTATGATTGTTAAAATTGAAAATAATTTCAATACGAACATCTATATCTGTGGGCATGAAGTATTAATCTCAACAGGAATTAGCAACACATGCTGAGGGAGAAATATTATCCCAGTAATTTTAATTTTTAAATTAAGCTTGATTGCAGAAAATTTTTAGCTTGAAACTTTTTTTTTGGTGAAATCTTTAAATCAAGTCACTAATCACCATGTATGCTTATGCAGCACCTACTGCAACTGGGATTTAATCCTGATTGAGATCTCTGAGTGCTAGGGTAATATGAATATTAAAGAGGAACATATACGAAGAATGATAGGTGATAATTAAATCATAGATGATAAGATCATAAAAGTGTTCTCAGGTTATCTAGGGCATGTAGCATGCAAGATGTTTTCCCTACGTCAGACCTACTGGTACCTTATCTAATCTGTTCCTAAATGAAAGCACAGTTGTACATGACTTTGCTTTAGTTGCAACATCTTAGACAAATCGATGAAAATATCAGCCAAACCTTTCCCACAAAACTATGAATCATGGTAAAACAGGAAGGTACACCTTAACAGAAATGGTAGAACTGTTCTTATCACCCCAAAGGAGAGATTAAAGCCCTTAGTGCTGCATTCTTCAATACTAATTTTAAGTGCAAAACAATTTTTTTTTTCCTGCAGAAGTTCCAGTTGTGGGATCTTACAGGCATGAGAAAATAGTTACAGTGGAATAGTTTTTAGAAATAGTTTTTCACAAGGATGAACTACTAAAAACAATAGCAAATTTTATATTTCTAAATATGATGGGATGTTACAGATTCATAATATACTGGATTTAATTATGATGAATAAAAAAGGACAACGAGGGTTACCTGTGAAGTGCACCTATCACAGAAGCTGCATCACTGGACAAATGTAATTCCATAGGATAATTTCATTTAAGACGTAGGTCTTTAACTTCTTGGAGGTACTTTATCTAAGGAAGATGGTCTATCAGTCTAATAAAATAAGTTAAAAGGAAAAAAATATTTTTCTGTGAACCAGAAAATTCTTTCTTAAGATTAACACAGAATTTTTAACCTTTCTAAATTACTTTTGTTCTCTGTTAAGGTGAAAGAAAGTATGAAATATTCTGGTTTTAACCACATATTCATCATGACTTTTCCTATAAGGTACCAACTACAGGCCTGTGCAAAGCAATGTACCAATGTAGCACTCAATTGGTTATTTTCTTTCTCTTTCCCCTTAGAAATCCAGGACAACACCACTCGAATCAAATCCATAAGGAGCCTTGTAAAGAAGCTCCCTAGACCCAACTATGACACGATGAAAATCCTTTTTGAACATCTGCAGAAGTAAGTAGAACCATGGTACTGACAGATCAATAACTGTAAAAAAAAAAGGAACCGGTATGTAGGGTCCCAGTCCTACTGGAAGTGTCATCCAAAATACCAAAGATAATTACATACTTTGGCAAAACTAAGCATGATTTATCTATGTATATCCTATTCTTGCACAAGAAATCAGGATGTCTAAGCAAAATCCCAAATTTTAACTCGAGTAGAAAGAAGGACAATTCTGTTTCCTTCAATGCAGTCAAAAACATTGGGATTACCATGTTGCAGGTGCCTTGAATTGGGTAAATGCAGCTTGTTCCAGGGTGCACTCACCCAGTTGGATTGAATTACTCCAGTCCTTTTGGATGATCATGTTTTCAGCATTGAGGTCCCTGCTCTTCAATCACCTGTACTATTCTTGTGCCATGCTGAGGTCAGAAACAACCTCACTCAAGGAAACACAGCCGGTGCCCTTGTCCCTCACAAGAGCATGCGACACCACAGAACACCAAAAAAATCAACCCAGGCTGTCATGTTCACCTCAGGTTTTCTTCTTGTGCTTCATGGCATTAACAGCAGAAGTATACAGAGCTCACATGCTCAGTCAGACCCCACTACAGCTGTTTGACCTGCAGGATGGCAGGGAGACCTCAGGGCAGGGATATGAGAAGGGCAGGGTCCTGGGACCCTGTTCCTCCCTGCTGTTGGCACTACCCCTGCTATTTTCTGCAGTCACTTTTCAGCCAAACCACCCCTAAAACTGAAGGGACATCAGGATCTGGGCCCCATCAAGGCACAGAGGAGTATTTAATCCCAGGGATGATATACTGACCCGTGAGGGAGTGATAAAGGCTCCAAATCAAAGAACACTCTGAGTTTATAATGAATGATGCCTTTATAGTGATCATTTCTTGGCGTGTGCATGTAAGAGATGTAGAACCTTAATCTTGTTTTCCCATTGCAGCTTCCAGCTCAAATGGCAAAATGAAGTCCATATAGTTGTGGGAATGTCCCCATTTCATTAAGCATGGAAGGATTTTAAGCAGTCCATAAAATGTCTGAGTTTGGCCTTGCAGAAAAAGAGTTTTCTGTGTGTTCATTTGATGCACTGTGTGCACACATTCTCTCCTTCAGCAGGTTATCTAGAGAAGGAGGGTAATTTATTACTGGCAATGGAAGAATAATAAGGGAAATTATTTCCTGGGAAGAACAGGAGTGCAAGGAGTGGGTACACGCTGTCAGCACAGATATGCCATATACAAAATTTACTGCACTCTGTGTGGCATTGATCATAACCTGAAAAAGTTTTGTTGCCATGTCTTAGGGGAAAGATATCAGGTATACACAATAAGTCTTTGATCTCATAGTTAAATCACTTGATTGAGACTCAGGAGACGTGGGTTCAGTTCTTGGCTTTGACCGGATGTTCTGGGTGACCTTGGGTAAATCATTTAATCTCCCTGTGCCTTGGTTCCTTGTTTACAAAATGATGATAATACTTCCTTTGTCTGCCTTGGCTTTTTAGAGCATAATCTATTTGGGACAGCAATTGTTTCCTGTTGTGGATGTGTAGGATAACTGGCAAAACTGGACCGACACTGGTGGTTTTTTGGAGAAAGAAAATAAAAGGAAAAATAAAACTGCTAAAATAGAGGAAATAAAATCCCAGTAGTTCATAATGCAGAGGTACACCGAGGCGACACAGTGGCACAGAGTGATGGAAGGCAGGAGGACATGACAGTGGAGCCATTTGGGGGTTTAAGCATTAGGGAAGTAATTGTCCGAGTCTCTCTGCAGAAGGTCAATCATCTTCTCTGCCTCAAACACATCCTCAGGAAAAGACAGGGCTATTCCATATGCTTTGCTCCATTTATAGGGAAGCAACAGTAGAATAGATATGGAAAGCACAAAAAATATCTCCCAAATAAATAAAACATATGTGTTCTCTTGAACTTACTGGTGCCAAAGACAAGGGTCAGTCTGAATGATCTCATGGCTCCATAAATAAGAATGGAATAGTGTACTTACATTTTCAGTAATGATGTGATGCTTGTATTATGCAAATATAGACAATGTGAGTTTGTTTGAATCGGTCTAGGAAACACAACTAGTTTGCAGAGCTTACAAAATGTAGAATTATATTAATTTTGGGGACACTCTTCAGAAGAGGAGTTTCAATGTCCCTCAGCATGGACTTGTACCCCCTCTGATCATAGGCCTTTCTCAGGGCAAATCACTGGAGTTTCAAAAGTTTCTGGTTAGTTGGAAAAATAACTAAACTAGCTTTTTTTGAGGCATGCTACTGCAGTTTCTGTATTTGCTGGTTGAGATGGCTGTTCTTACCCAATTTAAACTGGTTTTAAGGGGGTTCTGATGGGGAGAAGATGAGGGATTGCAGCTATGCTGTTTCCATGGCATTCCCCTCTTTCTCCTACCCTTCTCCTATTCCTTTCTTTGCTGTCAGACAGACAGAACAGGGCTGTACAGACCTGGACCAAGGGGCTGTTTAAGCCTGTGACTGCTGTACAGCACGTGAGAGCATCTATCTCAGTGGCATTCAGCACGAGAATCCAACCTTTGCCTTATCCTAAGCCATTCTGCAGCAACCTAGTCTGCAGGAGCAGGTCCAGATCAAGCAGAAATAACAATGAGAAACACACTTCAGAAGGGTTCTCCTTAGAAACCCAGACAAAGCAGGTGATGAGAGAGTGTGTGAGAAAGGCCTGGCAGCAGGGATTAACACCCGTGCCATATAGCTCTCTTAAGCCAAGCTCTCTGAAGCTTCAAGAAGTCAGTGCAGTTTATGCAGCCCACAGGAGGTGGATTAAAAGCAAAGCTTGGGGCTGCAGTACCTGTTCTTTCAAGTTATTTGCTTTCAATAGGAAAAACCAAAACCCACTGACGTCCCTGTTCATCTTTCCATGAAATCTCTTCTACTTAAAAGCAAAATGGACAAAATATGGTGCTGAACAGACATATCACATAGCTCTTGTCAGTCTAATTCCATAAGGAATCATTCTATTATGACTCATGCTGGAAATAATTGAGTACAGCTACTATTAGGCTATTCATGCTTCTTCCCAAAGATGAGCAAACCAAACAAATAAGCTTTACACAGGAAAGAAACAACAAAAAAACAACCTGAGTAGGGATTTTCATGAATAAAGAGCTACAGAAAACAGCCTGTTCTACTTGAACACATTTAGAGAGGGTTTGCTTGCCCTGTACAGCCCATATATTTCTGCCCCATGCACCAGTTTCACAGGCCTCCTCTCTTTCTTCTTTCTTACTCACATGTGACTTTTACTCACAAACACAGTGAGCTAATCACAGGTACCAGATAAAACTGATGCACCTTTCTGGTCCCATTTTTTGTGTGCACATAGGACATCAAGTGATGCAGAAACCTTGTCTTGACTCTCTGCACAAACATGAACTGAGCACAATAAATCCCTATCAGAGAAACCATTATATGTATCCAATAATTTACTCACAGAATTGCAATACAAGATAGGCAGCAGGATATTTTCACTCTATGTACTGTTTTATGACCTGTTTTCACCACAACACCTCGAGGTGGCTGTCACACACCCACTGGGAAACCGAGGCACAAGAAGTTTAAATGACTTAAAGTCTCAACATAAACCAGCAACACAGTCTAAACCCCCAAATTTTTTGAAAGGGGATTCTATATTTGCACAGAAGCTTCTCTAGTGACCACAAAACTTCTCTTTTCTCCCTCATGCACAATGCAGCAGGGAGGAGGAACACCCTGGCTGTGCCCTCAGAGCAGGAGAGGGCAGACGCCGCTCTCCTCCAGAAGCTGTGTGCCTGCATTTATACAGCACTGTGCCTGAGCTCATAAGCTGTGCTTATTAATGTTAAATTAATGAATCTCAGCCTGCTCTGCTTATTAGGTTGAGCTCCGTGCCACCACAAGGCAGCTCTGCGACTCCCAGACCCGAGCTGTGTCACATCTGACCAGGCTGGAGCACAGGGCAGCCAAGCTCTGCTCCAGCTGCACCCACCCGTGTGCACAGCCCTGCCAGGGGCTGTGCTAGAGACAAAAACCCCTCTCCTTGCTCCTGGTTTCCCTGCACAAAGGCAGGATCATGCGTGTTATTTACAAAACTAGAAAAGGGATGTTGAAATAATTAAACGGGAAGGCAGGGGCCAGCTCCCTTCCCTCTCCCTTACGTGGAACCCAGATGCCCAACTGTGGAAGAGATTCTTCCAGCAGCAGCATCTGCCTCCTTGGCAGGCACTTCAGGCAAGTTGTCTGGGGAGCTCTGCAGTTGCCTCTTGGTTTATCACGTGGATCTGTTAATGTGCCCTATCTGGCTGGCTTGTCCAGGCAGGAGCTGATTTGTTTTAATTCACCTTTGAATCCAAGAAACTCCATTTATTTTGGTCCATTTTCCTGTACTCTACATGGGAAGTAATTTTCAGATGCCATCCAGGCTTTCTGCCCTTTCAGAGAGAGAATGAAGATTTTCTTCCTGATTTTCTTCCCCCTCTGCCCAAATTCTTCATTCTTACTATAAATTGTTTGCATTAAATTCACTGGAAATATGCTCCTCATCAAAGGTAGAACTTTATATCTAAGACAAGCCCACCAATATTAATACATTATCTAATAAAAGTCATAGGTATTACTCTTCATCTGTTTTGACAAAAACAGCCCCAAACTTCCCCATGTTCATAGGACTGTGAACAGGAAAAAACATCCAAAACCTTGACAAACAGGGAGGAACAGTCTCCCCACCTCAAACCTCACAACCTTTGGCAGCAACATTCTGAAAAACTAATGTTTTTCCAATCTATATATAACTAAACAGACTTGTTTCTACCTGTTGAAAACTAAGGAGAAAAAGAAAATGAGCAGAGCCATGCATAGCCAGGAGCCCACAGTAGCCCTCACACCAGGACACAATGACAATGTGATGACAAATCCAGCAGTGGTACCCAGAATTCTGAGGGAAAACCAGAAATTTAAGTTAATGTACAGCATATAGTAATGTTAAGCAGGGGATGTCTGCAAATATTTTTTTTTTCCTCCAAAGTTGGTGGAGAAAAAGATGTAGCAAACATATGTGATTTTTACTTGCTAAAGTACGTGTCATATCAGCAGTTTTCAGGCAGACTCATGTAATAAATGTAGGCTCAGGAGAACTCTTTTCTCACACAGAGAAGAACAGATTACACTAAGAACTGTGCAAGTTTTCTATTAAGAAAAATAATGATAATAATAAAAGTAAAAAAATACTGGAAGCTATAAACAATCCCCAGAATGGAAGGGCTGTACAAAAAAAAAATGTAATTGGGAGACCTCAGTGAACCTGTGGAAGACCTACAATCCAAAATGAGGAATGGGTACTTAAATTTCCCTTCAGGAAAAATGCCCAAATGTAGAAAGATGCAGAAGCCCTTAAATGAAGGCACAAGAAAGACTATCTGTTGAAATTATTTCCTGAATCAAGATCTTTCTTTATAATCAGGCAACTCATGAAGATCTTTTGATTTTCAGCCATGGGACAGCAGCAGGGAGAAAAGTTTAACTGTATTCCTACAAGCTTTAGGGGAGCATCTCCTGGAAATGGGAGGAGGAGAAACATCCTCCTGCACCAGAGGAGTAAGTAGGTGGACTGACCACTTAGATAAAAGACTCAGGTACACCTGACTGGCATTTTAAGATTTATATCATCTTTTTGTAGTCATCTTTTCAACTTGAGAAGGGCAAATATATATTGAGATGTGTTTTTGCACACGTGCTTTCTCCAGTTTCAGCTATGGAAGAGTTTTACAAAGGAGCTGGAGCAATGCCAACACTCATCCCATTTACCACAGCTTCCCAGGGCTTATTTTGGGGGAAGGAGAAGAATTAAACCCTTTTCCTCTCTGTTAAGCACTCACCAGTCTACTGAGCTCACCCTTTGGAAGTGGACACAAGAAAACATGCACCGGGCACAAGTGCGCATAGGACAGTAGTAGTAGTAGATTTTGGGTCAAAGGCAAAAAAAAAAAAAAAAAAAAAAAAAAAAAAAAATATCCACTCTCTCAGAAGCATTTTGTGCATTTTGATTTTGTACTTTTTGGGGTTGGGGTGAACTGCTACCAAAGGTTTTGCAGTCATGCGAAATCCTGCTCTTTGAGGAAAAAGAAAGTTTACAAAGTTTAGTTTCTTCCACAAAGAATACCTTACTGCTTAGTGCTTTTAACAAGAAGCATGATGTGTAATTAAAGGCACATTTTCACCCCTTGCTTCCATCTACTTCCTATTTCCACAACTGCATTTAAAAATATAAACCCTGATTTTCATAACAGTCAGGCAAATAATTGCACTCCGTACTCTTCAATGCTACCAAGTACTGAACTGGTGTATCAGCAAATAACAGAATGATAAAAATAATTAACATAGTCTTAATTTAAATATTTATGACACAGTTGACTCTGTGGCTGCATGGCACCATTGTGCTGAGTGCAGTACACAAATCCTGATAGATAGAGCCCCTGTTTCCAAGAGCTCCTATTGTTCATCCCACATTACTCAATATCAAACGATCTCAAAAAAGCTTTTCAAACATTAATTAAATCTCCTAACTTCCTTTTCAGGTCAGTAAGTTTTATTATTCTAGTTGTGTAGATAAAGAAAGTGAGGAATGGAGAGGGTGAGGCACTTTCCCACCACGACACAGCCAACACTTCTCATTTCCACTCTTTGCTTGCCCCCAGTCCCCCAGCTGAGCCCCCCAAGCCTTTGAAGGCTCATCCATGTGCTGTGGGTGTATGTGTGCATCTGGCCAGCACATCCCAGGGAGGGCTGCTTACTGCTAAGGGCTCTTCAGTTAATCAGGACCACGTGAGAATCCTGCTTCTGGTTTGCACTTGCATCAGCTTTAGCAAAATATCACCGGCAGAGTTCATTTATGTGATTTTGTAACCTCTTAATATTGCTCAGGTTTAGTGTTCTTTGCAGCTCAAATCCTTTTTTGTTGGCCAAAATTAGGAATGCTCCATCCATTACAATGGCTTTTCCCCCTCTTTTTTTAATTTTTTTTTTATTTGGGGAGATTGTGCCCTAACACACTAAAGTCCACAACCGAGTCATCAAAGGGTGAATTGCAATGCTTTTCATTTGTGTGCCTAAAGATATGTAATTTTCCTCAGAATTAAGGTTGTGAAATAAATAATTTGCTTGAAGTATCTCAGATATTCATTGGAACTTAAAAAAAACCCAAAACAAAACAAAACAAAAAAGGCTTTAAGGCCAAAATGTCAGCATTCTGTGCAAAATAATTAATATAACACAATAGGATCTATTCTACTATTGATTGAAAGGGAATTTATGCAGGTAATTCATTAAGGCTAGTGAGAGTTTGGCATGTAAATGCCTCAGCACTTTGATGGGAAAACAGACCCTGATTTTTTTTTTTTTTCAACGTTTTTAAGTACATGATTTTCAGTGGCAAATATATAAAAAGCAAAAGCAAATATCTGAACAACTAGGGTTTTGCTCAGTGAGGGTTCTGGAATGACATTAGATCAAATCCTTTTCCACACTCTGCAAAAGATGCAACAATCATTTCAATCACCGTGTTAAGAGAATCAATACAATTTTTCCTTCCAGAGAATGGTACTTTACATTCCAATATTTACAGGCTATCACCTTCATACATCTCTTTTTGTGGTCAAGTGCATGATTACTACTTCTGACAGGGTATTGGCCATTTTCTTATGAAGATCTACAAATTCTTGTAAATAAAAGCAATCCGAAAAAAAAAAAAGAAAAATGAAGAGCAAATCTGTGGATGTGAATGCACCCTACTTGTAATAGGAACAAAAAGCTGGCAATGAAATATAAACCTAAATCACAGCAGAATGACCTACTTTAAGGCATTTGCCAAAGAGACAGTGTTTTAGACAGCTCCTCTGAAGTAGCGTCTTTATGTCTATGCCATCTGCAGATTTATTATTGTGCTTTAGAAAAAAAAAAAAAAAAAAAAAGGAAAAAAATAAAAAAGGAAAAGAAAAACCTACAGTATGCCTGAACAAAACTCAGCTTCATCTATAGAAAGATTCCAGTACTGTGGGCACCACACCCACACCTACTGATGTGGTCCAAGTTTTTTCTTTAGAGGCACCTAATTAAGAAACCCTGACTCATTTACATGGATACGTTTGATCTAAATTACACTCCAAACCACACCAAATTAGGAGCATCTGTGAATGCGAAGTGTTTGTTCCCAGTGCCTGGTAGAACAGGGCCAGTTCTGGACGGCACATGTTCAAGTGACGAAAAATATTTCAGATGTAGCATACTTCTGAGACCCACTTTTCCACTAATAATTCATAATGAGTTAAACCAGTATCTCTGCTTCAGCAATTATTTCAGGCTGGGGAAAAAGAAAATGTCATTTTACTTTTTAAAGGAAGAACGAGGGAAAAGCAGGAGGTTGCCCACCTAGTTTGGTGGGGCATTAACACAACCATTAGCTGCAATTTAAATCTGTGCAGTGCATTTGTTTTCAGATATACTTTAAACCTAAAGCCTGGACTGAAGGAAAGCATAAATTAATGATTGGTTGTTGTTCACAAACAAGACCTTCTGCCTCAGTGAATGGTCTTCCACATTAATCAATTTTCCAGAGGAGTCCAGGCGGAGAGCAGAGTCTCAGCCCAAAGAGGCAGCACCCTACATAATACTAACATGAAAAATTCAAGACCACCAGATTTGAGAGTGATGCCTCCCTTTCCAGGCTGCACTGCTGGTGGCTGACTGTGCCTGCTTGCAGCCCAGAAAGCCACTCTGTACAAAAATGGGTCCTGTGGCAATTAGGAAACTTTTATCCCTCTTTCCCATCTCCCACTAAGAGCGAGCAGGGGGGCTGCAGTAGCCACTGGTTGCTGCTTTGCCGCCTTACTGACAGACTGAATAAAAAATGGCCTTCATCTCACTCTAAGCAGCCCAAGAACCAAGGAGTGTAAATCCGAATTCCACGCTGGGTTTGCAATTCCCAGCCCACTGGCGCAATTTGGCACGACCTTTGGATTTGGCCCATAGTGTTTGGCAGCCACCTTTTATTCTTCCCATCTTTTATACTTTGTGAATAGTCCAAGTTACATAATGCCAGTGACAATTTGTTTATGGCGAGCGCTGGAGTCACTGTTTTATGATTACATTCAAACTTTAAGCCACATTTTGACATCTAAGGATCATCTTGCATTCTCGTGTACTCTATACAATGAAGGTTTGTGTTCCAGTAAGGAGGAGGGGGAGGAACTTTATAAATAACATGACTCCTTTCGTCTGAAGAGATTTTAATACATTTGTCTGATCTACTGTTTTTTCAGTAGCTAGAATATAATTTGAATATATTAATATTTTCAGCAACTGTGCTGAGAGAGCCCAGTTAATAACTTATGCATGGGTGTATAGATACACTTCAGACAGAGGTAGTTTTTAGCCCTTATGTTGGTAATACTTAGAAACACACAATGAAAGAGCCTGTTCTTTCCTCCTCTTTGTTGTGGGCATGCATTGTGATGGTATGGAGCCAGTGTTCTTTCTGTTGTCTACACAGCCTGGATTCAATAAGCAGTTATATATGCATATTATGACAATGTGGTCAAGGAAACCAGATTTTTGTACTATACCTTCATGTGCCTGTACAGTATAAAATCTGGTATTTATTTTTCTTGTCCTCATTCAATATGTTAACAAAATCATAATTTGATACAGGTTATGTTCACTTTATAATTAAAATTATAGAGTTAGATGAAAATACAGCAAGATGTTGCTGAATGGAAAATATTTATCTTTTCGTACATTACGCATTATGGTGCTATGTAAAATCATAAATCTGCGAAGCAGCTCTCTCCAGCCAATTTGCCTCCTCCCCTTGTCCACAAGATGCAACCAGTTACCTCCCCTAAGCTGAGGATTCCACACCCACCTCAGCCCTGACATTAGACAGCACTGCCACATCCTCTGCAGAGCTTTGCTGTAGTCTTCCAGAAGAAGACCCTTTGCCATGGAGAAAAGCCAAGAAAAAAGAATTCAGAAAAGTTCTATATTTTTTTCTGCTCCTCCTGTAGTTCTCCTAGCACCTTCATGGAAAAAAAAAGCACAAATTCTTTCGCACCATGTTCTCTGTGTCAGCACTAGACTCAGGCTCCCCAGACCACCTCAGGATAGCACTTCATCCATCTGGAAACTGTTCTCACCTCCCAGATCACTGCCATCCCACTGCCAAGGGCAGGCCTTCACCAAACACCATCAGCAGCCACCGCGCAATCAGCGTCGGGCGTATGGGACAGCCCCAGAGCATATGGAAGCTTTCCAGCCAGTGAAGTTTACTGGGAACATCAGTTTGCCTTGTTCAAACCCTGTCCAGAGAGGATTTCCACAGGCCTGTGGCAGCAGGCAACTTTAACCACCTCAGACAACCCAGATTGTTTCCATGTCTGGATAGGGGTCTCATAAAAGTGTCATTGGAATAAGGAGTTTTCATTCCTCTAGAACATCTACCCCATGGAAGTCACTGCAGCTGCGCTGGACTCAGAGCCAACCCTGAGATTTCTATCACAGGCCAAATTTCAAGTCTTGTTGAACACATTTTGGATGTCACCTGGCCTTTATGGTGAGGAGCTGCCTAACCTTTCCAAATTATACAGGAAGAGCTTTCCATTATTTCTCATGCTAAATTAGTTTATCCAGCTCTGCATCCTGAAACTACAATATGTGCTTGCTAAAGAGGCACTTCCTAAGCTTGTAAATCCATTTACAAACATTCACTCCAGGCTAGACACTTTCTGCTGGAGAGGCAGCACCTACAGAGAGGTGTCCTGGAAACTGCTCACTGTGTGAGTTTTCCAAAGACTGATGAATGATATCAGGGCCTCGATATCAACAGCAAGGTTGTCCCTGTTGTTCCTAAATCCTTCAATCTCTGTCGAACATGGTTTGGGTTAGGAGGTCTAAGAGGCTCATGTATGTTTTCTCACAAGATTTTTTTAACTGTGGATTTTGTTCAGGGTCAGACAGAAGCAGATATTGGCAAATCTGGTCACTTGAAGCTTCAAAGATGAAAGAAATACAGCTACTGAGAGAGGTAGGGCTGACTGTATAGAGAATAAAGACTTTGTAAAATATCTAAGGCAGTTAGACCAGAGTCATCTGAGACCAGTACATGTGTGAATGGGTATTTGACTTTAAAGGAGCTAATGAGAAAATTCAAAGCTAGTTTAAAGCCAGGAAATATTGCAGAATTTGCAGCACTACAAAGGGTGCTCCTTAGAAAGACACAATGTATGGAAAATCCTCCACTCCAGGCAGTCCCTGCATTTAGTGCAGCGGACTAAACACGTGCACAAAAAAATAAACATCAAGCTAAGGTGAGCGGACAAGACAGACAAAGTGTAAGTAGAAAAGACAATGCTGACATAGTAAATTCATTGCTCAAGGGCGAGTAAAATGTAAATAAGTTTAAAGAAATCAAAGACTCATGGCACATACTCACTAGTGCATTTAAGAGCTGCGTTCATCCTACTCATGCTCAGTATCAGGGCTGAAACAATCGTGGTGCTGGGAGGCATGTTAAAGCATCTTTCAAATCTGATACAAATGCTGTGCATATATATTGCAATCTCAGCTTGTGGAGAGCTCAGAACTGAACCTGGAAGAGGAGAAATCCTGGTCGAGGTCAGATCCCATAGAAAATCATCTCTGCTGGGTAGGTCACTGCAAAAGGGCTTTCATTTTAAACAACATGATAGTGATAACATGGATAAAAAAATATGTATTTTTTATATTGGAGACAGTTAATAGGCCAACATTTGAATTTTTTTTCATTGTTTAAAAAAGACTTGAAACAAAATAATTTATGAAGTAATTCATATGCTTTGATTTCATCAAATGCTTTGATTTGATTTTTTAAAGGTCTTTTCCAAACCAAATGATTCAGTGATTCTATGATATAAAAATTTACAGAAAAGGAAAACTTTGGTAAGAGTTTGTTTCCTGACTTTCGTGGAAATCTTTGCCATATTCTCTGATTTCAACATAAAAAATTACTGGGTTTCTCACAGAACTGAATAATTAATTCATGACACTGGACAAAACCAACGTGTTGATGGTGAAAGTGTGTTTTCCATGGGCTGCTCTGGACTCACAAGCAAAGATGAATTTCTGAGCAGGATGTGTACAGCTCAACATCCCAGGCTGAAATTCCACTCAATTGCCCCTTCTGGGCTCTAAGTCAGAAAGTAAACCTGTCATATCCAGGGCTGAGTTATTTGCTGTCAACTGGATTATAGCACAAAAAGGTTGTAATTGAAGGCTGCAAGAGGTTATAGATTGAACGTAGTCAAAAGCAGTAACTCCACTTAGTAAAAGCAGATATCACCCAAAATGAGAAAAGTTAAGCTCATATAAGGTGAAATTCTCACTCTGTTGTGGCTTCCAGTTGCTGGGATTTTTGTCAGTGGCTCTCAGAGTAATCAAAATTTCACTTGCTGCCCAGAGAGGGATGTTGCAAAGGGTGTGATGAAATGAAAGTTAAAATAACTCTTAACCTGGGGCTTCCAAAATACATTTTCTGAGCAGAGACTGCTGTCTAACTCAGTGTTTTCATGATGTAGCAATGCAGACAGCCCTTCAGGGGACCAAGGGGATAAAACTGTGCTACTGGAGTACAGCTGGGGTGTGCTGCAAGAGCCACCCTGCTGTAAATACTGAAGCTCCCATTGTTCAGCACCCTGTGGGACGTGGGGAACTGGACTGCTTAGGCAGAGTGGGGTACAGTTTGTGAGAAGTGATTTCAGAAAGCTGCAACATCCCTGAATGCCAGTGGCAGTGCTGACACCTCCCACCTGAGGCCCTCCTTGGAAGGCAGAGATTACTGGAAGAGAGAGTGTAGAATTGTCTGACAGATGCACTAATTTTACTGGGAGCAGGAGGATTAAATTATAATACAGTCTCCTCATCTTTGTGCCTTTCATACCAGTAAATCTGAACCAAGGAATGCAGTTGATGTGCCTCTGGGAAGGGACATAGGGTCTCCTGGGTATTTTCTGTATCCCCTCTGCTTTGGGATACAAAAATCCCAAAAGTGCTGCTCAGAGTGGCTCCTCTCTCTGAGGTACAAACCTCAACTGGTGGCTCTGCTTTTTTGCCACGTACTTTCTGTTTGTCCATCATTAAGCACTTCAAAGCCTCGGTGTCCCCATCAGAAAACAATGCTGTTAATAACATTAATCCACCTTTATTAAGAGCCTTTAGCTCTATGGAGGAGCACCAAATATCATTAAGACAAAGACAAGAGGATAATAAGGAAACGTGTTTTTTCCCTTGCTGACCTAGTTTCTAACCTCACTTTAAAATCTCCCCTTGATTTTAATTATGCTTAATCTAAAGCTAAGCTCACAAATCTAGCAAACTTAAGGGCTGCTTTTAAGTGAATTTTCTCGCCTGTCAGAGTTCCTCAAGCTTTCTGTGCTACAGTCAGGAGTTTATTTGCAGCCCAGGCACAGAGTTGGGGCATTTCTCTGCCAGCACAGTTGGGCTCATGAGCTCAGGCACCACCTTGCTCCACTTGAGCCTGGGCACCACAACATTCTGCACAGAACAATTGCAGTCCTTTTCTCATCAGCTGTAGCCAGAGGCAGCAATAAGGGTGAAGGATATCTATCATGAAAAGTCCAGTGTCAATGTGTTCCCCCAATTTATTTACTGACCTTCAATGCAACAGCCATACTCCTGACCCTCATGAGATGAAGCCTAAGGGGAAATGGCACTGAGCACCAATTCCATATCCTGTTGTTCTGTGGTCTAAATTAAGTGCTAATTAATTACCACTGGCATCTTTGGCATTGCCTGTCAAATTGGATTTAGGATATCCTTTTGCTGTTTAAACAAATAGCCCTACATCTAAAGCTAAAATCCCAAGTGTCAGCATTTTCTTTGCTTTTAAATTTTTATTTTGAAATCCAGCGAGAATGTTCATAGATTTTGCAGGTAGAATTCAAATAAAAGAAACAGGAATTGATATTGTCAATTTTGATTAATAGTCCCTCATTAATAAAATCCTGTTATTCAGTTTCCACCTGCAGTTGCTGATGTTGCCTGGAATCAATTAACTCATATAATTTGATTTATTTTACAAAGACATTTTTGGATGTGCTGTGCTGATGATAAAGGTTCTATATTTACAATTCGTGATTTAAGCGAGATTGTTACTTACTGCTTTTTATTTTTAATGTTACAAGAAAATGTAGCTTCAGGCATTCTTGAACAAAAATATTTAAGCAACTTAAAAAGTTAAAGCCTTATTTATTTAAAACTATCTGTTGCCTTCTGAACCACACAGGCCACAAAAGCATACAAATCCAGGACCTACGACCAATCCAGGCACGTCTTTACAATGATCTAGTTGTTCTGGAGAAAAAAAAAATATATATATATCAGAAATAGAATGAAAAATAAATTAAAAAAAAAAAAATCAAGCACAGCAGAAGTTACACCCCCAGCCAAAAATACATTTTAGGCATTAAGGTGGTATACATCTGTCTGAACACATATTATTCTATGTAGTTTTACACTGCCTTTATCACTCTACTATCCAAACACCTCCAAGAGGTGCATCAGCATCTGCCCAGCATCTGTCACAGGGGTTTTGCTCTCTCCCATCCCCTCCCCAAGAGAGGCTCATGCTCACAGTGCCTGTGTGGCTTTTGAGCAGGGGTTTGCTTGTGTTTGAGCCAAATTTGCTGCTACAGGGCTCCTAAAGAAGGCAGAAATGGATGCCTTGTGTACAGAGCTGCAGCCAGAGACATCCAGGATGTTCCTTGAGGAAGTTCGTGGCCTTCAGCTGACTCCTGCCAAAAGGCTGTGCCCAGAGAGGCAAACTGCAGGCACAGCAGCAACACGGACAAGATCTGTGCTCTTAGGAGCACCAGTCAGAACCAGTTTGCATTCACACACAGAAAATTAAACCCCAAGCCAAACTGGGAGGACAGAGTGCTGGCTGTCAGTAAATGGAAGAACCTAGCAGGTCACCCAGTTGGATCAGTTTTCCAAAAGGGACACCTGGAGTTTTTGTAATAGGGAAGATTTTGTGGAAAGTTATTGAATCCATCTCCTTGATACAATTTGGTTTGGGGGAGTGGGACCTGATCCTTTGCCCATACCAGGGTCTTTGGTGGAGCCACAATGTGGTGATAGGTTCCTGCCCTCGCTGTCCATGCACCAGTGTGCCCCTCCTGCCTTTGGAGCTTCTGTGACTCAGGAGATGTCCAGAAAAACAAACAATCCAAGGCTGAGGTGCAGATAAACTGTTATCCCCCTCACAGCTCCTCAGTGGAGCAGGAACACCTCCCCTTGTGCAGAAGAACAAGCAGGACTCCTCAAAGCACTTTCCTGAATGAAGCCTCTGTAGAGGCTGCAGTATCTTGAGATACCTAAATGTGTTTTGACATGCTGTCCTCAGCCACCCAGAAGATAAAGTCTTTCTCCACAAGACTGGAATTCTGTGAGGTGTGTGCAAAGGCAAGAGCCCACATGCTCTTCTGCAGGGTCGTCACATGGGAAGCAAAGTCCAACCAGCACTGAGGAGATTTTATTTTTAACTGTTCTCTTGTTAAACCAGTCTAAGCCAGAATAAATGCCTTTCTTCAGCTTTTCACAGTCTATTCAGCCAACTGTGAAGCAATGTTGGGAGTTAGTTTAGTTATTATTCTCATTTAGGGCCAAGCTCCAAGGCACTCCATCCAGGGAAGGGTTCGTGCTGTGAGATATGCAGGGGATCCCTGAGGAAACCCATTCTCCACCAGGTCCCTGTCAGCTGTCCAGGTACTATATATAGCCACCCAATGGTCACATTTGAAGCCTAGTCTGTGGAGGAAGACAGCATCAAGTGCTTGTTCTTGTATCCCAGAGCGACTGAAGAGAAGGGATTTTTCCCAAAGAGCTGTAACACGAACCCACAGCTGCAGAGCACAGGAAGCCTATGGAGTTTCTGTAGGCCAGGAGCCATCGAGGCTATTTTCAGCAAAAGCAAGCTCTTAAGTATGTCTGAACTATTTCTGACCCCTCTTGTAACATATCCTGTGCCATAACCTAGTTTCTCTATTACCAGCCCAGCCATTGTTTCAGATTCTACCTATGGAACAAACAGGGATTTAAAATGCCTCCATGTTTTACACAGCTAGATGCAAGTAGCCTAAAACTGTACTAGTGCACTGTGACCCTGAATTGTGCTTATTTGCTGCAGAGGAAACCACATAGCACATTTGGGAAAGGACAGATATTGCAGTGTTTTGGAGCTCCTCTATAAGCAGAAGCTTCAGGTCTCAGTTCCACACATACCATTCTCCCTGTTCTCATCCCACTACAGTCCTCACAATCTGAGGACTCCACTGATGATGTTTGCATCTGCTTAGCTTTATCAGCTGCTGAATGCCACTGTAATGCACCTGAGCAGATCGCCCATGCAGTCAGGACATAGATAATAATGAGGTCTAGTTTGCATTTATAAAATACCAAGAACCTAAATTTAATGCTAAATTTTGAAATTTATCTATGCAGCAGTGCAAGGAATTGAACAGTTTACACGAATAGAATATGTGGCATCGGGAGCTGCCTTACCACCAGTTATCTCCATAAGTTTCCCAAGATGGAGTTAAGTAATGCACAGGTCCTGCACTCTTCCTCCACAATGTGTGTATTTTGGTTTCTCTCCTCAGCTGGTGTATCCAGCTGGGTATGGATATGTCTACAAGATTCTGAGCTGTTGTAGGACCCCTATTGTTGTTTGCACATTAAGAGGACTCTCGAAGCTACAGTTCACTTGCCTTTTTAATACCAAAATCCACTCAGGTTTTTCCCAAAAAACAATAACTGCAGCTGAACTGAAATAAATTCAAGACAGAAAATGAGGTGGCTGTGATATGCTGTATCTCAGAAAAGAGTGTAACAGGCCTTAAATGAAAAGGAAATATGTTGAGGGGAAAAAACTGATGGTTTAGGTTATCTGTGCATCACGTTGTAGCTGTGGTTCCTTCCTAACACTGAAAAACCCAGCTGCAAAAGCCCTGCGAAAATGTGCTTATACACACACAGACATTATCACTTCCTAGGACGGTACGTTTTATTATCAGGTTATTTTCCAGTACATTTGGCACAGTTAAGGTAAGTATATTAACTTTACTTCCAAATAAAGAAAACAAAGTTGTACTGAATGTCTCAGCCACTGTCAATGAGTTAAGAACTGACAGGAGGTCCAAGTAATCAACCCTGTCTACAGCACTGAGCTTTCCCCTGGGACAACTCCTCTGATCATACAATGTATCTGACTGGCATGGATGTAGAATTGCTTTCAATAAAGATTTTATTTCAAGGTTGGATGATTCCTTCCCAAATGTCTTGTCACTAAAGCAAAGTATGTAATACCTGTTATTTTTTAACTCCTGTGATCCAGCATTTGGGAAGGAGAGGAGCGTAAAATGTTGAGCTGGAAGCTGTTCATCAAAAGAGACAAATTTTAACAAATTGATTGGGAGCTCTGCAATACCAGAAGTCAGAAAGCTGCTGCATAAAAACTGGCCTCTACCAATGCAGTGAAGAGGCCTGTTAACAGAATTATTGCTGGGGAGAGTTGAAGGCAGCTGAGCCCTTACCAGGGCCAAGTCCTTAAGCTACATTACATTTGCATATGCCTGAGAATAGATAGCAAAGAGATATTGGCTAATTTGAGGATAATTATTGGCAAAATGAATCAATGGGAGGCACACACTTTGACCTATTAAGGCAGTTCACAGGAACTAACATTTCAAATCAGTCCCATCATCCATCAGGATGAGCAACTCTGGCTATGGCAGTAGTTGCCAGCACAGTTCAGCAAAGGAGAAAAAAAACCCACCCAAATGGGCTGTCATGGAATACACCACTCATAGAGGAGCTGGGCCCTAATTCCATAAGGTTAGTTCCTATACCACGAGGAGAGATGACACAAATGCAGCATTTTTAATGCATTTGGTGGAGTTTCATTTGTTCCTATTTATCTTTAACCTCTCTAGGCCTCTCTGTTGGTCTTGGTTTCTGTCTCTAGTGGCAAAGACTTCCCTAGTGAGCACAAATATTGTGCATAACTGGAGGACAGGACTCTGATCAAATCAAAACCTTCTTTTATCCCTCCATTCTCCACTGAATTCAGGGGATGGAATTTCCTACACCTGCCATTCTAGCCCATAACCTCATACCAAGTGACCCCTTCTTACTCTACTGACCCCCTCATTTTGCAATGTGTTGTCCTTTAGTCACAGCCTATATTACCAGTTCATGGGAGAATAACAGGACTGTCTTATTGAAAAGTTACCCTTAAATATAATTTAAAAGTTAGCCTTAATAATAAAGACTCAAAAAATACCAGGCATGGCTAAAAACAGATCTGCAAAGGGTAGAAATGCCCCTGACATTGAACAAAAATAAATCCTCATAGGCTGGAAAAGGATAAGAAAGCAAAAGTGAGCAGTTCTCAAAGCAGCTGGCTCTACCCTCCAACACTCTCCAGCCTACAGTAAAGCAGTGTCCTTTCCAATGGGATTTGCCTCCCTAAGTACACTGAATTCCCCAATTTTTTACGTGCAATAGGAATATTAAGATGTTGAGGAGTCACTGTAGAAACCCTTTCTCCACTTCAGCAGTTACTACAAAGTAAAAATAGATGAAGAACATTTTCTAACACCTACTGTGTTTGGAGCAGTAATCCAGTGTGCTTTCCAAATGTCAAAATTAATAATGATTTTATTTAGAGAGTTTGAGAAGTGTAGGTTTAATGGAACTAGAGAGCCAACTCACCATGCAATGACCCTCTTAGCTGTAGAGTTGCCCTGCTCTCCGTCACACGTTTTCCAGCTTGCAGTTGCCTTGGTAACAGCCAAAGCATAAATTCAAAGTATTTTTTTCCTTATATATCTGCCATTGACACTACAGCTCTCCTATCAGACACTTCTGCTGGTTTAATTCACCATTAATTTCATCACTATTAATAATGAAAACTATATTTTCTGCATTTCTCCTGCCTTGTGATTTTAAAGATGGAAGACATTCTTGAAACTTGGTTATTTTGGAGAAAAAAAAAATCTTCTGCAACATAGCACCCAAAAATTTCTTGATATGGTTCCAATATCTGTGGCACTGTATTATGGATTGTTTCTAAAATAACCTTAAATTGATGGATCATTGCTCCTTTCATTTGGGCTTGACAAAAAGTACCTCTGGCATTTCCTTTCACTCTTTATGTTGAAAATGGTGTGTCACTCTTTCTGCTCTTTTTCTTGCCAAAAAAAAATATAAAAATTCTTGCCCATTTTTTCAATATTTTCTCTTTAAAAAACTCAGTTTCACCTAGTGGCTATAGTAATAGCATTAAGTGTGCATATTTTATTTTTTATTCACTTTGACTTCTTCTTTTGTGGAGAGTCGATAAAAATATCAGTTATAGATATAATTTCTTTGGTAAATGCTTGTAATCCAAAAAAAGACATAAAGTCCAAAACTTATAATTATTCTATTCAGGATGGATTGAATTCCTTCCTTCTACTTCTTCAGTAGCTGTGTTTTACCACATATTATTTAACTATTCAGACTTTCCAAGTTTCCAAGTTTGCTTGGTTTATGTTTGTTTTTGTTATTATGGTGAAAACAAGTGAAACTGCATGAAGACATCAAGGATTTTCAAGATACTTTCTCAATACAGTATAGAGCTTATAGGACATAGCATTCAGCTCAGAGAACCCAAATTTACACAAATATTCTTAAGGCCATGTTACAAATTGATGAACCCCAGTCAGTTCCTCTCCATCCCCAGCACACACACACACACACACAGCCTCCCTCCTCATGCCACACCCCCACCTCCTGATTGCTGGGAAATGTTATCCTGCCTGGACTTTGCCAGGATGTCATGAGAAGGATGGAATCTCCAGGATAAATCAGGAATTATTCTCCTTCAGAAAGATGGCAAGCAAAAGCAGAGGGGGTGGCCAAGCATCTTCCATTTTCTATGTCCCCACCAGGCACACGGGATCTCAAAATCTTGCTCCACATTTTACAGACAAAGGAAGGCAGTCCCCCCCGTAAAGTAAACTAAGTAAACTTCAGTAAAGTGAGCTCTGCTGCCACATTTCTTCACCCTGATTCTGCTCATCCATGGTCCATTGCCTCCTTCTCCCTGCAAGGGGCTTCTCCTCCAGCTCCATCAATGCTGCCCAGCACCCTCTTGTCTCAAAGCCATGGCTGATGCTGCTAAATTGATAATTTCTAAAGTTACCCAAGACAAAGCTGAATTTCCCCCTCCAGTGGACATGTGTCTCTACTTCTGCTGGTGTCATCTCCAAATACTTCATGAAGTTTCCAACTTTTCCCACATAACAAGCTCAACAGAAACCAAGTCTCTCTCCTGGAGAGGTCCCCAAGCTTGCTGTACATGCTTCTGCATAAGTGGCATTAAGCAAAACAATCTTGTCACCTCTGTAACATTTTTAATTGTGATAAAGATGTGTGACATCCATCAGAAGCCCACGCAGTCACTTGGCAACAAAACTTCTAACTTTTGAGACTTTCTGAACTCCTAAGAGAAGAGATGATATATTAATATTACCACAGAGGAAAGATAATTAATTTTTTTAAAAATTTAATGAAGATGCTATATTTTAAGAAACTAATAGTTAAGCCAATCTGATTAGTGCCATATGGAGAGTGTTTTGTGCAATGGACACCACGGTTACTAGCATGAGGCAGAAGTAATTCTTCCTATTTATATATGGGAAAAAAACCACGAGTGTTGATGCTCCAGGAATGTGGTAAACGATGAGATTGGCAGAAATCCACAAGAGATGCTTTTTGCTGTGTGACCCACCCACTAACATGAAAGAAACACTTTTTTAAGTGCCTAGAGACATTAGGTCTCAAAAAGTTTCTTTCCATTATAGTGTGTCTTGCTGTAAGTTCAGCAACAGGTATGGGAAAACAGAGACAGCTGTGATGGCTTTTAAATGGCTGTCTGGATTTTAAAAAGGTAATTGAGTGACAATGGCAGAGGAGGGGGAAAAACAGAACTTGGCTTCAACAATCCACTTGGAATACTTCAGTTAAAACTAGCAGGTTAAGGAGGCATCCATAAATTCAAACATTTACATAATAAAGCTGCATTTAGTTTGCATTCCTTGGTGGAGCTGTTCAATTTATTTATAAAATATGTATCTTCATTTACTAGTCTTTCTAACCCTAGGATGCATAATATATTCTGGAGGGTTGAGGGAAATGGATTTCTACTTAGTCTGTACTCACCACCACAGAGATTTATGCCAAACTTCCTACCTAAACTCCATCCATTAAACCTGTACTGTTCTTAGACCAGACTTCTCCATCCTTAATGCCCTTTCCACAGGAATATTAAGTCTTCATACAGACACAAGATCAACTTTTAATAATAATAGTCCTTCTCTTGCAATTTTGTGGGTAATAAAGATATCAAAGGTTATAATCCTTACCATTATTTTCTAAGTCATCTCATTAAGGTATGTGGTCTCTGTGTCTTTCAAGAAACTTTGTGTCAGGATAAGGCATGCAAAAGTCTTTAGTTACATAAATTTCACAATCCATTTCAGACCATACTCACTTTATTGGATTTAAATTAGCAGAAGGAATGTGTTTCATATGAGTTCTATAGTAAGGGCTTTTTTTTTTTTTTTTTTTGGTTTTCGCAACTCTTTCAGTGCTGGAGACCATGTTAGGGGAAGCAGGGAATCTTCTCCATGGCCCTATAAAACCCTCCTTTCCTTGTTTGTCACACTGACATAAATTTCTCATGCCTCCCTGTTTTCTCTCTTCCGGGTAAGTTATCCAAACATGCACCCCTATCAGGAGAAACAGTAAAAAAGTGCCTCTGCGTGCTTCGAGAGCAACAGTGACTCCTCTGACACCCTTCTTTTTAACCAGTTCTTTCCTTTTGTCAACAGGATAGCAGCCAAGGAATCCGTGAATCTTATGTCAACACAAAGCTTAGGAATTGTGTTTGGACCAACACTCCTTAGACCTGAAAAGGAGACAGGGAACATGGCAGTCCACATGCTGTACCAAAATCAGATAGTTGAACTTATGCTGAGCGAGTACAGCAAGATCTTCGGCTCGGAGGAAGACTGACAGACAGGGCCTGTTATTGAAAATGTTCACATCTGCCTTGATGTCTAATATTTTTACATTTCTGTAAACATATTTCTGAAATATTTCTTTTTCTTTCAAGTGACAGATGCCTCATTTTGTGCAAACTTAATGATGATTTTGTGTCTAATTTTCAAACATTGGAATAAAAAATATTGTCAACATTTGTCTATATGTATTCTGCATTAACCCTTTGAGAGTTTCATTATGCTAGCACTCCAAGTGTCACTTTTTCTGCAAGCTGAGCATACAGCATATGGCCCTAGACCATAGAAAATGCTGTTTACCAACATATGCAATGGCACAGAAAGACAGATAATAATTGAGGAGGTTTGTAGAAAACGGATTAAAGTATGTATATTAAAAGCAATGAATTACAGCAGTGATACAAGATCATTCATAGCTAATCTGAGTATAATTTACCTTTCTCTTTGACATACGTTGAAAATTACAGACATGATGAATAATCATTTGTCTACCCCAAGAGCTGGGGAAAAAAAAATTGTATTTAATGCTTCTAAACAAATAAAATAAACAAACAAAATGAGAATGTCACTATTTGCATAACAGTGCCTAAAAGAAAATAAAAATGGAATTGGAACTTTGGCATTTTTACTTAAACACAGTACATGAAATGAAGACATTGCATGACTGCTCATTTTAATGTAACATCCATTTTGATTCTTCATCACACTGTACATCTGCCTGCTTTCCCCAGCTATCTCATGTTCTGTAGCATTTGTATTATGCTCCTGAGGATGCTTTATTGGTGAACTACATTAAATTCATCTAGAAAGAACTTTAAAAAAAAGCCTTTTCATATGCCCTTAGGATTACTTGGCTAGACTTGAATCAATTTATGCATTTGATGGTTAGTTTCAGTTGTCATGGATAAACAAAAGGGTAACTGTCTAGAATATATCAAATATTGTTTCATTTTGAAATGTATGTTTCCAGCTATACACATCTCCTACCCTGTTTTGTAAAAGTATTCTGCTGATAAAATGTAGACTTATGTTTGACAGCTTTTTAATCAAGTTCAAAGAGAATAAATAAAACTAATCCAGTGTGGTAAAGAGTCTGTCTGGTTATCGATTTGTTCATAAAATGAAAAATAAACCATGTAAATAAGATGTGTGAAACACAGATCCAGAAGCAAATATTTAAAGCAATTAAAGACCCCAAAACATAGGATTAATGCATAGGTCTGCTGTGCATGAGAGATATGTCTTCAATATCACCTCAGCAGATCATGGGCTGCTTCAGTTTTCACTCAGGATTGTCATGCAAAATTCCATGGTATTCAGGAAAGGTCACTCCTTGGAGTGGTCTTTTATGGGAACAAATATATAATGAGGCCTGATCATTAACTAGCACCAGGCTCTTTCATCAGGTACTAGCACAGGCAGAAAATAACACCAAGAAAACATAAAAACCAGCCCTGGGATGCTTTTTCTGACTTCTCACATGTCTGAAAACTCAAGCAAAACAGACGGGTAGTCAGCAGTAATTAAAATGAAAAACACAAAACCAAACAAAATCTCCCTCATATGACAAATCTCCAGCTCAATAACTTCTGAACAAAACTATAATGCACTGGAGAACCCAAATTCACTTTATGTTCAAGAAAATATTTTCATGTTAATGTCGAGCCATGAGTACTTAAACAGTGATTCTTTTCAGCATCATCATCTGTAGACTCTTTTAATAGCAACAAACCAGGCGCTGTTTATAGCCGGTGGAAATGACTGGAAGAAAGATAGTCAGAAGTTCAGTCTATTCCTTAATAAAGACCATTCACATTATGGCCCCACGGGTGCTCACAATCATGCCATTGAAGTAATTTCTGCTATTACTGGAAATGAAAAGTTCACTTGTTACTTGGAGCCTGTTGCACTCAGAAGAAAAGATTCTTAATTAATTAATTAATCAATCTTCTTTCAGGCTTTCTTCGGAGCATGGAGACTCCTCTTGTCTTGTTTTTATAAGGCAAGGCTTATGAAATGCACTGTATCTCACTTAAGATCAACTGGTTTGAAGGGGGAAAAAAAAGAAAATCAAGGAAACTTTTGGACACATGAGCCTTTCTTTGGGTTCGAAGGGTTCCTTACATGAACCCTGTACAAAAGTGCTGACTGCTCTGCTGAATGCTCTGTTAAATTGTGGCCTGGACGTGGGCAGGCAATCTGGGGGACACAAGTGGCTCTCACCAGAGGAGTGTATAAATCCAGGGCCTGCAGCAGATGCCTTTCCTTTCTCATCCCGACAACACAAAGGAATGGCCATGCCTTGCTACCAAGCTGCTTCCTTCCCCAAGAGACCAATTCTTCCTGTCTCTCTTAATACATACATTAATTTAATGGGGAAAATTACTGACTCGACCATTAGTCAAAGAGCCAGCCCTTCAGCCCCTGCCATCACCAGAAACCAGAAGGATAAAAGAGGGTAAGAGTGGGAAAAAAATTAAAAAAAAATGCTCAAGCCTTAACTGCAGCAGGGTTCCTTTCTCCTCCTGCTCAGGTAGTTTGTTCTTTATTAACCAAGCTCACAGCCCAGGACTGACCATCTCTTGTTGCTGCACATAAACATTTCTAAATCCCCAAAGTGTCCAAGTTTTGCCATTCACTGAGCCCATATTGCCACCACATTGCTCTTCCAATTGCTACTTATTAGAATATTCACTATCATGTGGTAGGAGTTTTGCTCAAACTCTGCTAAATTTTTAGCAAGTCAAAATTAGACTTGCAGAAGACCTTTCTTTTCCAGGATCCAGCATCAGTTTGAGAATGGCCACAGATTTTTTGATCAAGGAGCTATTAATGGTAAATGATCAGAAAAAGGAAGGCTGAGAATGCAGTAGAGACAAGTATGTCCAAGGGTCACTGTTTATCTGCATCTTCTCCCTGTGAAGAGCATCTGCTACTCAAACTCATCTGAGAAGCAAGAGCACAAAACTGGGATTGACTCAGTAAAAGGAGATTTCAGAAATAAACCTCTAATGGAACCAAAAGAGGGCATTTCCAGCTACAAAGTTTATCATTAAAATAAAGATAAAACAGCAATGCATCGAATTGTAAGCACTTTCAGTTTTTAACTCAAGAAATTCCACTGCAAAGCAGGATTTCTGAACAAATGATGAGACTTGCTGAGCTGCAGCTAAAAGAGGAGACAAACTCCCCTGAACAAATCTTTATCCCTCTGTTTATTTACAGACATGTAGATATATATTTTTTTGCAAGCAGCATACATTTTACCAGCTCTTTAATTCTCTGCCAGAAGAGTGCAGGTAACACTCAGCCTTTTTTTTTTGCAAGCACCCCTGCTGCAACAGAGCCTCAGGCTGCCTTTCAGCCCAAGGCACTCTAGTAGTTCAGCTAATCGATTTCCACATGGGATACAGACCATGGGTAAAGTTGGGAAGAAAGCTGGGAAGAAAGTTGGTCCCACAACCACCACCATAAGCAGACAATGTCTAGATTTTACATGGCTAACTCTCAGAAGAGGCTGGCAGAAGAGCCTCGGGGGATGCAGGGATTATCATTGCACAGCAGGTTCCCTGCACGGCGCTCCTGCTTCAGAAAGGAAACATGGAACACGGGAAGCTGAGCATAATCAGAGGCACGGGGCTCAATCACGAGTCCTGGGGATTGTAGGATGCGAAAAAGGAGCCCAGGGCAATTGTTGTTTTGCAGAACATAGGAGCCTTTCCTAGCACCCACTTTGGATTAAAAAAGAACAATCTTTCCCTAAAGATCAAGGGACAAACGAGTGGCCTGTGGAGGTCAGGCCATACCCAAACCCTTCTCTTCAAGAAATGCTTCAGGATAAAGCAACAATCTCATCCTTGTGCCAATTCACCACGAGAGATCACAGCAAACAAACATCCTCTGCCATCACTTCAGGTTATTTTTGTGCTCCACAACCTCATACTTCCAAACATACCTGAAATATTGTGAGAATTAATGTCCAGTTTTACCTGGAAAGCCTACTTGCAAAGATCTGTTTCATGTTGTATAGAGAACATGAGCCCCCACTAAGGTTTTACACACAAAACATATATTGATATTTGAAATAAAAATGAATTCAAGACTCAGGACATGACAGTTGGGGATGAAGTGCCACTGCACATAAATGTGTGAGAAAGTGAGACACAAAGACTCGTGTCAAAAGAGAAATTTCTATTTTAGTGCTCACTTTATTCAGGCCCCACCTTTTTTTTAGATTGGGTTGGGTTGGAAGGGACCTTAAAAATCACTAAATCACTTCATTCCAACCCCCTGCCATGGGCAGGGAAACCTTGCACTATCCCAGGTTGTTCCATAGCCCATCCAACCTGGCCTTGAACACTTTCAGGACTGTGGAGTCCACTGACACTCTGTGCCAGGACCTCACCACCCTCACAGACACTTTATATTCTACACCCTGAGTTCACCTATAATAATCAGGTATTTGGGGTTCTGCAGGCACCCACCCTGCAGCCCAAGGGCAGGGTAACCTCACAGGAAACAGAACAGAAAGACTCCAAACTCCTGACCATGGTGAAGTTTTCTGACTTTCTGTAATGTGCCCTTAAACCCTCAGAAACACTTCAAAGGTGCTGGGAATCCAGCATCCCCCAGCAAAGCAGGCTGTCCACACCTCCAAAACACCCCTCACACCTTCAGAAGAAGTTGAAGGCTTTGTTAAATAAGTTTAAGAGGGACCATAAAGCACTGCAAGTTCAGATGGAGTGCCAATTAGTTATCCACAAAACACCATTTTAGAGCACATTTCGGTTAATAAAATGCAGGCTCAAATTCCACAGAGTTCTTCTCTGCCTCTGTCAAAATGCAATTTCTGTTCTCAGCTCTTATCCATAAGTTTTTTTGGCTGCATTTCTGGTGGAAAAAGGGAACAACCACCTCTCCACCAGTGATTTCTGAATCGTCTCAAAGCTCAGAATATTTCAAAGAAACAGCTCAGAAGCTTTTTGAACATTTTTTGGTTGCAATTTTGGATAGGTGGTGGTGTGGCCTCTGCACTGGAAAATTAAAGTGACTGTATTGAAAGTGGTTTGACCAGTCCATTGCTCAGGCTCCAGCCTGCTCACTGCAGTAAAAAAGGTAGAAAAAGTGCAGTGTTATGTCAAGCTTTCCCACAGGGGATGTTTCTTTGCAGCCCCAGGCAGTAAATGGTTTTAAATAAATGGCTGAACACCCTGTATACATTTCTATCTTTATGTAGTTTCTGTCACTTATTATCCATTTTTAATCCAACTAGGCTCTTTGTCTTAATGGTATCTGATGAATTTCCCAGGTTAATTATGCACCATGTAAGAAAATATTTTACTTGTATCACTTTTAAATTCATTAGCTTTTAGTACCATTGTATAGCACTCTGCTTGCTCTTGATTTATGGGAAAGGCTAAATAGGATCATCTGACTGACCTCTCCTGGCAATTCACTCTCCTATATACCACTAACACATCACCTCTCATTTGTCTCTTAATCAATTTAACCTTTCCTCAAATGGAAGATCTGCCACACCTCTTATAACTTGCTCTGTCTTTCACTGGATGCTCTGTGTATCCATTCTGCCTTTTAGAACAAAGATATTAAGCATCCAAGGGGGAAGGATCCTTAGTATTTTCATTATTGAACTCTTTACAGCTCTTAAAAGAATCAAGCTGCTTGTTTGTATCTGATTTCTGCTCTGCACTGAAGAACTGAACTGTCCTTATTGCCCGGCCCAGGTTCACCAGGGAATTTGGGGAATTAAATGCTATTTTTGTCCATACAGAGAATGTGCCGGTGCTTCTGGTTTCTCCCTTGTGACTACTTCACCTTGCAGCTCTCCAAATTTCCATCAGCAGCCTCAGCCACATAACCCTGGCTATCTGGTACCTGCCTGAACCACTCTTATCTTGGTTCCTGGGCCCCTTGCAGTCTTTTACCCACAGGACACGAGCAGAGATGCTTCTGCCCTTTGTTGTTGCAAGTTTAAAATGCCAGCTCAGGGACATGGACCTGGAATGCCCTGCAAGGCAGACCAGGACCCTGCACAGTCAAGCAGCACAGCTGCAGAGTGGGGCTGCATCCTCACACACGGAGAGTGAGGCACACAGGTGATGCTGTGCAGACCCTGTTTTGGTTTTTTTTTTTTCAGTTGGGGACCCACATTTCCACAGAATCACAGATTACACACACACACACACACACACACACAGACCACCCAGTGCAGCAGGAGCGTAGAGCTGGTGAGCACCTTGCTCCACGACACACTGAGCTCACACAAAGCAACACAAAAACATCAGTTATTCCAGATTTATGGAGTGCTGTTGGTGAGAAAACAAAACAAATTCCCTCTTGTGTTTATGATGTGCTTTACCTCAAATGTGAGAACTGAAAAATAAGGCAACTACATTAAATAAACACACCTTAAGATGAAAAATATGAGCACCTTCCTGAGACCTCTAGTACTATTCTTTTTCACATCGTGGCTCTTTGAAGTGCACATAGCCAAAAACATTGGCAGTGCTTTCCCTCTGATGCTGCAGTTTTTGAGAGTATTATGCATATTGCAGATGCGGTTTTCTTGCACTAGATTGAAAAAAAGAAATAATCTTATTAAAAATGTAAAAGGATTTCAGGGTTCTGTGCATACTCAGAGAAAAGAGAGATGTCAACAATAAACATGCCATCTGAACAATACGGAAGGACCTCTGTCCCATGGGCATAATAGATGTTTTATTAATAACTTGCTTTTATATATTTTTCTCATTTCCCAAAACAAAGGGAGGAGGGGGGAAAATGCAAAAAAAAAAAAAAAAAAAAATAGGAATGGATTTTAAAATCAAAACATTTCCTCGACTGGACAATTCAACACCCTCCCTGAAACACAAGAGGATGAATTGAGACCTGGTGCATTTTCTGGGTCTGTGTTCTGTCCTGGGTGTATTTCTTACATCAGAACACTGATGGCATGGGGGAAAAGCCCCTGGCTCTCCAGAGTATATCATGGAGTACAACAGCTCCAGCTAAGAGACTGACAAGGTGGGTCTTTTAAGTGGCTTCAGCAGACTCAGCACAAGCTGAAAAAGATGTTACTCATTGTCTGAGACAGCTGGACACGGCACAAGAAAGAAGGAGAGGGAGGACAGGGCCACTTTTTTCACATTCTGGAAGAAACAGAGACACTCTGACAGCGCAAACCAATATTTTTCCTGATTTAAGTCAGCCTCTTTTTGTCAAGCAGATGCCTCAGGAATGGATAAAAGAGATAAATGACTCTTTGCTCCCTCTAGGTACCTTCAACATGAGTGTGTGTCCAGGCCCTCAGGTTTGGCCCATATCAAGTGATTAGGTCCAGGGAATGGTCACCCTCCAGAGGCATTTTACCCTCTTTATTTACTCTCTTTACCATGATATATTTTCCCTCACACAGAGCCTGTGTTTCAGATAATTGAGACCTCTTTGGAAATGCTGTTCCTGCAGTACAGGCCCTCAGTGAACTAGTTCTTCATCCCAAATGGCTTTCATAAAGCTAGGCAAGTATGGCAGGGGGAAAGAGGGACATGGGATAAATTAAAGCATGGGGTGTTGGAACAATGTGATCCTTAAGATCCCTTCCAAACCAAACCATCCTATGATTCTATTCTATGAAGGGAAAGAGTGCCCAAAGTAATTTTCCTCTTCCATTTTCTGCCAATGCACATGACCTGGCCTATTATAGAACAGCACTTATATTTTGTTTTTTGGACAGCCTACCTGTAAAAATAAATGGAAAATATTATGGAAATAGATGCTGGGATGTTCTTAGAGCTGAGAAAGAGGAGAACTCCACCTCAGAAGTAATGACATTTATCCCTTATATCATCAGTAGGTACTTGCTAGGAAAACATTGCTTTGGAGCAAGTAGTGAAGAGATGTCAACCTTGAGATCCATGGCCAAAGGGTCTACAGGCTCTTCTCAGGGACTAAAAAACCTTTCCAGTATGCAGAAATTCCTATTTACTCACACAAGGCTTTAATTACTTCATATCCCGAATAGTTTCTACATAGATTTGATTTTTACCCTGTGAAGGCCAAAACCTGTTTTAATTCTTTTCTTACCTGTATGGCTGGGGTTTCATTCAGAGAAGAATTGGAACATTTGACCCCAAACATGCCCAAGTGCAGAAGGAATCTGTCACTTGCATATCAGCTTGGGATGCCTTTTTCTGCCTTATTCAAGCACACTTTGCAAGGCTGCAGGGGTCACAAGCTGTGCTTCTTGCCTTTCCTATGGACACTCTCCAGTGAAAGAAACCAGGAAAACTCACTGGATAGAAAGGAAAAAGCTGTCTAATTAAGAAGCGAGTGTACATCTGTCTCAGGCCACTTGCCAAGCATAATGTGGTGGAGAGGCAAATCGTTGTGCTGTCTGAAACTGCTCCCTTTGGACTGCCTGACTCCAGAAGTGCAGGGGACAGACGACCCACAGTCAGGTTCAGGACTTTCTGTGCCCACCTAATGGTGAGGAAGTTGTGGGATTTGTCAAAAGTTCATCTGAACACAAACACACCAGCGGTTCCTGAGGTTTAGACAGCTCTGAATGCGACTCCAATTTACTTATTGAGAGCTACACCTTGCATTGCTGTGAAATCAGAGGTGCACGTGCACAGCAGCAGATGTGTCTCACAATTATCTCTAGGAACCAAAAGCCATATTGTGACAAAATGAGCCCGGATGTGGCAGGTGTCACCAGGTGGTGGGAGGAAAAGGAGCATGGGAGGACTCCGATAAAATGGATAGACAGTTTAGCAGGAAGAATCTGGGAAATTTGGAATAGTCCATATTTTCACTTGGGAAATTTGGAATATTCCATATTTTCTGATACCCTCTGAAGAGACTGTGCTTAAGAAAAGAAGTCTCCTGAAAATCTTAGACTGGAGCTTGATGGAAAAGCTATTCCTGCTCTTGAAGCTCATGCTATGTTGTTACTACAGCCAGAATTCCATCTGTTCCTACAAGGATTTTATTAATTTCACATGATATCCCTCTGAAGTTAATAAGGGAAGAGATGAGAGAGAAAGGGAGGTAGCCAGACACCCCGTGAACAAACAAGAGACCTCTCAGCACAATCCTGCCATCACAGATGATGCAGGTGAGATCAGTGTCCATGATCTGAGTGAAGATAACAATTTTGGCAAGTGCATAATATTTCAACCTTGATCCATCTTTTAGGAAAAAAAACAGTCACTGTGGTACTGATTTCCCTTACACAGTCTTTGTGTAGCCAGTAAAGTCCTGATGGCTTTTACCATCCTTCTGGTCTGAGGAGCACATGGAGAGACTGATACAGAGCACAGATCAGATGTCAAAATCCTTTTTAACCCTTTTTCTCTCCTCTTCATCAACCAAACCTACAAACACTTCAAGCGTTGTCTCATGTTAGGTTAGACACTGGGAAAAAATGCTTCCCTGTGAGGGTGCTGAGGCCCTTCCATGGATTTCCCAGAGAAGCTGTGGCTGCCCCATCCCTGGGAGTGTCCAAGGCCAGGGTGGATGGGACTTGGAGCAACCTGGGGTAGTGGAAGGTGCCCATGGAAAGCGGGTGGAACTTGACAAGCTTTAAGATCCTTTCCCCCCAAACCTATGGTGATCCTATGATTCTATGAAATGTGTGTAAAAGAGATCCAAGCTCACACAGAAACATCTTTGCTTAACATCCACCCCGTTGATGACTGTAACTTAATTACCGTGCATACTGTACCGGTGACAGTAAATATTAGTGCTGTGTGCTACAGAACAAATATCCCGTGATGAAAAATTCAAACGGTATCGAGCTTTTCATTAGTGCAGTAATGGCTTTCTCACACATTTAGCTCATTTTTAACTCGACCTGCTAGGGGAAGGAAATGACATACTTTCTGTTGAATAAGACAGCGCCGAGATTATATGAAGGTGCGTTTTTATGGGTAAAGAAACGTATGCCACATTAATCTATTTTTATGCCTTGCAGTACGTGCTGATGAGTCATTTGAATGCCAAGTTTCATTAGTAAATTGGGAGTGATATAGGCAGCTCTGTGCTAAAATAAAAATGTATATTTCATTTGAGAATGCAAAAAATTTCAGCAGCGCTGCAGAATGTCTTAGAACACTAAGTAGGATCATAGGATGTAAGGATTAAATCTTAGAACCCTGTTTATAAAGGCAATTTTGTGTCCATAAAATACACATTAGTAATACAATCTGCCCAACATTGTATTGTTCTATCATTTCTCTATGGATCATATTAGTCAGTGTCCTGTTAACATCCATTTTATCATATGTCATAATATTATATTGAAATGAGATCTGGCACTTTTGGGGTCCTGTGCAAGATGAAAAAATGGGTCTCCAGCAGTCTTCCTCTTAGATATAATTGAAAAAGAGGCAGGCAGGAGGGCATGCTGTGATTCACGCTGCCGGAGAGTGATCCGGAATCATTCAGATGATGAGTACATAGAGAATGCAGTGCACAAAAAGATGGCAATTTGCTGTACTAATGTTTTGAAAATGAAAATTTCTAGCTGTTTTGCAGAGGAGCTTAGTAGGAAAGGCAGAAGAAAAAATAATAATAATAATAAAATCTTTTATAGTTAAGTCAGATTATTTCTGTTGTTTTTGGAAAGGCTGCACAAAGAAATGTGTTTTCTGGAGAATGGTGTAAAGTGTAAATGAACACTACTTTATTGACCAAAATAAGTATAAAATACAGGAAATGGAAGGAAAACAGCAAATCAGAAAAATCCTGTCCTGTTCCTTGAGGAGTAGTTTTACAGAGGGATCCAGGGGCACCTTTCAAGCTCCTTAAACCAAATCTTGGATCCCCACTGTGGTCACTTAGCCATAGGGATGTACATCCACATACACCCAGTACTCCAAGCCCATAAGCCTATATTTCTGCCATCAAGCCCAATTTCCAACAGCCAAGCTGCCTGACAAGCCCCAGCAGGAATGAAAACAATGCTTCTCCTTCTTTCCAAATAGATTATAACTAATGATATCAATGTCCTATTCCTCTGGTGCTTCCACTGAGCGTTAATACTGACAAATTAATCAAACCAGCACTTCCAACCTTTGCTTAGTATCTATGTTGTCAGTACTGATGCACAGCCAGTATTAAAATGTTATTCTATTTTTCTTCTTGTCCTTTGTTTTGACTAGCTTTGTTCTTGATACCATCATTTGGTATTAAATGAATAAAACTTAGTACTAAATTATGTCTCTTTCTTCAGGATTTTGTTGTTAAACACTGCCAAGCTCATGCAGCTGGCCTGTCCCCAAGAGAGTGACCCAGCCACCTGACCTGAGTCCTCTTCAAGGAACTGAACCAATCTCCTGTAAAAATCCAGCTCTGTCTTTGGGACATTGGGGATGCATTCAGAGACCTGCAGAGAAAGCAGGACCACAGGGCTTGGCTCAACCTTTCAACATCCAGGCAACATTTCCTCATCAAACACAGGAAAAATAATCCGTTTTAGTGAATATTTTTTTCAGAAATCATGTTGTACAGTAACTCCTCTATCTGCACGTTGGAGCAGGCAGGACCAATTCCAGCATTGTTCAGCAGGAGTTAAAGCACCTTTAAAATATGATACATCCAATTTTTTCCCTCCATTTTATAGTTTAAGTTCTTCTTGCTACCCCTCACCATCCCATGCCTTTGCTGGTGACATTTTTAAATCATCATTCCCTGTTGTCCTTAATGGATCTGGTTTTACCATTGCTATTTAAATTTTTTATAAGTCTCTGTACACTGAAACAGTTGAAGTGTGATCTTTCCAGCAGGAAGGAGGAGACACCTTTGCTCAGGAGGGACATACGTGCTTTGCAGGGCTCTGACTGACCCAAAAAAGAGGTGGTTCCTGGGAAAACCTGTTAAGCACCAAGATGGGAAATTTATTACACGTGCAAGTCCAGGTGAACAGGGAATCTTCAAGAAACTCCCATTGAGCCAAAATCAGAACCATTTTTATAGCTTTCAGTTTTGAGGTCACAGTCACCCGGAC
This sequence comes from Sitta carolinensis, assembly GCA_032173965.1. Taxonomy (NCBI): domain Eukaryota; kingdom Metazoa; phylum Chordata; class Aves; order Passeriformes; family Sittidae; genus Sitta; species Sitta carolinensis. Next base: position 3,915,540 of record CM063288.1, on the reverse strand, counting down.
TGGAAACTCAAAAATTACTTCAAAAAGGCAAATGCTAACTAGATTTCACACTAGATTTCATTTTACTTGGCATTACAGAAAGAATGCAGGTATTAAATAGACTGTTTCCTGTATACAATAAGGTTAATTAGTAGCAAGGGATGGAAATCAGTGTAGACATAACTCTTTTAGACAGGTATCAAAAATAATCCCCTGATCCCCACAGACCCCAGCTGCACTGAAAGAAGAACAATATAAAAGATTCTTTAAAGGAAATTTTTCAAACATTCTCCAGGTGTCCCAGCTATATTTAAATAGGCCCGTGGCCCCATGCGTACTCCAACCCTTTCTGCTCCACAGTTCCCCTGCTCCAAGTTAAATGAGCAGAGTACTTGCACAGAATTTTGAGGTGCAACATAAAGGATTTCTGTACAAAGAGACTGGGATTGCAAACCGAGACAGACAGGAGAACAAAAAGAAGAATATATTCTGGACTGAATGGGACTTCCCTAAGCTCCTTATCAATAAGGTTAATAAGGGTCCATGCAATTTACTGATCAC
>CM063288.1:3825000-3910000 GCA_032173965.1 Sitta carolinensis | reverse complement strand
ATTTACCATGCCAGCACTTCCTTTTGAGTTAAATCTGTCACATTATTGTGGATTAACTTTTGGGGAATTGCAATGAAATTGTCTAGACTCACAAAAACTGCTGTCAGGTGGTTGAAAGCAATTTTTTCAAAAGGTGACTAATTCAGTGGCTTCAATGATAATCAAACAACTTGGAATTAAATAGCTGATTGTCTATAAGGTGCCTCCACTACTCTATGATTAGAGTATATTCCTTTTCTGTGTGATTTGCCATATCTTGAAATGAGATGGATCAAGGATTTATAGATACCTTGTGACAAGCAACATAGCATGAAAAAATTTCCCCTTAGCTCATCCTTGTCATGGGCACCTACAGCTAAAAAGGGAAGAGACCAAATAGCAACTTCATCTTTACAAACACATTCTCATGGACGAAGTCCAGCACCTTCACCACATATTTATCCAAGCCAGGGAGAGCTCAAACCAGAAATCCAGCTATTCTGGTAATCTTTCTGCCACTCTGGTAATCTTTCACCCAAGCAGATGGGTGGGATGTTGGATTTCCACTGCAGGATTTCCAGTTGGGAAAGCAAAGGGATCCTGTTCACACAGGTATGTGGGCAGTGCACAGCGAGTGTTAGAGCCTGTGAACTGCAGTGTGGGAGTTTATTTTAGCACTCTGCACCTTCCAGGCAGACGTGAGGGCTCGTGACTTGGCTTGCAGGTTCCCATGGCAAGACGACAATTACGGAATAGGTTAACTTGCTGCAGAGCCAGCCAGGATCAGTGACTCTCCATGGCATATAAAAGAAGTGAAAGTACAGCCAAAATAAATTCATTTAAAAATCTGAGCAAATAGACATGACATTTTTCTTGCAGTTTTTGACTGGCTCTAAAAATATCAACAGTCTCTCCAGCTCTGGTGCATGCTCCCAATAAACAGCTTTGGAGGCTGATTAAAACACCACAGCTCTGCTTCCATGCTTTATCAATCCCATTAGCCATTTGCTGAATTGAAGCTATGAATCGACAGTGAACTTGGGGAGGGGGTTAAACAGCCACACAATGGGTCACCATTTGTCTAAGGGCTCATCTCTGCAGCACTTTGGTTTCAAAACGAGAGGCTCTGTACTGCAGTTAATCAAAAGGACAATAGTTTTGTTTTCAATTCACACCGTACTTCAGGCCAAATAAAGTGGTCCCAATGTGTGCAGCAAAATCCCACTGGCTGCCTGCATATGTATTTTTTTCCAAAAAAACTTTGTATTAGTTTGCAATTTCTCAATTGCTGAATGTTGTTCCAGCCTTGGCCCGTCCCAGCCTATGGTAGTACTGATGTTCAAAGGAATTTGGAGCAGTTGCTTGCAAAATGAAACAAAAGGCATCTGAAAAAGGGGCAGATAACCCAAACCTGCAGCCTGAGCCTCCCTTTTCAAACAGGGAACCATACAGGCTGGAAAGTCCTCCCCAAAACTGCAAAAAACATTTTCCAGTAGAGCATTGCACACTGAATTTCGTGAATATATTGTACAGCAGATACCTTTCCATTATTCAGCTGTGTCCTGATTCAGGCAGGCCAAAACTTCTGGAATTATGTTACACACACACACACACACACACTGCACCTCAATATGAAAACAAAATTGCTTACTGAGTGCAATCACGGTATTAAATTAGTCCACTACCAAATGTAGGAGAGGATAAGGAGATGCTCTTTATTATTTAAACTAAAAGCAACATGATTAATTTACCCTGATGGGATTGTATGACAGGGATAAAAACAGGCAGTGAAACACAGAGAAGGAGCAAAAGGGAAAGAGAGGGAGAAAAGCCTGTAAGGATTCACTTATATATGTCCTTGTAGTCATAAGAATGCTAATAACACCCAAAAAACTGTTTTTTTTTTTTCCTAGCCTGTGAAGTGAGAGTTGAAGGTTACACAGTGTGTGTAACTCAGGTGTCAATGAGAGCTCTGAAGTACTGGGGAAATAATTTCATTTTTCTATTGGGGTCAGAGTCATACAGAAAATATCAGAACTCCTTATTGGCAAGAAAAGTGCTAAAAAAGGCTGAATTAAAGGTTACATACAACCTAACTTCAAGATTTCAACAAATTACTGCCAGAAAAGACAAAAAGTAGAATATAGAACTTAAATAAACAAATAAATTGTTCAGCCCACTGCTGGCTTAAAACTCACCATAAAGCCTATGAACAAAACTAAGGCCATGGAAAAGGGAAAACTCAGAGTCCTTCCAGCAATCCAGGTAAGCTCCAGAAATCAAATCAATACATTGCTATAGCAAAAAGGGTAAATGTATTGTTAGTGCAACTAAAATTTACATTCCTATTCTGATGTTAACAGCAAACATTCGACAAATCCTAAATAAATTATATTGTCAATGTTAATGCAATCCACCACCAGTACCAATACAGTCAAAAATAGTAAAGGCATTGTAATTTGATACTCTCAAATCTCTATTTCTTAATATTGGTATTATCCAATAAAACACATCCACTGACCGTAATATCTATTTTAAAAATTACTTCCTGCTTTCCTAAGAAATTAAACCAAAAAGCAATAAACATGGTTTATGCAAACCTTGGCAGTTCTCTAGTTCAGCTTGTTACACATGAGGCAGCTACAGAGAGGACAAGGTAAAAAGGAAGGGGGAGAAAAAGGGAACTATTTGCCAGCATATTATTTTCAAAGCATTCACTTCAGGGAAGGGTAAGAGTAATACAAGCTGTTATTCAAGCATCAGATATAAATACATGGATTGTAAAATACCCACTTTCAGATCTGAAATCTAAGTAAAACAATTTATTCTGCTACAACCCTCTTATTACCCTTTAAATTTAGCCGAAGTATTCCCTGCCAAAGATAGATGGAAACATGATGAACAAATCCATCCTTCATGTACTCCAACAAGAAATTTAGGCTCTATCTTCCAGTCACTCATTTACATATAAAGAGATTTGCTAAAAATTAATAGTATTTTCTATTTTTATCTGTGTAAAACTTAAATAAATCAACTGGAGTGGATTAGATTTAGCCCAGAAATGATGCAGAAGTGCACTCTGACATTGTCCTGTGTGCAGAGAGAATTTGATAGTTCCCTCTTCTGGACCCACTTGCCTCTGAAAAAAACAAGGCAAACTGAGAAGGGTTTGTGCATTTTGAGTCTTCCAAAATGGAATATATTTGTGAAAGGTGTTTTTTTTTTTTTGATTTATCCAAAATATTTTTTCCGAGGACATTCATACCAGAAAGCTGATTGTCTTTCCTAGAGTCCTCCACAGATATCCTGCATATTTCAAGTTGAAGACATGATCATGAATTGATATGACTTCATACTAAGATCTATGCAAGTAATAATAAAAAAATACAAAATAAATATTAATATTTTTAATATTTTCAAACCCCTAAATCCAAAGGAAAACATAGGGACATGAACTACTCTTACACTGAGGTTTCATAAATGAACTGAGCAGAGGCTGGAATACCTGAATCAAGAAAAGTCTCTTAATCTGAAATGCATTGATAGTGCTGAACTAGTGACAGTCCAGGAAAAACCCTGATCCCACAGTTTTGATTCAGTTCTGTACCTGTAACATCTGGAGTGAAACTGGAGCCACTTGGCATTTTCTCATGAAAACTTGCAGCAAAGAATTTACTGTAAGTTTTGACTTTAAATGGTTTCATTTACTCCCTGAAAATAGTTCAGACTTAGAAAAAACACCCTATATCTGATTTCATATGCTTTGGAGGTGGGACTGGCAATTTCACTGAAGCTGCAAATGAAGCTGAAATCTCGGAGTTATAAAGCTAAACAAAACAAAAAGAAAAATGTGTAAATTTCTGTGAAACAAATTATGTGAAATTTGCACAGCTGTACTCAGGGCATAACTGTAAATGAAAAGACCAAACTAATTAGATTATAAGCAGTTGATCTGCCTTATATTGTTTTATCATATGTAGTAGGTATAATATCTCCACATGAATGACTTGAAGCAAGTCATCAACATACTGTGTTCAAGAAAGCTGATCAGATTAGAAAGACCTTGTAAGTTATGCTTGAAGAAGATGAGATTGATGATAACTTCCTACTCACAGTTACACCAACGAAATTGCTTCATCTCTCTTAAACTTCAGGTTTCTGGAGACACTGTGTCCTGACCAGACACAATTAAACGTAGGAGTTCATTAGAGCAAAGCAGACACCATAGTGTCAAATGACAGAATGTTATTTTGAATGGGTTTCCCAGTGTCTTTTTAGGAAATCCATTCAAAAAAAAAAAAAAAAAAAAAAAAAAAAAACAAAAAAAGGATAATTTTTGTGGCTGGTTTCCAGTGATAGGATCAATGAGCAATATTCAGGATGTTGGCTGAAGGCCAGATGTAAAGCATCACTGTAGCTCTTAAGTATAGCAAGCTTAATTTTAAGCTTAGAAATAGCCCCACCAAATTTCCCAATCCTCACATGCTTAAAGAGGAGTTTGTGCACATGCACTTCTGTGGAGCAAGGCCAAGGCAGATAAAGTTACTGGCATATTTCTCAGTCTCATTGCAGACCCTTTACACCACATGGAAAGGCTACAAAGTGGGAAAGCTGAAAAAACCCTTGTCCCTAAGTGGGGGGTACAGTCCATCAGCAAGGCTTCTTCCTGGGAATCCTCTAAGAAGGACCTCTCAGATATTCACTAAAATATGTGGCAAAGCAGAGCCAGTCCAGGGAACAAATATCTTCCATCCTGGTGCAAAGTGTAGCCAACACAGAAGTCGTCCAAGATTTGCAATTTGGGCAAGAGAAATTAGAGCCCAACATTCAATTCTCCTAAGGAGAGAATTTCTCTCCTACTACTTTTAAGTGGCATAGGAGGCCACTCATTTTTTCATTTTTCATTTTTACCAAAGGCAGATGAAAATGTCAACAACCTGAGCATATCTTTCCCAAATTAGCAAAACACGTGAGGTTTCATTGCACAGAAAAATAACATGAGATGCTCTGGGAACATGCAGCAATGTGGGTGGCCAAGATGAAGAATAAGCTTTGGAGTATTTATACAGCAAATAAATATTCACAGACACTGCTATTCCCACTCACTAAAGTTTTGAAAGACATTATTCTCCTACAAGACAGATAAGGGAGAAGAGGTGGGGGGTGAAGGGAAACTATTATAGAATGAGGAATAAGGGCCAGAGCCACGAGCACAAGATTGATGTGAATACTACAGTAAGCAAAGACCAATTCACTGCTTAAGGGTGTCAAAATGCAGTCCTGGGAGAGAAGAAAAGGCTGAGAAACGAGAAAAGAAAAGGCAAGAGGAGGAATGTATAAAGAACAGCAAATATTAGGGAAATGAGGAAAAATAGAAGGAACCAAATGTCACTTGAAGGGGGTACGAGTGCAATTGTTTCTCCTCCTCAGTTAATCCACAAATTAATGAAACCAGGGCAAGCATAAAAAATAAACCATTATTCCACACATTCAGAGGTGAATCTTATGGGTCTCCCAGAATAAAGGCAGATAAGAGTGAGAGAAACAGCAGTGCCAGAGCATGCAGCACAAGGACATTACAGCAATTCTACTTTTTCATTCACTGCTTTTACTGGAAAATCTAACAGGTTACAGGATTCAAGGCAAGGCACTGATAAACTGCACTTTCACATTATTTCACTAAAGCAGTGCAGGTATAGAGAGTTTCTCAAGTGATGAAGAATCTGAATGGTTCTGCAAAAACCACTCAAATATTCATATATGTAAAAAAATAATTTATAAGCTTTGACATTGAATATCAAATATTTAAATAAACTTTCTTGTCCTAATTTTTATTCACTGACATGGTATGCATATTTTATTGTTTATTTTTCTAAACTCTCATAAAAAATCTCTTAAATTAAACTGAGTTAACTTTTATACTGTGAGATCCCTGTATACTTTTAGAGCGACAGAACCTCATTAATAGCAACAGCATCCTATAGGTTTCATTCTGCTAAATTTGAAAGGGCTTCTTCAGAGGGAACTTCCCCTTTATTGACTTTATAGACACAGTTGGGGAACCTTTTGCGAGGCTGTGAACCAGTATGAGACTTAGGGGGTTGGGTTTTTTTTCCTCCTCAAAATTGAGATGTTATGAGACCATAAAGTGTTTTATCGCAGCTTGAGGGGGACTGAGTTTCTCTTCATTATTTGCTTCCAATCAGAAAATCTCGAGCCAGACAGTTCATTCTAAGTTTGTGATTTAAAAGAGAGAAATGGACAAATATTGAGCCTATCCCTAATTACCCTCTATATTTCTGAATATGCAAATTTGAATGTACTTGGAATTTTCTCAAAGTGATTTGGCAAGTATAAATTACCCTTGCCCTTAAGACTCTGAGCTTCCACAGACAATGCATCACCAGTTGGTGTTAAAAGGCTGCAGCTTCCCTATTAACAATCAATACAAGTTTTCAACAGGAACACACTTACACTATCAGCACTAATGCAATTACATTTTGTTAAATAATATTAATACGAAAGGCATGTCCATTGCTGGCCCTCACCAAAGCAAAACATTCCTCAACAACTGTGTCTACTGTTTAAAAATCTACCCAGAACAGAAAACTCAAACATTAAAGTATGTGAAAACAAAAATGTAATGTTGGACATTAGTTCTTAGATTATCTTTCTGGTCCCAATATTTATTGTTTTTTTTTTTTTTTTACTCTGTGGAATGGCTTTCTCATCTTTTTTGTAGTTTTAAATCAGTTGTGTAATTTATAGATCATGTTCTGGAAAGACAAATCTGATTTTTACATCTGCAGATGTAAGAAAGGAGCTGCCCATGCTCTGTATATAAAATCTCTGGGGTCACACAGGGATAAAAACCTGTCACCTCCATGCACCTCTGCCTGGATGTGGGAGATTCATCCATCTTTAAAGCCCACCTGCCAACCCAGGGATACTTTATCAGAAATCATGCTGTGAAAATCTGGGTGTTTGTTGCCTGCTGATCCCATTTCATGGGATGGGCTGGTGAATTTTGCTCCTTCCCAAGTTCAGCCAGCCAGGTGCAAGGCAGGGTCAGAGCTGTGTTTACACACGCTCAAAGTTATCTTTTATAAAAGCAACTTGATGACAATTCCCAAATTAAATTTCAAGAAACTGGGGCCATGTTTTCCAGTGCAATTATGTGCCAGTATGGCACCAACGGCGTTTTTCAAATCATTCACTGCCAGGAAGCAAATAATATAAATCCAAACAGGATGCTCTGGGCAGGGCCTAACAAGCTTTGCCTGGTGTTGTGAACTATCCAAAATCCCCACAAACTACATTAGATCACTCCTAATGTGAGAATAGCACCAGTACAGAATATTACACCTGCATTAACACTCTTGAAAATCCCATTAATTGTCCGTGTACAATATTAAGCATTCTAAATACAGATTTTCATATTTGGCCCTTAATACTGTCAGATTTTCAGGACAGAAGCTGGTAGCCAAAAGGATGGAGCAAATGCAGAGCTTTACAGAGATACAACCTTTAATTTCCAAATGCATTTTTAACTGCAATGACTTAATTCCTGGTGACATGAATAATGACATCTTTCTTTCAAAAGAAAATTCCAGTGATCAGGAGGGCATGCAGAATGACAGCCCATGCTGAAGAAAACATCTTGTTCACACCAGTGTCTCCAGTTATATTTTGCATTCCATGGTCCATAGTCTTTCTCTGTATTAGAGAAATGCTTTCCTGTTGAAGGGAAATAAAATGAACACCTCATAGAGGAGTTCCTAAAATTTGAACAGCCATTTGAGTGTGCCAAGAGTAGCAGCTGTTTTTGCCAGAAAGAGGATCTGGCAGGCATTTAGCCACAAGGTCACTGCTTATGGGGCTTTCCCAAGAGATGTGATGGAAAGCAAGAAATGTTGGCATGGCACTAGGACAGGTTGTCCTTGATGAACTGGAAGGAGAAGGCTGTTTTGGCCACAGGCACTCAGCAGCAGTTTCACTTTAGGGAGGATTGTACAATTTCTTTAGCTTTTTTGTTCACTTTCCCTGAGTTTCAGGTTTGAATAGACCCAAAAAAGTCATATTCACCCGTGCAGGAAGAACTCATGTAACCAAAAATCAGACACAGAGGCATCATGAAATGTAACTGGATATGGCCCTATGGCTATCCACACTCTGTGGAGATTTAAATGCTTCCTGAACTAAGTGACCTAAAACTGTGTGGGCCCCTGTGAATTCTGCAGTTCTGTAACCCTGGAATTTGCTGTGGAAGCTTGCAGGAGGATTATAAATTAGAAACTTCACTTCTCCTAAAAGCATTGAGCTGCAGACTCTGCTAGTGGTCTAGATATGAAAAAGGGCTGTCCTCATTGTCTTGCAAAAAAGGGATGGCCTGGCAGATTGTAGAGGGAAATAGCACATTTATCTCTCTTGATATTAACTCTGAAACACAGAAACAATAAAGTGGATATCAACATTCCCAACTATTTGCTTCCTGGTTGAAATGCTTGGCTGAATGTTGACTTTTCCAACCACGCATTGCTAAACCTTCAACCAAGGCAATGATACATCCCAGTTGCATCTCCAAATCCCAGTGGATTGAGGAATGAGCAGAAAGCCATCCTGTTATTCCAGCATGCTTGTGGAGCTGCTCCTGATCACATCCCAGCTGCTATCAGCTCTTGAGCTGTGGTTCACTGGTTCACCTGGTTCCCCATGAGCCCTCTCAACTCTAGTTCTGGATACAGCAAAGCCAGGCAAAGCTTTTTGGCCATCAACACCATCAGCTTCCCCCAGCCACAGCCACTGTGCAGGACATGCATTTCTAGCACAGGAACACGTGATAAACGGGAAACTGAAAATAAGAGGATATATGCTCTCTTTAACTGCATTAGATATGAATGTTCACAAGCCATGGATAATGGTTGTATTAGTAATTTCTGCAGTCGCATCAATTAAACAAAACTCTGGTTCTGAAATTACCTGGGTCACCTCTACTGCCCATTTTTCAGTTTCCTGGGTGACCAAGGAGCTTAGAAAGGTTTATTGATGAATGTAACTATCACTTAGTGTTATTCACTGGTCTTTGCTATCTATGATGTCATTTGTTCTGACTGGTTTAAGGGTGGGCAAAGCATCTGAAGACAAGGGCAAAGGAATAAAGGAGATTTGTGAAAAGGAGTGATAGGAAACTCAGAGCCCTCTGAAGTCAGTAGAGAGTACTGTAGTATTCACCCACCTCTTATTTATTGTGAGATTAAAAGCAAAAAAGCATTATGTAACTGTGAAACATTACTGGTATTCTGATACTTAGACAAATGCAGACAATAAAACACAATTATATGAAGTAGCTATCATGGGAGGATTGCTAAATGATCTGGTTATAAAATGTTTCCAGAGGTAGGCAGTTCTTATCTGAAAACTTACCAAAAATAATTTAATCTTATCCTTTTTGTCAAAATTCCTATCCCACCTTTTTCTGGTCTGCTTCTTGTTCTACTTAGTGAGTGATGTATTTCTTCCTCCCTATCTCTCCGAATGTGTTGCATGTAAAGGTCAATTCTCTTAACACAGCTTCTGCCCACTCTTCAGCTAATGCATTATAGCACATTATCAAGTTTCCAAACAATTGTTCACTTTTCATTAGGATGTGCTAGGTTTCTCTCCTTCTGCAGTGTTAGTGAAAATGGTGTTGAGTTGTTGACTAGTAATAGGAACAAGCAACTTCTGCCCTTAGTAGTGGGACGGAATTGATTCATCTTATTAAAAACAGACCTTGTGGAAGCTGGAATTTGTGCTACAAATGTTGATGTTATGAATGTGCAGATAGCTAGTTTTCCAGGATATCTGAACATTTCTATTTTCATGAGTCATTTTCAGCTTCTGATACATCATCGTAGGTCACATTACTTCATGTTGATGTGGTAGAAACATAACATGCTGAGTCAGGAAAACTAACTCATACCTGTAAAAGATTTTTTTCTTCCCCCCACAATCTTTCTGCTACTATCTGCATTTTTTCATTCTTCTTTCTCCAAGAAAAAAAAAAACAAAAACAAACAAGAAAAAAAAAACAAACTAAAACTACTATTTCTGTGCAATGAATGGAGGCCACAAATGTGAAAGAAAACAAAGCTTCAGGTTGGCAAAGAAAGCAACGATCAGGAACTGAGATAAAGAAAGCCCAAGAAAATGAACTCCAGACATAACAGTTGAAAAAAGTTAGATATACTGATGACTACAAAACTAGTTTATGTAATATATATTTTATATCCAAACCAAACAGCTCTTTGAACATTATTGAGGTTATTATTACTCTGAAATAAACATTAGGGAGCTTCAAAGCCAGAGCTACATAATACCCAGTACACATTTACATTTACATCAGAATTAGGATGCAGGTTTTCACAAGTTAATCCACTCCACTGAACACGAGCACACAAAACACTGCACAACACACTCTGCATTTTTCCATGGGTAAAGGTACCAGTGAGTTGTACAGTTGACAAGACAGAGATGGGGACAAAAAACTGTCCAGAATGGCTGGACCCTGCAGGGGTGAGAGAGCCCAGGGCATGACTGCTTCTCTACTGTGGCTGATTCTGAGTGAGGAACTATTGCTCCATGGTGCTTTCTCTCTCCTGCTCACATTTCTCCACACTCTCAAACACACACACATCAAAAGTGCCTTGAGATACTCCATAACTGGACCTGTTGGTTTCCTGAACCCAACCTCCTGCCATCCCCAGCAACCCTGTAACCCAAATCAGAACTTTATCAAGCTCCACCTTGATAAATATGCTTTTTTATTCAAATTTGAATGAAATTTCTGCTTTTTCTTGAGCACCTCTATTCTCTTTCATACCTGGGACCATCCTCCTGCAAGCAGCTGCAAAACCACTTCTCTGCTCAGCTCTAAAACCCCTCCTGTGATTCCTGAAAAAAACCTTGACAATGTCTTGGCTACTCATGACTGAGACTGCTGTCTATCATGTTTATAAATATTGTCTCATCTCTTCTCATACCATCTCGTCAGCCTGTGCCATCTGTTGCCTCCTGTGGCATGTGCAGACTGAGCTCTTCACAGCAGCAACTGCCTTCTTCTGTGCTTGCACTCAGCTCCACCAGTGCTCACCACTGCACAGTCCCCCAAGGACACAGTGATGCAGAAAATCAAGCAATTTAATGAGGAAATCCCACCCTACCTCTCTTCCTTTGGAAGGAGGAGCTCCATGACAAACTACACCGTGATCCACATGGGGAGGAGCAGGGCAAGAGGCAGAGGGAGGTGGTCCTGCCCTCTCTGCTCAGGATGGGGATGTGCCACATCCATAGAAGGCCCACAAGAGGTGGGTAAGTCCTTCAGATGTTTTTCAGGACCAAAAGGACATCTTGGGATGATGGGCCTGTTTCATGGAAGAGGACACTGGAAGGAAACCCAATCGTAGCTCAAACCACTGCTCCCAAATGATGGAGCAAACTCTTTGTGGAGGCAGCAAACAGGACACGGGGCACAGGCCACAAAGTGCAGCTTGGGAACTTTAGGTCAGACATCAGGAAATTCTTATTCACAAGGAGGGTGATTCAGGGCTGGAACTGTGGCTCAGAGAGGTTGGGAAGTTTCCTTCCCAGAGTATTTCCAAAGCTTTGTAAACACTTCTAACCACTGTTTTCCTTTCTGCCACTTCCCAAGCAATAAAAGTTAAATGCATATTTCATCCTGATAAAATATTAAATGCTTTAAATGCAACAAGACTGTTCAAACATGTGCATCTTTCCATGAGAAATGCTAGATATCCTTTACAATCTAGGAAATAAACTATTCTCCTAATTGCTCTCAGAACATATTTGCAACTTCTTTCCAAATTCTAGATACCTAGATATTTGCATTAAAATATAGAGGGTCATATCTATTTTCTTGAGGGTCTATAAGTTTTGAAATGGCAAGTATTAGAACGGAAAATCTCTCCCTCCATTTGCATCACAGAAATTATTCACAAGACTTTTCCTTCTTTAAAGTTGTCCATATCAACATACAGTTCTTATAAACACCTTATTATGTGGTTTATGCAAATAAAAGCAACTTGGTGAAACCACTGTTCATGAGTACCTGCATGCAGATGCATGGAAATAAGCAAAATAAAGAGAAATTCTGGACATTCAAAAGCAGTCTTCAGGCTGGAGCAACAAAAGAGGATTTTTACTCTCATTGCTGTAATGCATTTTATATGCTGCTGATAGGTATGACTTGGAAATGGCAGCAGGAAAAGGAGTATTACAGCTGTTCTCTCGTGGGGTGAAACTGGTCTCACTGAATCTCTGAAAGCCCCTAAAGGCCCATATTTCAGATGAGACTTTTAGAAGTGGATGACCTCGGGTGCTGAAGTTAATTCTTCCTCTAGTCCTTCACACTATTTACTTCCTGAGTACATTTCAAGACCTTACCTGTTTCTCTCTCTTTTTTTTTTTTTTTTTAATGAGATCTGCCTTATTTATTGTTTGCTTGACAAGTTGCAGTTCCCTCTGTTTTACTTGATAAATAGTCAGACTGCAACTCATTATTTGTGGTGGGTTTGATTTCATTCAGTGTGAGCTTGTTGGGCAAGGATAAGAATATATAGAAATAAATAACCAGAACAAACTGGAATGAAAGGAAAATATTAGTTACATGAACACTACTGATGTGACTAAATGCACACAGGTCTCTAAGTCTTTAAAAGAGTGAGCTTTAACTCGTGGTAGGTCAAGGATATCCATTAGCAGCATCTCCCCTCTGCCCCTGAATGCTGCAGAGGAACAAAATCAGACCTCAAAACTACACAAGGTCTTTTTCTCACATGGCTGAACAACTTCTCCTGCTAAATGAAAACCAGGATGTCTTGAACACAGCTGTGTCACTCCAGACCTGGAGCAGAGCTTACTGGCATAGTAATCTTGAGTTATGTAGTAAAGTTCTGAAAATTCCTTTTTTTCCCGTTTCTCTCTCTCCTTTTTTTTTTTTTTTTCTTTTTTTTTTTTTTTTTTTTTTTTTTTTGTATAATGAGTGTTTAAAAGCTTAGCAAATAGAGTCCTAAAAATGTAATTGTAGCTTGGTAGCACTATTAAATATGTATACTGTGGTCTTTTTGACAATTGGTTTAATCCCTTTATAAAGTCTTCAGAAGTTCCATCACAGAAGCATGGATGCTGTTTTGATCTATTTATTACTCTTAAGTGCTCAGAGAACTGTCCCTATTTTCTAATTAACACTTTTAAAGATAAAAAGCTATGTATTAAATCAATCTGAATGATGGTTGTTTGTGAATCCCACAAGATAAGGCAATTTGCATGTTCACTTTGTACTTACAAACTAAATCTGCACATCTCCAAAGCAGCTCCTTATAATGTAAACCTTTTGTGAGTATTTGTAACTTAAAAGAAAGTTTGGCCTAGTACAGAGGCAGTGCCAATTATCTAAAGGACTTCTTTACTGAACATGATTAAGATACAAAATTATTAGGTTGTTATTTTACATTGTTTGCAGAGAAATTTGAGGAAACTACTTTAGGAACGTTAAGTGTCCTCCTGTTTTGCTTTCTTTCCTCTTTTTCTGAACATGTAATAACATGAGTGCATTCATGAACAAGCAACCAGTCCAAACAGCAGCCAGTTTCCACATCACACTCGGGCTCAACTTCCTTTGACATGAACTAAATCACTGCTGAATCCAACTGTTCACCATCCCGACTGAGCCGTAAGCTGCATGCAGCTTCAACTCCAAGACTTTATAAACTGAATTTTAATGCAAATACTAAATTTGAACAGTGATTTACTGACAGAATCCAGTTCTGATTACTTAGCACAGTAAACATATTAACAGAAATAGATATTTCACAGCAGTGAAATGGTCCCTGATCTCAAGAAACAACTCCACCCTTAAGAAGGAAATCAACAAAGCTATATCTCCAAAACTGTCTTGTGAAGATGCATATTATTATTTCCAGATGGCAAGCACACAACAAGTATACCTATGAGACACTGTTTTATGCTATATTTGCTCTTGAATATCTCATAAGAAATTACTTCCTTCAGGTTTTGCAGTTTGCCTTCCACCACTGCCTTGCCTTCTCTGTAATCACAGGTCCAAGCACAGACAAGAAGCAGGACAAACAATTGGCCATGGCTTTTAGCCCCAGCAGGTCTGAATATGGCTCAGGCATGGGATGTCCCTTCATCCTCATTTTCAGACTTCCTCATCTTCTTCCTCCAGCTATTTAGGAAGTGGAAAGTCATGCCATAAAATACTTTTTACATATTTGGTACCTCCCTTATTTAATAGAATTTCTATTTTTGTCTTGTACCATTGTTGAAAGGTGAGGAGTTTATATTAAAAAAAAAAAAAAAAAAAAAAAAATTAGAAATTCCACCAACCTCCCTGATCTTCAAATCAGTAAATTTACCCTGAATTCAAATTATTTCTCCTGACCCTGACCACAGTGTCTATTCTTGTGTTCTCTACCTCTACTCTACCTTCAACACCCTCCCTTGAATGTGCTCTATAAAAGCCTCCTATATTCAGTGGTAGACCACTGTGGGTACATTTTTGCTCTGGTCTCGCATCTACACAATCAAATTTTTGTGCTCCAGGGTTAATCTGGGTCAGAAGGCCCCAAGAATGCACATCTGACACTCCTAATCTAATTCTGGAAACATGAGATTTGCAGAGAGAAAATCTCTGGGAGCAGAAAAGAATGTCAGACCCACTGGGACACTAAAATGACTTTCAACTATTTTTCACTTATATGAATTTAATCCAAGGACCTCGAAGCACATTAATTTGCAGACCCCTCTACACACCTGTGTCACACCACATGCATTATTCTGCCTCACAGAAAAGGGAAAATAGGGGCACCTCCTTCTCTGAGTTCATTCAAGGACAGAACCACACATGGAGTATCCAGAAAGGATCCAGGAAAATAGCTCAGGAGGCCACAGTTTTCTTGAGGAGAGAAACTTCACTGAGATTAGGGTAGGAAAGGCAGAATTTGTCTTACTGGGAATGTGTATTATGGGAACTTGCAAATGGAAGATGCTTCTATCTGAAAGAAACATCAATGAAAGTGAAGATACAGCACAAAGACTTGTAACAGATCACAAAGAGAATGGAAATATAAATGTGACAGCTATCAAGGGTTGGATTTCTTTACCCAATATCACAGAATTTCAAGTGACTCATAAACCTAAGATTTGTTTTCAAGAGTGACACATCACAGAAGACACAAATCCCCCATTCTCATTAAAAGCTGATGAGATTAATCTAGGTTATCTTCAAACTGAGTGGCTTGAAAGCATGTCCAAGACTGCAGTCTCCTAGACACATCCAGCTCCACTCTGGGACAACAGCAGATATGATTTTATCTTCTTCCTTCTCTAGACAGTCTGTTTTCCATGGATGGGAAATCTGCCATCTTCAGCCATCCTCCTGGTGTGGGAACTGAAGGACAAGGATTTGGATCACATTGCTCAGATGATGCAAATATCAGTTAAATGGGATCACAGAGTCCATTTTTCACCTAAACTCAAAGCAGGGAGCAGAACTTTTTTACCTCCATCTCCCCAGTTAAAATTTTTAATGAATTGTAGCCAGCTTCTGACCATGGCCACAACAGTTTAAATCATTCAGCAGCATCTCTGCATCACCAAAGAACACCTTCTTCCAGTGTTGGGTCATATCATGGTGGAAGCCTGCTTCCCAAGCCTCAGACTCCTTTTTGGGCCACAGCACCACACACAATGCAAATTATTTTTTATAGAACAGGCTAAAAGAGAAATAAGAAAAGCAGCTGGGGTTATTTTCAGTAGAGCTCCTTGTAAAACCTTTCACCAAAACTCCTGCTAGTCAAGCAGTGCCTCAAGCATTGTTATTCCATCGTATTACTCGGTCGTTGGCATAAAACCATAGCTTTGTCTCACATTGCCATTTATTAATTTTTTTCCATAAGTTGAAGAAACTTAGGTAGGCTGGTAGAAATTATCCCAGCCCAGCCAAGCCAAGCTAGGCAGAGCGAGTGGGCACAAACCAGGCTGAGAAGGGGCCGAGCCCATCCCTTGGCACGAGGCTGGGGTGGCTCCACAGGACAGTCTAGCAGAGCCCCAGGGAGCTGGGGGGTTGAAGGTGCCTGACTCACATGACCATGAATTTGACACATTCTCAAGAAAGCAATGAGCCATGTACACAAACTGGTGTTCGTGCCATACTCAGTGAAAGAAAGTCAAGAAAAGAAAGGTATTGAGTTTACCAGATTGGGGTTTGCCAACCTTCAGTGAGGGCAGAGTGAAGATCTTTCACAATAAAGATCTGTCACAGTGGAAAGAGTGAGCACAGCCCACAACACAAGCATCAGATATATTTTCTATCAGTGTTTGGTTTGTCGGGTTTTTGGTTTTGGTTGTTTTTGGGTTTTTTTAAGGAGGAACTAAAGCCTTCATCCCAATCCACACTGCAGGAGAAAAAGCATATTGATGGTTTGGTTACTAAACACACGTAATTCCAGTGGATCAGCAGAAGTTTGAGCACAGTGTTCTGTAATTGGATACATGGAATCATACTGTAAATGAGCTCTCACCTTCCACTGTGGATTGAAAGCTGGTACACGGGGATTAATAAGTGCTAGGAATATATGGCGGTTCAGGACTTGGGTTTATTTAATTTGATTAAGTGTGTAATTTCTGCTTTGTATTACGCCTCCTAAGTGGAAATGTGTGTTCAATGCTGGGAAAATATGTAACAGTGATAAAAAAAGTTAATACACTGAGTGGATAAGAGAATCCTGAAAGCTTGCATTCCAAATGGAAATCTAAGAGTCTTTTAGGTAATAGAAGATATTTCAAAAAGAGAATGAAAATGGGGTAATTGTTCATAACATTTCAATTTATAACATCTCATTGTTTACATTTCTGATGGAAGGAGGGAGGAATGATTCAAAATGGGAAATGTGGAAATGCTAAAATGCGAAAGATAGAGGTCTTTGAAGCAGGTGAAGGAAATTTGATGGTTTTACTGATGCAAGAATGAAAACAAATGGAGATGTGGCATATACTCGATTTATTTCCTTTAACAGGTTCTTTTTGGATAGACTGAGAGGCAGAATTTCTTCATTTATTCCAGACTGCAGGTTCGAAAGTGAGTGTTTCGACTAAAAGCAAGGAAAAAAAGGGAAAATAAAAAACAAAAGAACAAAGATCAAATAAAAAGGAAAATGATTAAACATATCTTCCTGCATGCATTGGATGTATCACTCGGTGTTTGAACAACGGGAACACAATTTCTTGATCATGGCTCTCAGATTGAAGAAGAAGCCAAATCTCCATAGCTGGTCCCTGGCAGACAGCAGGGCTTTGCTAAGGTTAGCAGACATGACAGAATAACTCTAAAATAACTGGTTTTCAGAACTATTCCTCTTTTAAAAACCATAATCACCACCTTGAAGTGACACCTTTAAAAAAGTGAAGAATCGAATGCAACATCTCAGAATTTGCCTAACTCATAACTCCTTGCTCTTGGCAACACCTTGATGCTCCACAGCTGGAATTTCAGTGGCCTTCAAAAGTAACCCCAGCAGATAAGAATTGTTAAAGGGACAACTTATTCATCAAGGGGAGGGAAAAGTGTTTTGAGGACTACAGGTAAGCCTCTTTTCTAATCACAGATAACAATACCTCTTCTCCAAGGAAATGTGTACCACTCAAAAAAAGGAAGGAAAAGTGGCTGGGATCAGTTTTGGTGAGAAAGATTTTTCTAAGCAAATATGACATATGTCACCATTTTGAGGTATGTGACAATCACTAAATAACTCATTTAACAGGGCTGAAAGAATCTGAGCCTAATGTTTTTGTCCAAGTGTTCTTTGGAACAGATTTTGCCATTTTCCTATAATTTTATCCACCGAACCTCCTATAACTCTCATCTCTTGGATCTTATATCTGTATCTATATCTAAGCCCTTTCTGAGACTCTCCTTTGGTCTCTCTCTTCCTCCTCCTCTCCATTTCCTTTCATGGAAACTGCTGTACTCCTGTAATACAGGAGTGATGTTGCTTGTTTGTGGCCTTGCTCACTCCTGCCCTCATCAAATACTTCATCAAGCTTTATTTTAACTCTTCATAATAATGAAGCAAGTAGACACTAACTTTATCTCTTTATTGACCTGCAGATTATCCCCACAGGAAGTGGTCAGAGTGGCTGGAATCCATGTTATTTACCAGCTTAAACTCAAAAGATCTTCAGGCAGAGAAATGCTCAGATATTAAGATATTACCAGTATTTGAAGTACCCATATTTATTGATCTATTCAGTGTTTGAAACTATTTTACCCTTTAAACCTCTTCCCTCCTCTAGAAAATGAATACATATATGACTAAAAAAAAAAAAAATCATTAGCTACTAGATCTTATTAAATCCAATCCATGCCTCTTCTTCATTTCCAGCCTAAAATTCATCCCTATTGGCTGGTGTTGTAAGTCTCTTTTTACTTCCTGCTGTCCCATGGGGTCCTGTGAGATACCATTGCCCTTCTGCTGTAGATCCAGGCTCAGTCCCACAGTCACAGGCCCACCTTGCCATCAAAGTTTCCTATCACTCATGTTCAATTCCTGTCCTCCAACCCTTGTTCAGTATCTTGGAGTGGGTTTCCCTCTCCTGTTCCTCATAGACCATAGGATATTATTTGTCCACTGTTACACTGTATTTTTTTTACCTTCAGAATTGATTTCAATCTTCTAGCTCAGATTTCTTTTCCTGACTTCTGACCTGTCCCTCAGCAATCAGAATATCTTTCTTTCCTGAAAGTTCTGTGGCTTCCAGCACATTGCAATTAATGGAAAAGGGGCAGATGGAGGATGTCTCCATGAGGATCAGCCTCATATTTCTGCATATAGGAGTGAAAGAAAAATTGTAGCTCTAAAAACTTCAGTCCTACTGGAAAAAATACAACAAACAAGCAAATATTATATGCAGTGCAGATAAGTGTAAAATTAAAAAAAAAAAACATTAAAAAAAAGTGTGTTGACCATGGGAAACTTTCAGTCACCAAATTAGGTGAACAGCACATTAAAACCATGAGAGTTGGCCAATTGTTCCCATTCTCAGGCATTCCAGGGAGATTACAGCCTTGGAACAGCTACGTCTGCCTGGATTATATGGAGGCTGTAATGGAACCCATTACTGTACTGAGCAGCAGCAGAGAAGTGGAGAAGGTCTCCACAATCCAAGAGCCTTTTTGTGTCACTTGCACTTCTGCCACCTCCCCCTTTTGCTCCAGACACCGTGGTGACACGCTGCTGCCATGATGAGGGTGAGTGGTGTCCAGGAGCCGCTGGGATAACGGCCTTGGGCAACAGATGGTGTAATATTACATTACACCCTTGGCACCAGGGCTTACTGACTAGACTGGTGTAATCCCACACAGCCTTTTGGAGCTCTCTTGGGTCTCCCATCCTCTGTTCAGGGTCTGCAGAAGCAAAGTGCTGCTCTCATGGCCCTCAGGAAATGGTGATGGGTTTAGCAAAAATGTGGTGCAGCTCTCCTCTCCCAAAGCCAAGCTTGTTCAGGCTCACCAAGTGTAACAGCCATTGTATTTAGAATCTTATTTGAAAATGTATGGAAAATCAAAGGAAAGCTGCAATATAGTATTTTTGACCTCCCAACCCTTCTGTTTTTCTTTCATGAAACAGAAATTCTTGTACAAATACTGCAAGTCCAGAAAATCCTTTACATTAAGAAGTTGTTACAATACCAGGTAAAATAATTTATGGTAAATTACTCTCTAGGCTCAGCTTTCCCAATATTATCCTGATATTTCATAGTCATATATATCTTCTGTACATTGTTCAGGCCTTCAGAATCTGACATTGTCCTCAGAAATATTAATGGGAAATGAACATAAGCATTTTTACTATAATATATACATTTGCCATTGCCTATCAAAGTAAAATAGCTAAAAAACTGAGGCTGATAACAATGCCCAGAGTCTCTAATTCAGAATATCACCAAAAGGAGCTAATTCCAGTGATATTGCTGGAGCCATTCTAGGAACCTACTGTAGGTTCAGGAAAAAAAAAAAAAAAAAAAAAAAAAAAGAATGAAGTGAATATATTTCTATATGGTGTTAGAGAATAACACAGATGCATTTTTTTTGCTTTCAGCTGCTATCTGAGAATCTTAACACAGCCCTTAATCATAGCATTTAAGTGCCTTTGTTACTCCATTGTGTGCTAAATAATGTCATTGCAATTGTTGTGCTTACACACCAAGTTTTGCCAAAATCCCCCACTCACTGCTTCTTCATTAAATAACAGCAAACCGTGAGGGTTAGTTCTGCATCAGCACTTCAATTTCCTCATGAAAAATTGGCCTTCTTTTTTCTTGGCTTGTGAGCACCCCAAACCAATATCACTCATGCCTTGTTATACAACAAAAGGAAATAACGGTGCCTGCAACAGCAATCTGGCTGTGCCTGCCCGTGCTCCATGCCATTTTGACACAGGCAGCCCAGGCAGAGTGTGTGGCTCCCCCATCCCCTCTGCAGAGAGAGGTCTCAACCTCACAAATTGTAAATGGGATGTTATCCAAACCCACTGGCTGGGTAGGTGCAGAGAAGCCTACGTGATACAAAGAGGTGTGGAAAAAAATCGTTGCATTCCTTGTGCACCCACTTTTTCTCGTGAAGATGGCAAACAGAAAGGGGAAAATGGCAAGCACTGAACACGCATTGTATGCAAGTTGCAGCTTCCCAAAGGAAGGTTTCATCATTCAGCGAGGTATGTTTGGGCCTGGCACCTGCATGTCTTGGGAAAATCAGTAGGACCCAGTTTGTACCTCCTCATCTTGCTTAGCAGAGCTGTTTGCACGCTAATAAGGAAACAGATAAGTCACTGAAATCAATCTACAGGAATTTAATGTGTTTGCAATTCAGCAATTAAAGACACACTTCATTTAAGGCACTTAGTCACTTGACTACAGTGTCCATCCAAAAAGTCCTAACCTTACTTGAAATTTTCTATCATTAGAGAAGCAGTAATTGGTCAAAACAGCTCCACCGACTTCAGCAGCACTGTTCACACACCCACATAAGCACAGATACTTTACTAGCTCTGGACCAAACCCAAAGCCTGTACTGCAGCTTTACTGTGAGGCACCACCCGGACTCTGAGAGGTGTTAATGCCATGTGTTCCCTTAAAGTTGGGACCTGTGAGACCAGAGTGATACCTGAGAAGTGCCAAAAGCCCTCAGCTCCTCACTGAGCAAATCACTCCACCAGACCACTCTCAATCAATGTGGACCTGCACCAAGGATGTCAAAAGAACAAGATGTCACCAGCTTCAAAGGAGGCAGGATTGGGCCAAAAACCAATTATTTTTTGTTTGGGCTGTTACCCAACGAAAAGCAGAGGGAGATTTTCAGTTGAATTCCCTAAGCGGAGTTGGTGACAAACACCTTTCACACATTCCTTTTTCTGGCAGGAGTGAGGGAAGGTGTCTCAGTGGCTCACATGCTAATCTTCTATTGCTGAAACTATAGATCAGATGGTGGTTTGGTAATTTTTAGCATAGCTCTTGTTTAGCTCAACACAGACACAGAAAATGAAGCACTCATTTGCTGACTAGAAAATCACAGTTGAGGTCGATTGATGAAGCAGTGCAAAGAAGCCTGTTCTGTCCCCAGCTTGTGGATAAACAATACCAACCACCACCCTTCACTAGTTATATATTCAACTCTTGAATATTTAAAAATCCAGCTAAGCTACTATATGGCTTACCAGTGCTTTTGTAGCAAAAGCGTCAGATTATTTTACATTTAGCTACACTCAAAGCAGCTGCCCTATGTTTCTAACACAGGAAAAAAAAATCATTACAGGGAAAAAAAAAAAAAAGGTAAAGAAAGAAATCCAAGCAATGCCATGTAAAATGATGAACCATGCAAGTGGATTTTCCAACACTCTGTAAAACCTTAGGAGGCCATGAGTTAACTGAAGCAAGCAGAACAAAAAAAAAAAAAAAAAAAAAACAAAAAAAAAAAAAAACAAACAACAAACCAACAATGAAGCAAGGAAGGTACCATAGCTACTTTCTTGAAAACAAAACCAATCTTTTCATTCCTGCCATTTGTTAGAATTCTTCCTCCAGGCAAGCTGGACAGCTGCACTAGTAGGTTTTTTAGTCATGGGTTGTAAGCCCCACCTGGCTAGATTTGTTTAGCAGACAGCTGGCAGAATGAAATTAAAAGAACAGGGACATACAAACTGCTTCCAAAACAAAAAGCTGAAAGAATACTTTTTGGATGCTTCCACTGAGTTTATTTGGTATATGTCTGGGGGAGATTCTTCCCTTGGTTTTTACTGTCCCCCATCTCTCCGCACCCAAAAGTGTTAAAAAAAGCCAAAGCAAGACTGCAGGCTGCATTAAACAGATCAAAAAGGAAGGGAAATGCCCCATCTCAGCCTATTTATTTTGTAGATGTGCACTCATATATTGAATACACTCTCTCTCTCTCTCTCTCTTCTCTCTCTCTCTCTCAATTATGGTTTACAATTCCCCAAGACTGACATTGGTTTTAAATTAACTTCTCTTCTTATTCCTTTCTTTTTTCCTTTTTTTTTTTTTTTTTTTTTTTTTTTTTTTATTTTGTTGGCAACTTTCTTCCTCTATTTTCTAAAGCCAATAAGATAGATTTTCTTCATCTGGAATGTTCTTTCTAGCTTAAAGATAAGAAGGAGTTTAAAATTGTGGGAATGGCATCCCTCCTGCATCTGTTTCTCTCACAAACCTATCAAATATCTAATTTTTGGCATTACTGCTGGCTCCAACAGGGGATGACATAAACCAGCTTTGTGGTTACATGTTTCACTTTTAATCTCATGAAAATGAAAATCAGTGCTGAAATGTCCCTTTACATGTGACAATGTGGGACTCTTTTCCAAAAACCAAAGGAAAGGGGCGTTACCCTGGTTAAGCTTAATATACAGCATATGTATAAATTTGCTTTTAGTTTGGATTTTGCTCGATGCTAGCAGAGGCATGTCAGGATTTTTTTTTTTTTTTTAACTTATTATTATTTTGTTTTACTGCAGAGGTTTTAAACACTTTTGAAAGTATCACAGCACAAAGGAAGATGCACAATAAACCTAAGATAGTAATCAGCAGATGAGCAGGCTGTTATGTGACAACAAATCTTCTGCAAGTAATATCATTTTTCCACACAGCTCTATGGTCACATTCCCATAACATGTTTCTGTAGTTAGTGTGAAGGGAATCTGGTTTTTGCATGAGTTCTTTATTAAGAGCTAATGTAGTAATACTGGATGTACGACGACAAACCAAGATGGCTTGGATAGTGTCTTGATTGGAGAAACTTTATGAAAACAAACTCCAAATGTTTAAAAATAAAAATCTGCCTTGACTCTGCTTGAAAGGGAACATGTGAGCAAAAGAACATTTAAGCTTACGGTATGACCTGGTACCTATGAAACCCAGATGATCTGAGGCTAAAAGAAGCCTGAAACGCAAGCCTACTCCTATTTTCCGTGGAAAAGTAACAAATATTAGCTAAAGGAAGGCCCTGAAACCAATCTAAGCCATTCCATAGCACAGCACTCGCCCTCCTGAGCAGCAGCCGGTCTTGGCTGCCCTCCATCTCTGCCTATCCATCTCCATGGAGTGCAGACTCCATGGAGCCTGGTGGGATACGTGCCTCAGAGAGCCCTCACCCCACCAAAAACATCAATATCCATATCATATGCTTCAAACAGGAGGAAAAGGCCTGCAGGGCTGAAATCTCTGGGCTCAGGGAAAACCAGCAGCTTCCCCAGGGGCAGAAGGTGGGGCCTGTCCATACTTCCAGCATGCACGAAATCCATCTCTCAGCCAGCAGCCCAGCTGGGAAGTGGCATTTGGAAGGGTAATATGAGTTACTTGACGTGTCTCTGTCACCCTCCTGATCAACTGGGTCTTTGCAACAGCTCCCTGCTCCACTTAGTGGGTATTCTGGTAAATAAGTACCAGGTAGGGCATGGTCAAGGAGTAATAGGTTCAAACTTAAAGAGGGGAGGTTTAGGTTTGATATACAGATTAAATTCTTCTCTGTGAGGGTGGCAAGGCCCTGGAAGAGGTTGCCCACAGGAGCTGTGGCTGCCCCATCCCTGGAAGTGTCCAAGGCCAGGCTGGATGGGGCTTGGAACAACCTGGGGTATTGGAAGGTGTCCATGGCAATGAGGTTGGAATGAGGTGATATTTAAGGTCCCTTCCAACCCAAACCATTCTGTGATTCCATGAGCCATTGAAAAGAAAACTCTTTGATTACAAAATATCTAAGCATGCATCTTTTGAGGTTCTTCTCTTCTCTTGATTTGTTGAAGGCAAAGCTCATGAAATCCCCTGTGATTGTCCCACACATTCCTCTCAGGCTCCAGCTGAAAGAAGTCGTCACACTTATTTTGTGCCTCTCTCATTTCTTGGGCTAGCTCTCTAAGAGTTCACCCTGCTCTAGATGAACCCACAACCCAGCCAACTTCTCTAGTTAAGAAAACTGATTCTTGTTTACTCCTTTCAAAGAAGAGAATCATGATGATTTTAAAAAGCTCACCCCCACTGTTAGAAAATCTCCCTCTTTTGGCTGCATGAGCTTTGAATTATATCAGATAGAAATAAGTCTGTATTTAAGGAAAAGTCAATAAAGAAGAAATTCTGCAAGTTTAAAGCTCATTCTTAATCCTAGGCCAAACATCCATGTTTCTTCCTGTGTACTTCACCTCAACAAACACTTTCTGCATTATGAGACTTGCCTGTAAATTGGTCCCTTCATTTTAGCTGGACAACTAACGACAGCAAAACAACAGAAAGTGTTTCATATTTATGTTGGAAGATTAACATAACTCATTTCAACTCTGTCAAATGGACACATTTTACTCAGGAGAGAAATATTAAAAAAATACCCAACAAAACCCACAAATGCAGAGGGAAAAGGGACATCAACCCTTAAAAATATTTCCTGGTATTACCATTCATATGGCATAAACAAACAGGCAGAGTGCATACATATGGGCCCCAGTCCTGTAATTTGGATGACAAGGGAGATCCTTTTGCCTAGGCAGTGCAAAACTAATTTCACCACACTGGCACATAATGCAATGTGATTGCTCCCTCAGTTTTATATTACAAGGTCACTGGAGCAAAAATTTTTGTGGTTTGTACAGTACCAAGCACTCCAAGAAAACTTATTATATAATGATGTCATATTTAGTATAAATAAACCCACACCTACTATATAACATGGAGGAAAATATTTTGTGTGACGTAGAGAATCTGCAAAAAATGCAAAGTACAGTCTGGAGAAAAACAGCTTTTGATTGAGAAATTCTGCTCATTTCTTATAATCCAAATTTGATTTTTATTCCCTGAGAATTCACAAACATTTGGAAACTTTAAATGAAGTATTCCCATACATGGATTAGGTTTTTTTTCTGGGCATCAAAGACCTGAGTCCAGAATCCAACCTTTAACAACTCTGGAAAACAGAATGTTACAATCTGGCTAAACCATGCAGTACTGCAACCCTATTAATGCTAAATCATTAATCACTTCAATAAGCAAGAAACCTTGTCTTTCCTTGGCTTCTCCAATGAACAGCATCACCCAGACCTCTGCTGAGATGTTTGGTTCAATCTTTCCCAGAACTGGCTTGAAATTAAAAAAAATAGTAATAAAATATAAGAAATATCAAAATTCCTTCTTCTGTTCTGAACAAGTCTACTCAAAATCACACACACAAAAAAGCTCTTTTTATTAAAAATACTTTCCAAAAAATTATATAAATTCTGTCAACATGTTTATTTACCAAAGCACAAGCCCATAAAAATGATGGGTGTTCCCATAACAGCCTCAATAATAAAAGCTCATGTTTTCCTTTTAAAAAGCTGTGCAACAACAGCAAACACTGCTTTAAATCCTAGTGTTTCTACTCCAAGCAGAGAGTTTTACCCAGCAATAACAACTGGGCTCTTTTCCTTCAGCACCTGTATTTTCTGAGGACCCACTAAAACAAGGATTCGTTCAGCTTCATGTGTGAGGTTTAATGGAATCTCAGCTTCAACTGTTGTGCCTTTGGAACCAAAATATTTTCTTTTTAATTTTGTATCATATACCAGGCTTAATACCACTACAGTTACATCCCCCAATGTTTTATTGGGCATATAGAGCACCAGGCAGCAAAGAACACGATGCACTATGATCCAGACTTTAGGACTGTAGCTGAAATTGCTCATTCACAATTACAGAAGTATCTGGAAACTTCATCTGGCTTCTCTTTTTCAACTTTATTTTATCCCAAATAAACCCAGAAAAAGTAATTTTGAAATACCTTTCCATTTCACTGCTTAGATACTTCATTTGTTCTGTAAAAGTAGTTTAAAATGGTGATAAGATTCATTAAAAATGATGAGACAGGGGATGCAAATGGTCAAAATTACTATTATCAAAAGATAACAAATTATGGCAATCTTGATTTAGAAAAGCAAAGGCTGCCCTGAAATCATTGCAACAAAACTGCTCCAGTTCTAAATGGGCACACACGTGTTGAACTCCATCATCTCCATCCCACAATCTTACCTGCACTGTGCTTCGTGTGATGAAATCCTACTGCTTATCACAGCCAGGAGACCCAGATCTGCAGCTGGGATTTTCTCTCCCAACAAAGAGTGTGCAAGGGGATGCTGAACTGGGTATTTACAGAATCTCTTCCCAAAGCAAAGAGCAGCTCTTTGCAGGAGACCCATCCGTGAGCACGGCACCAGTGTCCGTTTGAAGGCATCACCCATATCAATGGAGTAATGAGAGTCAAATCCCATGTAATTTACACATTAAAAGGAGAGAGCAATGCATGAAAAAAATCAGCTTGGCTAATGAAAAAATCAGTTTGTCTAATGAAATTAAAGTCCCTAATCAAATATTGGCAGGAAAGATATTTAGAAACTCTCCTAATGTCATCCAGCTAATTCCCCCCTATTCTAACTAGAAGGGAAAGCAGTTGACTTTTATTCCCTGCTGAACCTCCTGCCCTCAAATCACCAGAAAGACCCTGTTCTGAAGAGTATAATTAAGGCAGATTAGGGCAGATTTAGCTGTCAGCTATACCAGTACAGCACAGGTAATTCCTTTTCCTTCAGAGGTTGCATGACAGGTCCAGGTAGGTAATATACCTACTGCAGAGGATTTCCTTGCACAAAACCTTCTTTGAAAAGTATTTTTTCCTGACTTGATAAGTCTACCCATATTAAAACAGATATTGACAGACTGCCCAAGTACAGAGGAACTTGTGCTCCTGGCAGCCTCTACAAGGTTAACTTGCACTTTTAGCTTCCAACTTTTGAGGTCCGGAAGATCTATAATAAAACAGGCAATTAAAGTATTAATTCATAGGAAGGCAAAAAGAAAAGAAAGAAAACAACCAAAAAATCCACTACCAACCAACAAAATTCTGGAAGTAGTATGTCCTATATAGCATTAATTTTCTCATCATCCACCAGCCTCTACTAGAAGGACCCTCTACTCCTTTTTTATGCCTTGTCCATTGCCTTTCATGGTTTTGTTCTTCCCTTCCCACTTTCTGCCACTCTCGTTAACATCACCTTGGTGTTTCTTCATCCCCATCCATCAGCCTCTCCTTTGTGCTGCCCCTGCCTCTGCCACTGTCCCACACTGTGCACCTCTCACACCACCATCCCACCCTTCAAGGAGATGTGCATGAATACTACAAGAGGGAGAGAGGTCACACAAAAGAATAAATAGCTGCCACCATCTTGCTGGGCTTTATTTAGGCTACAGTTTTGATGATGGTCTTTTATTTGGCGTTTTTTTTTGTGGTAACACTTTATTTTAAGTATTTTTTGAATTAATTTAGTATTGATTGCAGCAGCTCTGATCATAAGGAATTAATTTGGCATTCCATGAATGTCACATAAATTCATATTAAAAACTTGTTTTAATTCAAGTTTAATATGAGATTTTTTTTTTTCTTTGCTTTTGTTATTTCACTGTCTTAATACCCTCACAGTTTGGAAGCTCAGTCTTGGTACTATTACCAGAGTGTCTCCATTTTTACATTTTTTTAAAGAGGAATTAGAAGTCTTTTAGATTTCTTTAGGCTTTTGGGATTATGCCTTAAAAAAACTTTATCAGAGTACCTAATTCCCCAGATCTCATGCACTTATTGCACTAACTAGACTAAGCAAGCTTTCATACCTATTTGACAATGCTGCCACAAGCCAAGAAATTTAAAGCTTGCATTTCTCCCTGGTCCAACAGAAAGACTTGTGCCTTGAGTGAGAGCTGGGAAAAACAGAAGGGGATTACCTGTGACTTCAAACCCTCTCTAGATATGTCAAAATACACTCTGAGCAAATTGAGCCTTGACTAAAAGCAGGTATGTGCTTTGGATGCTATGTCTCATTGCATCTGTTACAGGCAACGTGTCAGCCACGTCTCCATCCGGCTGCTCCTGACTGTGATGCAACATGACACAGTTTGATAACAAAAGGATGTAATACACCATAATGACTCCAGGCAGGCAATTGTAATGTGATGGGATGTGCTGCCATGTAGTAGCAGGTGACATACCTCTTCAATCAGTCATGGACTAATCGGCAAAGCCTCCGGTTTAGGTTTGTTTTGGAAAAAAATCCTAAAGTCTTGATGATTATTTTCATCCAAACGTTTCAATATTGCTTCCTGCTGCGCTCACCCTGGCTTCCCTTTGCTGGGGCTGATTTTCCAGGTAGCAGCTGAAGCTATACCAAAAAACGACCAACTCAAAACCCAATATATGCCTTGTATCCAGGCTAGGCACGAGCAGTCCACTTTGCTATGGACTATGCATGCATTCATCCTTAAAAATTAACAAAGAGAATGCTGTGAAGGTAAGAAGCAATTCTTTATTTGTGCTATGGAAAGCAATAATGGAGATTTACAGTTCTTCAATAGAGCAAAGGATTTCCCAGAATGCTGGCTAACTGAACCACTCTGTAGTGTATTGATGTGCCAGCTCACTGAAAACACCAGTTTATTAATAAATAGCTTGACTGAAGAGTCAGACATAGAGGGAGCCTGCAGAAAGACAGTGCCTCTACAAAAACAGGGAAGTGTGGGGGGAAGAAAAAGAAAAAGCACACTTACTGTATGGGACTAAAGAAATATGATCAGGAGATTAACTTTAGGAATGGGCCGAGAACTGAAGTGCCCGGGGGAAACACGGAAGAGCACACGGAGATCTATGGGAGGTCTGTGCCTGCAAAACGTTTCCCCTCCTGTTTCTGATTTGTGTAGCTAGAACCATCCCACCATTTAATTAATTTCTTTTGTAAAGAATGTCACACATGTAGAAATCTACTCCTGAAAAACCCCAAAACATGTAAAAAGCCAGACCCATGTTGTGTTGCAAACAGCGTTGACAGAAAGTGAGCTCAGGGCCACTGGTAGGGGTGAGCTTCACTTGGACCTTTGTGAGCTTTGCTGCTCCCACGTCCCCAGAGCATCCAGGGGGCATCACACCTCACAGCCAGACACACACTGGAGAGGCTTCTCCTGTACAGAAACCAGTAGATTTGGGGATAAAGCCACCCTCCCTTGCAGCCTGCTACCATTTTGCCAATGGACTTTCATTTGCTTCTGTCTCAGCTGCTGGTAGTTAGCTCCCATGGCTCAGTGGGACTCTGAGCTAAGTGAGAGGAATATCAGGGGAAAACATCCCTCGCATCTTCCCTTTCAACTTCAGGCAGTGTGGGGAGGGGTATCAGTGTGTAGCAGATGTGCTGAGACCACAGTGATCTCTTCCTCATGATTACAGTTGGTTATACCTGGGGATGCTCAATTTAATTCAGGCACAAATGTGTAAAGGAGAGTGGTGCTAAAGTAGAATAAGTGGTACTAAAGGCTTTGTTCTGTGCACGGTAATGCAGTGCTTTATTTCACTAGACCTGGCTCACACATAAAGAAAAGAGGCACAGTTTGATACATGCCTTCTCCGATGAGTGCTGCTAAGTAAGTGTGTTTGTTCTCAGTGTTGTTGTCATAAATATCATGAAATTTCTTATTTGAAGTTGGGAACTAATGATTCTTTCTCCTTAATGTGCCACAGTGACTCTGCACCCTATTGTTTTCCACCATTTGAGAATGCCCAAGGATGTCATTATAACTTCATGTATCAATATTAAACCTTCACAAACAGCAGACTAAATGAGCAGTTATCTTTGTTTCTGAAAATAGTGTACTTTTTAATTTTTTTTTTAAACTTCATTTATCAGTAACTAGGTGTAGTCAATTGCTCTCCAGTATTGATCACAATATCTATAGCAGTCACAGAGTACCTTTGCTCAAGGTCACTGGAAGGTCGAGTTATGATCAATATGAATTGACTGTCTGCAAATAAATTTAAGTAGCTGACATAACTGAAAGGACTAACTATTTAAAGTTAAGGTGGACCATGGGTCCCTGGTTTAGAGAGGCTCAGAGACCATATGAACTATGAACATGGCAGTGATGCAAGTCATCTGAACATGCACCACCAGCTCAACTGATTTTCCTGCAATTAGAGGTGCATAACTGTGGATCTAATCCTGAACATGCTTATTCTTGGGAATTAAAAAAAGAAACCCAGTCTTCATTCTTTGTCTGCAATGAACTGAGCCACTTGGGATCAGACTCACTGCCTTGAAAATAAATAAGTTAATACTAAAGCAATATATGCAGGGTCTCTATTGCTATGCTCCATTTCCCATAGGCTTTTTGTATTCTGTCTGTAGACAAAGAAGGGCAAACTTTTCCAATATCAATATCTATACCTTGTCCTTCAATACATATTTACACACTCATGTCTGTGGACAACCATATCAACCATATTAAAATACTTTTATTGTTGTTGAAACCAACAATCTAAAACTTTTGTTTTGTTTTGCTTTTTTGTTTTTTTTGGTTTTTTTTGTTGGCATTTTGGAGAAGATTTACCTGAGGATTTTAGAACCACGCAGACAAAAACACTGCCAAGTCAAACCAAAAAAACATGAAAAATACCACTGAGCAGAATGAGTGTATTAAACCTCAACGGGCTCTCACAACTTTATCCAAGGGAGAGATGTCCCAGGTGAGACAGGTTCTGGGAGAAGACCTGTGATCAGGTCGCTGGCCACTGGATGTCACTGCTGCCTACTCAAAGGTAGCCCACAAAACACTTGTGTGACTGCAAAAATTGTGGCTGTAGGAAACAGTTTTGCTGGAACCATTCCTATAGTTAGGCAATTTCTAATTTCAGAAAAATAGGCTCATAAAGCTCAAGAAGGCAATACCCAACTTCAAGAGTAATTAGTTTCATTTGTTTGCTTCAGCTCAAGCTGAATGAGAAACACTAATAAAGAGTAAGTTTGGGGGTCGCAAGCAGCTACAGAAAGTTGCAACCATTGTGCTTTTACAAAGGATATCTTCAACGGATGTACTGCTTTCCAATCTCCTTCAAAAGAACAAAACCAAACATTCACCTTGGAAGATTTCCCTATTTCTATCAGCAGGAAGAGCATATTTGTTTGGTTTGCCTAAAGGAGGTACCACCACTGCTCCTGACCACCGCAACCAGCTACTCACCCTGAGCCTCACTTGAGTCAAAAATAATCTACCCAACACCAAGGAAAGATCTGGCTTACATCTGAAAAAAAAAAAACTGAACTGAAATTATTTTCTATATTTAGACTGTAGAGTCTACATTATTATTGTTGTTATTAATTGAAGCCATTCATCTGGGTTCATCACATTAGTGGAGCGGCTCTACGGGTGGGATTTATGTGACCAAATGCAGATGTCTATCTTGCAGACATCTGAGCTGGGCTCTTCTCACAGTCAGGCTAGAAAAGGAGATGCCATTAATGTGGGATTAACCTCATCCTAAACTAGATATAAAACCAGGCCAGATGAAATGCATTTTGAAGGATCTATTTCTCCCTGTTGGTTTAAAGGAAGGCTCATTCTCACTCCGACTGCACTAGAAGAAAGCTGCTAAGGAAAAGAAAATTAGGATGTTCCAGGTGTTCAGAGAAGGAAGGTCAGAGCTCTGTGTTAATTCATGCCTCCAGAAGGATGCCTTGAGTATTCCCATGGAATACTCTAGAAGAGGGAGCTCAGACCACAGGGATCTCAACAGTGTGAGGCTTCCCAAGAGAGCTGAGCCCTCATAGACAGCTCCTGCTAGAGGTCTAGCTCAGTTCCTAGTCCCAGCTGTGTGTTTCCTCCTGCCTGGTTTGCTTTTCTCAGAGCTGTTCATGCTGAACCAGACCACCAAGGGGTTGGACACAGACCAGACCTCATGCAGGAGACAGCATGGGAATGCACATCCAAAGCAGGCAGGGTAGCAGGACCAACTTTTCCTGGCAGTTGTGAGCCACCAGACCAGATCAGCCATCACACAAGGCTACAGGGAGCAGAGCAGGCACGGTGCTGGGGGGAGAGACCACCCAGGCTAGGCAGGATCTCTCCTAGGATTCCCAGTATGCCAATACTTCATCAAACCCCACTCCAAGACTTCAGATGTATCATAATTTTGAGTCCCAGCTGCACTTCAGGCTTCACTGACACCTCAAGCTGGATTTATGGTTGATGAAAGTGATTCTGTGCTAGAAGTCACACCAAGATAACCTAAATCCTTCCCTATCCTTGTAGAAATTGTTTCCTTTCACAGAGGGAAATTCTGTGTGCACATCCCTATACAATTCCCACGCACTCTCTCCTTCCTTTATCCACCTCCCCACTTTGACACCATATAAACAGGAGCTTTTCCAGCCTGTCCTGAGACACACATTAAATGATGCTCAGTGAGCATCCAGAGGCAATTTGCCTGTTTTGGGCACCAACCAGACATTATCAGCCAGTTTCTGAAGCACCAAATCCACATGCTCCAGCTCAGATGGACAGGAATTACATGGACAATATCCATAGCTTTGGCCTCACCTCTTTACAGTGACCAACAAAAACATCTGAATAAACTCCACAGAGGAAGTATAGGTGAAAGACCTCTGTCGAGCCACTTTGTAAAGCATTGCCAATCAGGCCTTCTGGGACAAGTCATCTTTAACTGAGATATTAGAGGCCTTTCCTAATAAAAAGACACATCACCCATTAGCTCATATATATAACCCAAATGACATCCTCACAAGAGCAGCAGTCTTGGGGCCCAAACCATTCAAGAAGCAATTACAAAATCAATAACACATGCTGCGGTGATTACATTTGATTAGAGACAGCGTGGAAAAAAATAAGAGCAATATTCACCCACACCCCATCCTTAAAACAATAATTCTTTATTGTGAGGGTTATGGTATATAAGAAAGTTTCTTCTTTATACAGAAGGAAATCAGACT
The DNA here is from genome assembly GCA_032173965.1 of Sitta carolinensis. Classification (NCBI taxonomy): domain Eukaryota; kingdom Metazoa; phylum Chordata; class Aves; order Passeriformes; family Sittidae; genus Sitta; species Sitta carolinensis. Next base: position 3,876,602 of record CM063288.1, on the reverse strand, counting down.
GCTGTATTACTAGCAATGCACACAAATCAAAACTTTTGAGCACTAAATTTAGGGAAAGAGTGAAGTTGTATCCATACAAAATGAGGCCTTCTCCTTCATTGCTGGGCCAAAAGCCCACATCCCTTGACATTTTGGATACAGAACCACATGTTACAGTTTGGGCCCATCCCTCAACACCAACTTATCTGTTTATATTACTTACACCCACCAAAAAACATTATATTTTAAATCATCTATTGATGATTGACTGCTTTTGCAAATATTCTTGCTTCAAGTTGACAAATGGCTTAATATAATAAATGCAACTCAACAGACTATGGCTTACTCCAAGGGAAAATGATAATAAAGTCACCAGCATGTTTGGGATTTGACAGGGCCTGCACAGGCCAAGCTAGGAAGCCAATACAGTAAAGGAAATGAGAGACAGAGGAATGGAAGGGATCCGAGTGGAAATCTGCTGGCGAGGCCTCTCGTGCCAGAATCTGCTCCAAACCAGCACAGCCCCACGTGTGGTCCCCTCATCAGCACTCCTGCTGTCTTGCAGCACGAAGCACCTTTCACTTGCTCTTTTGGGGACCTACATGCTCATTTCCATGTACAGCTGGATGTTTTGGTCCTGAAGAGCAAGCCAAGTTCCCATCTCCTGCCATTTCTCATGGATGTGCAAGTATCATTGACATCGTGCTCAGAAACTCCATGTGACTGCAACAACCCGATGAGTTAGGGCTTTCTGAAACAGAAAAAAACAAATAAAATCCACTCAAAATGAATATATCACAGCTCAAGGTAACAGAGGCACCACAGGAGGCTGAGAGAAGAGCCAAGTGCTGCACTGCATGGAGAGGGCTGGTCGGCTCCAGAAGGTCCTGACCCCAAGCCTGAGCCAGGAGGCTCCTTGTATGACCAGCGTATCCATGGCAGGTGGGAGAGAAACTGAATACAAGGGCTTGCTTTCCCAGTCTAAAGCCTCAGCAGGTAAACTGTGCTGCCCCTCCAAAATGTCTCTTTCCAAGATAAAAATTAAGCAGCTTGTTATGCAGCCGCTATTCCAGCAAACCCCTCATGCTCAAATATTTAAAAGAGTCCTTTTGTTTATTTTTCCTCTCTCCAGTGGGCTGTTTGCTTGAGTCAAGACTGCCAGATTTGGTCCCATGGAACACGATCTAAATAAACTGCAGGAAGTGAATGGGGGAAAAAAAAAAATCTCGTATTGTTCCCTCATTGCTTGAATTGCCTGAACTGCATTCAGGTAGCCTGACCTCTGCAAACATCTGTTAACATGCACGGGGCTCGCCTCCCTCCAGTTTGCAAAACACAAACCTGATATTAAAAGCATAAATATTTCCTCCCTTCTGCAAGTAAGTTTCCACCTTAAATAAATTAAATTGTGTTGCGGCAGTAGCTAAGGTGGTCAATGCAATTAAATTCAAAACCTGAATGTATTGAACTTTCTGCAATTATACATGGGTCATCTCTGGACAATATGTTGGCCATCTGGTAGCATCTGTGCTGTTCCCACTAATAGAGTTCCTGCTGTGGCTCCAGGCCATGACAGGCAGCACTAAGCAGGTCACATGTTGTGTCTTTCAGCCATATTTAGGTCACAGTTTTGGGGGATGCAGGAATAATCTCATTGCACAAAGGCAATGAAAATGAATAACCCCTCTCAGGTATTTTGAGCATTACAAAAAGTTAAAGGAATAGTTTTCAGGATTTTATCTGCTCCTTAGCCCCAGGATTAAGAGCAAGTAAGTCAAGACAACTATTGCATTTAAAACTGCAAAGCTAACCCAGATATCTCTTCTCTCATCTCTTTAATAAGGCTCTCACAAACACAAGAACAGTTTGTTGGCCTGCAAGAATAAGGTACTGAAAATATAATCTCTTTTTCTCTCTCTACTTTTTTGTTGTTTTTTTTTTAGAAATGCCTAGTGAGTCCTTTTAGTGTTCTGTGTTGGTGATGAAGAGATGTCCCTGAATAATCCTGCTTAATGCCTGATGCACAAAAATGGCTCCCCAAATTCTGGGAAGGCCCAAGGGGGTGAGAGCGAGGAAGGCAGAAATATCAATAATTTTGCAATAAATCTGCAAAAACTGAACGGCTTTCATGCCATGTTTTTTGCTACAAGCCATTTTAGCAGGCAGAGTAATAAAGAATTAGCCTGGTTGTCTGAAAGAGCATTGGTTTTCAAACAAGGAAAAAGGCTTCCAACAATTCCTGTATCACACCTGTGAACTTTAATTGCTTTAAGAGATGTACATGCAGTTGTATGCACCAAAGATAGTGTTTTAAAATAATTTACTACTGATGTATCTGCTGCAAAATTAATTTAATATGGATTTTAAAAAACAATGGGCTCTGTCTCTTGACCAACATAAGCAATTTCAGTTTGACATCAATTAGTGAGTAGCTTTTACTCTTATAGACATATTTATAATGGAAAGGAGTGCATTTAGGCTTTAAGGTCCTGCCAACTAATCAATTTGATGAACTAATTGATAATAAATGTTAATTGACAACTAACAGCAGTCAATTAATTGCATTTCAAATGCAGCTCCAGGAAGCTGAGTTGAACATTATTCTACCTCAAGCTACTCAAATAATAGCTCAGCAATGACTTTGCAACAGGCTTCAAAGGTCAACGTGGGCTACTTTCCTATTTGTCATAAGATCTGGGAACATGTGTTCATAAAAAGCAGTGACCTGTGCACATGCCTGGTTTGCACTGTAATTCCAATATGATGGCTGCTCACAACACTTATCAACACCCCATTCATAAAGCTGTGCTGTGCTGCAGCTGCATCAGCACTTTCTCCATAAAAACCTGGGTTCAGACCTAAATTTCTCCTGGGGTGACACATAGGACTCAAGCCTTCCATTCAGAAGGGACATTTTTTTTGGTTAAAACTGATACTAATCAAGGGGGTTTGTGTGTAAGGTGTAGAAGAGGAGTTGCTTTATCTTGTCTGGGTTTCATTTCCTTGAAATATTCCCTGCTCTTAAAATATTTCCTTGAAATATTCCCAGTTCTTTTGAACTAATCTCTTTCAAGGAAACATTTTGGCTTTTTAGCAGCAATAAAAAAGGACAGAGCATAAATTAGATAACGGTGTGTGCACAGGTAGAATGATTTCTGGTATTTTCAACCTAAACACATTTTAAGAAACTGATAACTAATGTGGGGAAGTCACCAATTTAGTGGTCATCTTTCATGTTTCACCAAGATTTTGAAGGTTCCTAGATGGACAAGACAAGCATATGCACACAATTAAAAATCAGTGCAGGATTCCACACAACACACACATTCCAATTATTTCATATTTGCTACACTTGCTTTGCAGCACTGCCTGACTCACACCTTGCCTCTCCCCACCTGCACAGCTGTGCAACACATCTCAGACTCTTTAATTTCCTTTGCCACATCTCTTTTGAAACATTGCTCCCTCGCCTTGAACCGCCACGGCTTGGGCAGTGTTTCAGAAACCCATCTCTCTTCACATAATGCTTTCACCAGTTTAGTACAAGTTCCCCCTGTCCAAAAGCAGGCTACTGGAAGAGATAGCACTCACAGAGCCCCCAACCTCTGTCTGCACCCCTGGACTTTGCCAATCAGCTTTTTAACCCAATCCACGGTGCCTCCCTAGTTGAGGGATAAGTAGTTACATCTAAATTGCCTAGAGCCCTCTCAAAACTGAGCCAGAGCAATAAAAAAATTTTTAAAAATCAGCGAGATTCATGCATTTTTCCAGGATAGACCCCTGAATGTTACAATACCCCTTATCTCTGCCGAATTATAGTCTGCTGGCTCTGCTCAGGATCAGCTGCATCTCGTCTCTAATCCAGCAGTGAGATGAGACTAAGAGGGGCAGGGGGGAACCAGCGGCTTCGGTGACAGTCAGGCTCTTACAACTCCCAGCTCCACTTGATGAGTTGCAGGTATTACTCAACTGATTAGTATCTAAGAGAAATAAATATCTAGGTGAAGAGCAGCTGGCCTTAGCTCACAGTTAGATAAGAAAGAAATGGCAAGAATGGGAAAAGTGGCAGGAGCAATAATTTCATTTTTACTGAGTACTGCTCGTTCGAGGGGGCACGGGAAGGTACATGTTCTTGCATCCAAGCTGGTTTATGAACTAGAGCTGGCAAAATTACCCAGATATAGTGCAGGTTTCAGTCCCCAGGGCAGATTGAACTTCTTTTTCCTGCACTCAATGCACATGTCAAAATTTCTCCTTTCTTCCATTGAAAGGCTACCACAATAACAATATTGTGGGATATAAATACAGGGAAGCTCCTGGCAGCCCTTCTCCACCACCAGGACATCACAAACACCTTACTGATAACCTGCCCTGTGCTCTGCACACCCAGCCCAGCCCCATGGGCACCATCTGCTCTCCACAGCCCCTGGGAGCAGCTGCACCCTGGCAGGTCAACTGCACAGAATCTGCTCCTGAGAGGTGAAAACACCTGCATGGAAAACCTCCAGCCATGGAGATCTGCCTCTGTAACAAGTTTTCATGATTTTAAGAAAGATTTCCTTGTTCAGATTTATCTTTCCTGAAAACAGAAGAAAATAAAAGTGCTTTTTCAAATTGGAAGACCATGCCTTAAAAAAAAAAAAAAAATCCACATCTGCACAGCAAGAGGCAGTAGAAGTTTTAATTCCTTCTGTGGAGCTCTAACTTTTCCTAAGGAATTGTACAACCCTTCACACTACAGCAGTGAGCACAGCAGAAACAGAAGTGCTACCTTCCTTCCAAACTGTGACCTGCCAGTAATTTTCCTTCCCTAAAATTTCCCTCCTGTCATGACAGATAAAGTGGCAGGGTCTACCATCCCTAATCGCTGGCCCCAGCTCCTGCTGAATTCCAATACCATGCACAGTTTAGTTATGGACTTTAGGCTGCAATTCATAGCCCAACCATGGAGGAGATTTAATTCAATAGTGGCTGGGGTCACAGGAAGAGGGTGCCAAGAGTAGCAGACCCTGTAGTAAGATATCCTGAGAAAGACAGTCACTGGAGGCAGAGAATGTACTGGATGGTTTTGTGAGAGCTTACAGGAACCACAGGGGGACAATAATCAAAGCCCTCCAGGAAAGTTCATGCTTTAGAGAGAAAAACAGTGAAGGCTGGAGGGTGGGCTGGCAGCCTGGAGGAGAAAGTCTCTTGGTTTGAAATGGGTGTTCTTAGATTTCAACCTCCCCACCTGAAAACAAAAAAAAAAAAAAAAATTATGGAACTGGCTCATGCCAGAGAAAAGGAGGTGAACTGCATTAAATGACACTGAAACCCCTTGCCTCCAAATTTATTAGCTCTTACTAGAACTTAATAAAGAGAAGCAGCTTCATAAAAGGTCCCATGGCATTTCTATGATAGTTTTGTGCCAGGAGATGCTAAACAAACCAAGTCCAATTGATACAGGTGACTCTTTGGAAGAGCAAAAAGCTGTGTTTGTGGAAAATCCAGGATGAAAACATAATCCAGTGAAGTGCCCTTCAATACCTTTTTCACAGTGATTTGCCTGACTTACAAGGATAGCAAGGAGGGCTGGGAGGGCCTGGCTTCTGGGCTGAAGGGTGTTTCTGCACAAAAGCAGAGGGTGGTTCAGGAATGAAACTACCATCGCTTGCAGGTACTTGCACTCTGCGCTCATTGCTTTGCACAGAAAGGTTTTCAATGGAGCTTTTTAAGCATTTACTGCAATGTCGGAAGTCATTTATTTTATACCATGACACAGACCCTGCATTAAAACTATCACTGCCAGGAGTCCCTGCGAATGTAACTATTTTTATGGACCAAATGTTGTGGGTCAATGTTTTAACGCAGGCTTGTTGTACAGTATATTGCTCAGTAAAGTGTCCCTCCACTGCAGGCGTTTAATAGTCTGTCTGTTGTGGAGCCCATTACCACAACTCTGCGCTCTTTCTCGGGTTTATTAAAGCCCAGAGAGTCAGAGATGCCCGTGGGTGGCACAGGGCTCGGAGACTTTTCTAAAGTGACCTGCAAATCCTCCAGGTTTAAGGTAAAAAGTCCCAGCCCACGACCTTCACCACACCAAGCGGCTGCAGTCGCACAGGAACCCCTCTCAGGGCAAAACAGAAAAAAAAAAAAAAACAACTTTCACGATTGATTTAAAAAAAAAAACAACAAACAAACCAAACCATAACGCTGGGGCCACTGTCCTAGATTTCCCTGGCAAGCAGCCAAAAAAAAAAAAAAAAGGTTCATCCCCCGTGCTGGGTGAAGCCTCCCAGCCCAGCGCTGGGATGATGCTACACGAGGGGTCCTGTCTCCATCCCGACGCTTCCAGCCAGGAGTTCATTTTTGGCGAGCTGCCAGAGGAGGGTGCTCTGTTGTTAGATGAAGACCCTCCAAATTGCAGAGGCAGACAGAGAACAGAGGAGCAGGAATCCTCTCTACCTTACATCTCCCTTCAGGAAAGAGACACTCTGGTGCCTGGCTTGTTTCTTTCTTTTTTTTTTTTTTTTTTTCTTTCCTCCCCCTCCTTTTTTTTTGTCTCATTCTGTCACTCTCTGGTTCTTTTACAATAGCAACAACAATGATCTTGTCTAAATGATTTCACAGGCTATTATTCAGGCACTCAACTTTTAACATTTCAATTTTGTCATTTTGTTGCTACACAAAAGGTGCACTTCTTCAGTATAATGTTCTGAGAATTATGTCAATGAGCAGTAATGGCTTTTAACATTAACTTGATCATTAACAACTACATTATCTGTGGCATAATCAGCACCTCAGTCTATTGTGTCATATTACTGTACAGATTTTGGAAATGAAGGCCCAGTCTAAGCTGAAGTTCCCTGCATTAAGCTGTGATTTTTCTTTTAACGGAAATGTTTTTAAAACACTTAATAATTTCTGGGAATACTTTAAAATTTGGTTTGTGTCAGTTTGTTTTACCTTTGGAAATGGGGAAATAGTTTTTTTAATTTTTTTTAAGAGCATCCAGGTTGGGATTTGAAGTTGGTCAACTAGGCAAGTTTATCTAAACCACCACAAGCTGCAGACCAATTCCAGAAACAGTATCTTCTTTGAAAGCTGCTCATATCCAAAGCCTGCTCCATTTTTACATTAGTTTTACTCAATCTGTTTCATAAATTTACCAACAGAAGCTCTGCAGATGTTAATGCTTTTATATTGCTAGACAGAGGGTTGCCAATTTTAATTTGCCCTTGCCAAGGAGTCAAAGGTAACTCAAGAGTTTCTAGTTAATTTTCCATGTTTTCTAAATAAAATTGTCCCACGATTCACCTCCAAGCATCATTCTTGTTTGTAACTAATCCCACAGTCTTTTGTTCATAAATTCATGTTCTTGGGCACAACCTTTCCTGGGAGAGAAAGATCAGCATCCTTAACTCCTCTTCCATACTAAGAACAGTGGTTTAACTGTTGGGAAAGCCTTCATCACTCCAGACAGAATAAATCTATTGATTTTAATTGAGCTATGCTGATTTGTTCCAACCAAGCACCTGCCCAACTCCCTGCACTTCTCCAGGATCTCCCATTAGGACCTTGGACACGATGGTGTGACCTCTCATAAATCAGGATGTAGTGTGGCAAACCCCCACACCTGACACTTGTATTCCCCTCTTCTTCACAGACATGAAAACAGCAAAGCCAAGGGTAGGGAACCAACCAAAAAAGGGCACAGGCAAGGCAGGGGCCAGTCCAGAACCCAAAGTTAGTTCTCCTGGCACTCACACGAGCACTTCATCCACTGGACTGTGTCTGTCCATGTGTCAAAGATGAAGTGCCATGAACTCGTGGTCATTATTAGCTCTGCTGTCCACACACCTCATCAGCTTTTATGGCCCTACTGGTCAGTGCTCCACCACCCAGTGCTTACACCAATGCTCTGGTGTCCAGGGGATGTTTCCATACTATCCAGGTTTACCAAAGGCAAATAAGAGGGAAGACAAATTGGAAAAAGGTCCTAAAACTCTATGGAAGCTTCTAAAGCACCAATAGTCATGGAGCCTGTATGGAGTCACGTACAAAGGGATACTTTTTTAGGATGAGTTCCCACATGGAAAAGGGTCTCCTGAAGTGAGAACAATCATTCAGGAGGCACCCAGAGTGGGCAGACAGTGGTTGAATGCCCACCATGTAGTAAAAAAGCCCAAAGCAGCTCCACTCAGCTGTGATGGCAGAGGACCCTTTATCTGCTGTTTTCCACTGTACATGTCCTGATATTCCCTGAATGCACTAAACAATGGGAACATCAGGTCACAGCCACTCCCAAAGATGGGGAAACCTGCAGCTTTGGAGAGGATGGGTGTTTTGTGGCTGCAGAGTACCAGTCTAATGCAGCCAGGCACTGAATAGCAATGAAAATAATCATTTAGCTCTATGTGTAAATAATTTCATTCTAGTAACAGTTACAATCATAACAATAATGAAAACAATCACAGAGACTCAGAGAAGCATTAGAAAGATGCCACATTTAATTTACAGAGTTAGTTAAGCTAAGTCTTACATGAAAGAAAAAAATTTTAATATAGTAATTAGATATTTGTTGGAAAATTCTTGCCTTATTCTTCAACCAGTTTTGCCCTGTGGTTATTTTTAGATGTTACTGTGGTTCCTAGTGTTCATAACAACCCTGGCTATGGGCACAGAGATGTGCTTGGGCTGCTTCAGAACCAGCAGCAATGCTCCTGCGCACCAGTGGGAGAGAGAGTATATGGACACACTGCTGTATCCCCAGGGAGCAACAAGGAATTCAGGTCTTGGGCTGAAAAAGTCTTCTTTAGAAACTGAAACCTCTGGGCATCCAGGGAGGGTGATCCAAGCAGAGCTCCTTGTGTTGTAGGACAATTTAAATTAAAAACTGAAACAGGATAAAATCTCTCTTGGAGCTTTATGAACAAGCATGAGTAGGCATGAAGGCAGCTTTAAAAAAGATGGAGGCACATCTTGAAGATGGGTGCCTGGACAGTTTTTCAGCTTTTCACAGCTGTCCCACTGGGATATGGTTATACATCTCCACTTGGGAGAAGGCTCAGGTACAGTAACATTTAAGGCCACGCTTGAGGACACATGCCTGAGGTATTTCACCCTTAAAAGTGCATTCATTAGAAATAAAAGCTTTGTTTTGCACACTCGCAATGTCATGTCTTTGTTGATAATTTTTTCAGTAATTCCATTATCACAAATCACAGGATTGTCAAATACCCCAGGAATAGAAAATCACAACTCCACAAGCAGCATATGCCTATTTTGAGGTTTTAAATAACATTCATTCATTTTTCAAATCCTACAACATGCACTACCTACAACTTATCCACAGCAAAATCCAGCACAAAGCCTGTAAAATGCACCACCCTACCTTATTCACTGCTTCAACGAATTTTAGTCCAGGGACTATCTCAAGAAATGAGAAGGAAAATCTAGGAGGTTTAACACAACGTGTTTGTGTTTAGGGACAGAAGTTTAAGCTTGAATGCAACATAATTATGAAGTCATTGAATACAACAGAAGCTGCAGGGACACACATGTTTTCATCACAGCCCTGCTACTGCAGGAACGCTTGAAACACTACAGCATCTTCAGACTATAATTATAACTGTTGTTGTTTCTGAGGTTTCAAAGATAATAGAACTTGTTCATAACATTTACACAATGCCAATGTGCTGCATGCAAAATACAGACTCAGTGTCACAGGCAAAATATTCCCACCAAGATACCTACAGACCAGCAGGTTATGATTTAAAATCATCGTGAGCAGGAAATAAAAATGCAATACCAGAGAGACAATGTCCAAATCCTTCCACCTAATCAGATAAACCAAGTTAGACTTGCCTGGTTAACTGGAGGACAGATTGAACTCTTGAGAAACAGCCAACTCCAAGGCCATCGTGGTTTGCACGGTCTCATCAGCATTCCCCAAAGGACAGACATCATGAAAGATGAAAAAAATTCCAATAGCAAAGACAGCTGACAATGGAGGGGAAAAAAATGAAACCATTTACCAGTGCCCCTGCTGCCCACCTTCCTCCCAGCCCATCTGAGGTGTTAGTGGTGTGGTGCCTCCTCGCCCCACCCCAGGGACATCACAGCTGTGCCTCCCCCCAGGTATTGCAGATGGGGTTTCTGGGAGGTCCTTCCAGTCAGGAATCACCTACAGCTGTTGTACAGAAAAGGAGGGAGTGGATCTCACACAGTTAATGGATAAGTTCACTCATCTTCACCACCTTGCTGTTCAGCTTCACCCACAGAGGTGCAAAGAGAGGCAGATGTGGCTTTTGGCAAGCTGTCAAGTGACATCTTTCTTTTCAAAAGTAAGGTGCACTTCCCTGGCTGCTCTCAGCCGAGTCCTTCTGTCTGTAACAGCTCTGCTGTCAGCACTGAGGATGCCCTTTTCAAACAGGGGCAAGGAGGAGCTGGGTAATACAGGAAGAAAACAGCCATTTTCTCCAAGAGCAACCCAAAATGGAGACCTGCACTTTCCACCTCACTTTTTTGTTGAGAGATACCCTCAATCCTTGCAGACAATTCCTCATGGAACTGTTCTTTCAGCAGACACCAGACAGGCCAAATTCACCTCCCTGGACTTACCAGCCATGGGTGCAGCTATCCTGCCACACACAGGGTCCCATGCTGCACCCGTAATATGACACAGGGTCCAGATGCCACCACCCTGACATCAATCACAGGCACAACACATAAACTTTCAGTTTTACCAGCGGTGTCATTTTTATTGTTTCATCCATCACACTGCACTCCTCACTCCGCAGGCAGTCTCTCCCCTCTAAGTATTTCTTGGAGTTGTGGAGCCCGAGGACAGAATTGAAGCTTTGGAAGTATCATAAAGGTTATTCCCATTGACACCCAGCACAATCTTATTGTCTCTCTAGCTAAATAGTAAGGGTCACTTGGAAAGTTAATGGTGATGCTGCTACCAAGAGTCTTGTGATGCCTGCACTTCCTGTCAGAAAAACACTCAAAGTGAATCTGAAATCAAAGTGGACAAAGCTAAAGTTCTGCTTATGAATGTCCCACCCAGTCACAGCATTGTTGTCTCCTTTGATTTCAAATTCACTTTGAATCACTCCAAACAGGAGGTGCAGCTCAACCTTGGAAGTAGAAGATGCAAAGTGGGAACGCCACCCATTTACTTCTCACATGGCTGGTGCTAACAGGTGGAGGATGCTTAACAAAAGCCATAATAAGCCCCTAATGCCAACTCAAAATGGGAATTATCCACACACACTATCCTTTGGTGCTTGTGCTTGCCGGCATGGGCGTACAGAGCTTTTTATTATTCCAGAAACCACCGAGTGCAAACGGAGCAGCTCATTCCAGCTGAACCGGGACTTTCTGGATGAGATTTTGGAAAGTAGTTTCCTTCTTGGAGCGGAGATGGGATTTTTCTGGCTTAAGCATAGTAGGAAATTGTCCACAGTCCTTAACTTCCACTCCTAGCATATTCTCACTCAGTAATTTGCAAGCAAAACAGTCCAGAAAATGCTTGGTCAGAGCAACAAGTTTTTATAGCCACTTTATTTGAAAGAGCAGAATATTTTTGGTAATGTAGTTGGAATGACAGCTCCCTAATTTTTTAATACAACATTTTCTGCTTTTGCACACATTTATACCTTTGGATCTAGAGACAAAATTGAGTAGCAACTACACCATGAGTGCAGCCAGGAGGCGTGAACAACCTTCCTCTCTCCAGTGTATGGGGGACCCAATAGGCTCCCTGGAATGATAAAAGAGGACATTTTTCATGGGGACTGACGCTCCCAGAGCAAGCCAATTCCTGCCTTCACAGTGCTAGTTCTTTCCTGATGACACTTAGCTGGGAGCTGGGAAGGGCAAAGCTGGCAGACTGGAAGATTGCCTAATGTGCTGTGACTGACATGTAATCGAATATTCAACCACTGGTCCTCATGTCGGTGGTAAAGCGAATATGACACCCTTCAGCTTAGTTGTGATCACGCCTCGCTCTTCTGCAAACAGTTTCATAAAGGTGCAGCCTGGCTCCTTGATGAGGCGGATGTGTGAGATGGGAGAGCAGTCACGGAGGTCACCTGCTGCTGGGAGGACCTGCCAGGCACTGACCTTTAAATGCCAAGCGCGTCCCCGCCGCGCCCCGCGCCGAGGTGGGACCGCCGCACGCCTGGCTTTCACAGACACAGTGACCTGGGCCAGACACCTGTTCCACATCACAGGGGGCTTTATGGAACCTTTTTGGATCTGTGAGTGCCAAGAAAAAAAAAAAAAAAAAAAGAAAAAAAGAAAACCAGACAGACACATGCATTAAAAAAAAAAAAAAAAAAGAACATTTGGGGGTGAAAAACCTCAAGGGAAGGAACTCAGATGTTCGGGTCAGGCCTTAGAAAAGGTATCAATTCTTCTTTCCACTTAGCACAGGCTGCTGCCTGCCTGGGCTCTTTGTCTCTGCCCTCTTCCCAGTACAGAAAGCATTTCCCTTTTAAATGACATCTGAGCGCTGACATGCTGGAGGCACCCATCCTGCATCATCTCTGGCAGATGGTGCAGCTGGCCACGATTTTCAGGATTGCTTAAATAAAACCACAGTGCCATATCAAGAAATGTAGAGAAAACGCTCAACAGTGCTTAAGATGTTTAAACATCACAAACTGTCTAAGACTTCAGCTCGCTGCACTGCGCATTTTTGGTGATGTAACTGTTCTTATTGATGGCAACAGTGAAATCTCCATCATGACTCACTTCATTTTCTTTCTGGGAGGCAGAGGCAAATCTTACAATACTCCTGCTCTGACCCAATATTAGATTCTTTCACCTTGCTCTGTTAGGAAGAAGTTTGGACAGCTGTAACAACACAAGCCAAATGCTTGAGGATTTTGGAGAAGGGAGCTCCACAGCTGGCAGCATCAGATCTGGGATGCCCTGATGCCATCAGACAAGAAGCTGACCCACTCCCACAGTCCACAAAGCCAGAAGCACCTCTGCATGGCTTTCACAGACATCCAAGCAGTTTTAGTGCAAGCAGCAATGATCAAGACAACATAAATGCTGTTTTTTCCTTTTCCCTATGGTTTTGCTTGCCTTGAGCTAATTAGCCTGATGGCCATTTCCCTGCCCCCTGGAGATACCACGTTTAGCGGTATATGTATTTTGGGAAAAAAAGCCTTTTAAGTGAAAATTGTCATTGTTGTATCCAGGAGTCATGTAGCTCTTTTTAGCTCTACAATAAGTCTTCAGCTTTTCTGCTAGTGATTACAAAGGTGGGATGCTGGAAAACAGCAACGTTAGGAAATTTTTAGTCATAACTAAATGAAATCTGGTGTTGTGAAAGTGAAAAAAAAGATTTAATTCCAATTTAGCAGGGCTCCATTGAAAGTGTAAGCCCTGGTAGATCCCAAAATATATGAGATAACCTTGCAGCATTTGTGAAGTCACCACAAAAGAGCCATTACCTGTCAGGGTCAAAGGACACCTCTCCCATCTGCACTGCAGTAAAGCTATTGAATCCAGTGATATCTGTGAATCTCCCTAAAATTTACTGCCTTCCCCAAGAGAGGCACTTGGGATGCCTCTAACATTCCTGAAACAAATGAAGGGGCTTTGGTTTCTTTCTCCAAACCTTCCTCAGTGTTATCTTGCCTCAGGAAAGAGTGCCTGTCACGGCAAAGCGGAGCAGCTTGCAAAGATATTCAGAAAGCTCAACATGAAGCCAGTCCCTGAGAAGCTGAGATGAATTCCTGCGTGGTTGCAGGCAGGTATTTATTTACTGCGCATATCGACCGGCAAACCTTGAGACATTTCAGAGCACCCTCACCCGGGGGCATCACCCCAGTGTCCTCCTCACATTGCCTTCCCTCATAGTCCCCAGGCTAGCTGGGAAAGCAGCAGGGAAAGGGCAGGGGGTGCACTCCAGAGCTCCTCTCACATCTCTCCATGAGGGCAGAGCTGAGAGCAGGGGCAGCTGGCCGCCCTCCATGGGGACCAGCACACGGCTCCAGCGCGCGCAGGCACCTCCGGCCGCAGATGTCGGCTTTTATTGCTCAGGTCTCCCGTATCACTGGGCCACCTGTACAGCACACACCACACACAGCAGTTATTCTGTTGCTGTTTGCGCTGAAATAATCTTGGCAGGAAGCAGCAGTTAAACACGGGCATAATTTTTTTACACTGTGCGTAATGCAAAAATCACCTCTTTGGACAAGTAATATACTCTCGTTGCCCTCTTGGTGGAATATGGTGTTTCTTCTCGCATCAGAAATTGGCCAAAATTGGTATTTAATATCTGAATGTCTCCATTCCAGGCCCAGATTGCAATTCCTGAAAAAAAAGGAAGGGAACATTTACAAACTCTGGAATTTAGATGTGGGATACTGTTGGCCCTGTCTCAAATGCCAAGATGGTGAAAGGCAGCCCCATCACAGAGCTAGGTTTGAATGGAGGCCTCAGATTCAAACACAGATCCAGGATTTGGATGTGGGTTTTGGATTTAACCCCATTCCCAGCCATTTCCATTTGATGTAGCAGAACAGGCTATCACACTGGTTGAAAAAAACACTTGGAGCATCTATTGCCTTTTTTTCCAAGTGAATTTCAAATTTTCTTTGCACAAACTTAGAGAGGTGACATGACTGAATATTTCAAGAACATCATTTGCTGCTGCTGCTGCTGTTGAAGACATACAGTAGGATTTTTCCCTCTGTTTGCTTTAAAAATTAGGTTGCTAATGATAATGTTCCTCTCATAGATGATCTTGTACTTTTTAATGATACCCATAGTTTTCCTCCACATAAATGACTAAATCCTCACAGAAATCTCTGTCTTGATTAGCACTCCTGCTAGTAAAATTTCACATACTAAATCAGTACCAGCTGTAGCAAGAAAGAATGAAAAAGGCAAGTGTAAATGTTCCATATGCCCTACCAAATTGGCATCTGTGTCAGTAACCCTGTGTTTTTTTAAACAATTGTATACATACATTCTCAGAAGTGTTTTGCTCACAGGATTCTGCAAGCAAAATTTCCTCTGTTGGTACATCACTGAAATGTCACATCTAAAAAAACCCCAGCAAGGAGTTTTGCTGCTTCTCCTCCCTATGCCCAACCCCGGGCTCAATTCAATGAGTTACCTCGAGCTTGCCACACCTTTGTTTTGACGCTTGCTCCCCGTAACCTGACTCTGGGACACTCCTGCAGAGCTGCTCCACATTTAGCACTCAGTTATTAGCAGCACCACCGAAAGCCAACGCTGCTAGGGCGCTGTCATTATTTCCAAGCTGAATTCAGAAATAAGTGCTCGGGTTCCAGCTCGGCTGCTGGGGAATGCTGCTCCGATGAGCCAGCAGCTCGTCTTTCGCGTGACTCATGAGTGATGATGATGCAGGAGGGAGCTCTGACCCAGAATGGGCAGTGACTCAGCTTCATCCTGCAAAATCACGGTTTGGGTGCAGGGTAGGTGAGAGCTGGAGTGGCCTGGCGATTGTAAACTGGCTGAGCACCACCTGCTCCATCGCTCTGCTGCGCAGCAGGAGAAAGCCTGGAATGCCATACAATAAATATCAGCACAATACAACTTCAAAGCAACCAACCGTGTCTTCAGCAAAAACGCTTTCAAGTCAACTTATGCCCATCTTGCCCCTGGGATTCAATCAGTATGGCAGAACGGACCTCCAAAGTTAAACAAACACTGCTTGGGCTCCAAATGGGGAGCAAATGCTGCAGCCTCCCATGGAAAGGCGACACGGAGCCAGAGTGCCCGCTGGTGTAAGGCAACCTCCCTTCACTGGACCTGGGTGGGGCTGTGCTGGTCAACACCAGCTGACTGCCAGATCCACGGCAAACCCCAGAGCCAGCCAAGGGCTTCCCCTGACATGGGATGATACAAAGTAAACAGCAAAAATTAAGAAGTAGTTATGGGAATTAATGGGATGTTTCTGAGAGTAATAAAATATTTCTCGCATTTCCAAAAGTCAGGAAGACCCTCTTTCCTCACACTCTTGGCCATGACAAAGTGGTGACACTTGTTCTGATTTTTTTCCAGTGCAATGTGGAGTGTATATTTGCACATCATGTCATGCCTGTCCATGGTAATCAGAAGCCATTATATCCAAAAGCTCAAAATTCCCTCTTGGACTCTGGTATGCCAAGTTTTACTTCACAGTGATTTCTTCCTTTTTTTTTTTTTTTTTTTTTTTTTTCAGGGTTGATTTATAATTGCTGCAAACAGAAGTTTATAATGGAAATGCTGACAAAACCATAACTACAGTGTCACGTTAACACTACCATTGCTGCCTCTTTGTCAGACTTTCCTTTAACCCGATGAGTCAAGACTTGGATCAAGTAGCAACAAAAGCCCAGAATACAGAGGGCATAGGAGACAGAGTGGAGAAGTGGAGACAAAACTCCTGGAATAAAATCCTCTCCTCAGTGAAATCAAAGGGATTTTATCCTTGGTGTCTAGTCTTACTTCTGCCAGACACTTGCTGTACAGTTTGGACAGATTTATCCTCTGCAAAATGGACAGGAAAATATGTTCTGCACTTACCTTACAAGTGTTGTAGCATGATTAGCAAATCACGCTATTAAAGGAAGCAGGGGAAGGCTGAGGATAAATATAAACACTACCTACATATTTACAAAAAAAAAAAAAAAAAAAAAAAAAAGAAGGCAAATATTATTCTAGGAATCCTCTATGCATGGAAGGTGGTGGGATCTTTATTGCTCTGCCTGCATGTATTTACACAGAGACATCAATATAACATTTCCCTGCAACACCCTCATTATTTGGGTCTTCTCTCATGTTTGTGATTTTCAATTTTATTCCTGGCTTAGGTCTCATTCCTGACATTTTTATGTAGATTTTGTATGCAATAATACACATACATTAGATGGTGTTGAAACCATCAACCCGAATTACTATTTTTAGCACAGTGCAGAGGATGGGACAGAGACATAAGTGACAATTAAAGAGAATATATTCAGAGCTGTCATCAGCAAATATTTTTTTCTCTTGCCAGGAATCCTGAGTGCGTAGAAGGGCCTCCTAGGCAAAGTTTTAAAGGCAAAACATTCGGGTCATTAAAAAAAACTCCAAACAAACCCACAAGTAAATGACATCACCAGGAGGCTGGGCTGCTCTGAGGTTCCCCATCGCCAACTTTGCGAGAAAACTCTTATTTGCTCCCTCAAATTGCTGATCTGCCTCTTTGCTTCTGTACTACCCATGCACAGTGCCTGCAGATGTATATAATTTACAGAGCTTTCCTCATCAAGGGGATTAGGCAGCCCTCTTTCAATATGTATAAGAAGTACAAACACACACTTACCCACTATGTTTTACGCCTGCCTGCAACAAACAGCTGAACAGATTGTGATGAAATTCAGACACTGACAATCTGACAAAAAACTTCTTTTTTCCCTTAAAATCTGGCTTCCAGAAGTTTTGCAAATCTAAATATTTTATTTGAATACCGCAAGGGCCCCAATCTTATGGAAAGCCTACGAAGCAAACACGGAGATACGTGTAGTTAAGGAGGGGGGAAAAAATAGCACAGACGCATACACAAAACGCATCTATTTGGTGCAACTTGCCAGTTTTCACAATGACTCGGGAGCATTTTTTCTGCCTGGCTCCTGAGACTGTAACTAGACTCCTCTAATAAGCACTTTTTGCCCACCAGTGTGTCAACGGTGCTTTAACAGTAGTTTCAGTGTCAAATTGCCCTTTCCTCAGCAGGGATTGTTAAGCCTTTCTGTATTATACTTCCAAGACTCTCACGAGCTGGAGTTGGGAGATATAATATTTTCTTTGAAGTTTGCATTTCACAACACACTGGGATGCAAACAAGCTCCAGTTTCTCAGTAGTCAAACAATTCTGGCACACAGGGACTAGGACTAAATATTGTACCAAATTTTCTAATTATGTCTTTGTGATATTTACTACACGATGTTAGGTGAAAGCAGATCCTAATCAATATAAAACCCCTTGTCTAAACAGGACATCTGGGCTTTGAAATATTCTGTTTGTTGTCTAGAAATTACCCTGTAGCAAGCCACTGTAACAATATAATATCTTAGTCATGGAAAACTTTGGAGTATTTCTGATAAACTTATCATAAACAGATGAGTGCTTTCTCTCTTCCAGTATTAAGGTGATGTAAAAAGTGAAGATAAAAGTCAGCTGTATGCATAAAATCATTGAGACTTTTGCCAACAAAATGCTGTGTTTACAAGTTTAAAAGATCCAAAGTCTGAAAAGGCAAAAAATTAGGATTCTTAAAGTAACACTAACTCAGCCACATGGCACATCCTGGCAAGCGCATTTAGCAAAATAAACATTAGCATATTCATATACACATTTCTAGAGCAACGTATTTTTAATGTGGCCAAACTAATTCAACAATGGGAATCTCAACTTTTCTCATTTTAAGGCCAGATTCTCAGCTGGCAGAGACATATTATTTCAACAAACCGACACCACCGACAGCAGCGAAGCAGCAGAGCCGCCTCCTTCTGAGCAGGCAAGTGCCAGAGTCTGATGCACTTACGGTGACAAGTCTCTCTTTCTGACTTCATTATCAATATTCACACAACAAGACAGACAGATGTGACTAAGAATCAGCTCCTCAGATAGAATCCTGAGCCTTCCACTACAAAAGCATTCATGAGAGTCACTTTTCCGCCTGTATTGTGTCACGTAAGAGAATCAGAAGGAGTCCAGCCCCCCTGGCAGGAGGATTTCTCAGCACAAGACATGGGCAGTTGTAACTCTTTGGCCCTGAATTTTGGATGACGCTGAATTTTACTGATTCTCTCGGCTTTATCTGGCAATTCCTTGATTTGTTCTTCCGACAGCAACAAACTGCACCGGATGGGAGCACCTCCCCGCTCATCACAGACGTGTCAGCGCAGGATCCATTCCCACATCCAAGCCTTCCCACAGAGAAAGTTTTGTGTGCCGAGGACGTTCTCTGTGGATAACGAGGCGGATCCGGGCTCCCAGAGCAGCTGCCTTTGCAAAGCTGGCTTATCCCGTCACCCCCGAACTGCCCTTGGTGGAGAGGATCTCCGCGTGGCACTGGGCCAACCGCGCCAGCCCTTCTGCCATGCCAACCTCCCAGCAGCACACCCATCGCACCAGGGCTCCACAGCTCGGGATAAGGGGATCTAAAAATGACACAAAGCCCTCTTTGCCCCACCTTAATATGACCTATGCTAAATCCAGCTTGGCTGGGGCTGAGGATCAGGGCCCTTAGACACTCTTAACTTAATGCTCCAGGTAGGAATATAGCTTCTTCCCCCATCAGCCGCTGTTTATTTTTATTTTTTGAGTGCTCAAGGTCCTGGTCAGGACTATAGCCCTGCTGAGTGACAAACTCTATAAATATGGAAAAACCTCAGAAATTCTCAGTTTAAAGAAAGGTTGCATGAAGAGAAGGCAGCAAGAGGCAATTGCATGCAAGTTGTTTGTATATACTATGTGCACATAGTTTGTTGTTCGATTTTTTTTTTTTGCCAAGGATCTTGAACCTCACCCAGCTGGACTTGGAGGCATCCGGGTGAGCTGGTTAATTGCTAACAGCCTTCATAGCGATACAAAGGGAATTAATCCTCAGATCACCTCTTTTCCCCTTTGCAAGTCACCACAAAAAAAAAAAAAAAAACCACAAAAAACAGAAAAGCTTAGCTGCCCGTACTATTTCCAACAGTAAATGTTGCTATGTCGGAGTTAGATATGGAAGGAAAAAAATAAAACTGGAAAGCACTTCACACCTTTGAGCTCTTAGCCTGTTAACAAACTGGAGAGATATTGGCAAAGAGGTTCAAAAGTTAGTAGGGGCGACAGACAGAAGAACAGACAGTGCAATTGCTTCATTTCCATAAGTGCTCATGCCAAAAAAATCACATCTGATTAATAATTAAAAAACAAACAAACAAAAAAAAATACCCATTATTTTGTGAATCAAGAATAAGTCTGACTGGAAAGTTCAGAAAGGCCTGAATATATAAAAGCAAAAGGAAAATCATGACTTTGAGGGGTTTTTAAAGCCTTTCATATGAGTTGGATGGTTCCCATCCCACAGGGACACCCAACCCACCCTCCCCTGAGACCCTCAGCCAGGAGCACCCAGCCAGGGTGGGAATGGCCACCCGAGAGCCCGGGGCCAATTTCCCAGAGACACCCCCAGGCTCTGAAGATCTAAAGATCCCCTGAATAATCCTATTCAGGAGAAGAATTACAACCATGAAGGGCAAAAACGGAGGGAAATGGGATCCTTCCTCAGGCCCCTGGCAGACACGGAGAGGACAATGGGGAAATAAGAGCTAGCACAAAAGTTTCCTCGAGTACGTCCTCAGCCACTGCGGTTTCAGATGAGAATTTCCAGAGGCAGGAACTAAAAGAATATTATGATTTTCTTTGGGGGATTAATCACTTAGCTGCTTGTTACCTTTTGTTAGAGGCACGACACCCCATAACCTTGCTGCACAAGGCACCAGAATGTCCATTTAAAATGTCAGTTTTGAACGAAAAATGTTTGTTTTCCCGTTTGAGTCCACAGGTTATTTTCTTTCTGCTAAAACCCCCCATGAATTTTAAGGCAAGCAGACACCAAAATGTGCTACAAATGATACAGACGGGCGCCGAGTTCTCTGGGTGAAAATAAATAAATAAATCAAGGCAGTCCTTCCTCCGGCTTGTATTTGCTGGGGACGCCTATCCCCTTACAAATAAAAAAAGTATTAAGAACATGTTATGAAAAATAACAAAGAATAGCAGAGAAATCAAAAAGTGAGTGGCACTTCAGATGGAGTTTAGCAAATTAAGTCATTGACCTGAAGAGGAGATTAATACCAAACAAGGTGCCCCTTCTTCTGAAGTAATGAATATTCTTCAAACAGCAAGGGAGCACTGACTGCTGTTTGATGCTGATGACATTGAAAATTTAGGAGAACAGAAATTCCATCATTTTTCATTTGTATGCAAATGCGCCTGTTCCAGAAATTAACCCCTGAACCCCATGTCAGTTTTCATCTGGAGGAATTCTCTTCGCTCGCATCACACAGCGCAGCCTTGCTGCTATCCTGGGGTCACTGGGGCTTCCACACACACAACAACACAAAAACCTAAAACAAAACAACCGAAAAAAAAAAAAAAAGCCCCAAAAAAACAAAAAAGGGAAGAAAGTAGGGTGGGGGAAATTGGCCAAATCATGCCAGGCTTTGTTTCCCCACATTAATGGGGTATAAAGGAGCAATAGAAGCCAAAGCCTGTTGTAAAATGCACATCTCTAATGCCTGGCTCTGGGTCCTGGCATCATTGTCATGCAAAAGGCAGCTCTACCTCTTTAGGCAGAGCAGCACCCACTAATCACTTCCACTGGTGTTAAGGTGAACCTTGGGCCAATATACAACCCGTATTACTCTTCCTTTCAGCTCGGGCTTCCACTGTTAAAAAGTTCCTTTGTCACTTAGCACCTTAGACAAATGTGACTATCTGCATCTGAAGGGGAAAGAGATGATGGAGGTTTTTTAATTGATGTGGATTTAATTATGCTAATTTAGACAGCTGTAAAGCCTTTTCAGTAGAGCTGCATAATGGGACCAGCAAATACAGGTGTCCTTCACTGCAGGCGCTTAATGTTTAACCTCAGTCGTTTTGTAAGGAAGGGAAAATGCAAAGTAATGGTTAACCAGCAGAAAGCTCTATTTCTTGAGGACCTAAAGAGGACTCTTCACTTTGATTCTCCCATTGAGGGCTGCAGAAATCCACACACGCTGAGCAGAGCACAAATACTTTTCATTGCAGTGATGAAGATGAGGCTGAGGCAGAAACAAGAGGGTTCCGGTCTGCCACAGACTTCAGCAACCTGCACATCCTGCCCTTTGCTTAATTTAGGCCATCTCTGAATAAATGCTTAATTTAAGACAGCCCTTTCTTGTCGTCTTTTTTAATCTTTTTTTTTATCTGACCACCTCCAGCACCAGCAATTATTAAAAGCAGAAAGAAAGGTATTTTGTTCGGGTGTTTTCTTGGTGTCTTATCCAGACCCCTCTGAGGCTGCTATGCCTCTACCTTTCCCAATATTCCTTATCCCATGCCCTATATCCTTTCTCTAGGCTGGGGCTAACACCTCCAGGGGCCATTTGGAGATTCATTTCCCAGGTTTGGCTGGGAGTTTGGCCAGTGTGGCTCCCCAGGGTGGTCATGCACTATGGAACATCAGTGCTGCTCCCAGGGAAGAGTAAATACTTGGCCAAAGGTGGGGAAGGGACAGAATGAATCACAGCCCAGATGTGCCTGTGGGTGTTGAAACCAGATGATCTCTAAGGTCCCTTCCAACCCAAACCATTTTATGATTTTATGATTCTGTGATTCCTTGACTGCCAGAGGCAGCCTCAGTGACCAGGTGTCATGTGCCCCCTTGAAGCTCTCCTGTTCAGTAGCCCTGTCTTATTTGTATTGCCACTATTTTTTTTTTTTTTTCTTTCTTTCTTTTAAATAGAAATTGTTATTTATTAAGCACTTATTAGAGTAGGAAATAAACCTTTGGCATACAAGTTCTGGTAGACTTCACTGAAGCAATTTCAGGTGATACTGGCTAATTTACACATCACTCATTGCTGGCACAGCAAGCACAGTCTGCTCAGGAAGGTGGACTTTGGGCTGTGCTTTCTTCCCAGAACATCTCTTTTTCAAAAGAGTGCTGCCAGACTGGTGAATATGCTGGAAATATGTACTGTAGTATCAGATGGAGTTGATTTGGGTAAGGCAGGAGAGAGAAAATTAAATCCAGGTATACAAAACTATCCACTGCTACATCTTCTTTAGGTCTCCTGAGACAAAAAGAGGTAACAGAAATGCTCTCCAACAACATGATGCAGAGCATAGTCCCACTGGGAGCTGCACTGCCTATCTGTGTCTGTCTCCATCATGGTGTCACCTGGGCACTGCACAATCTCTAAACCATTCCTAAAGTGCAGTAGAAATGGGCTTTTATCCCATTTTACACTGTGCTTGTATGATTTGCCCAAGGTCACTGAGAGCAGAGACAGATTTTCAGATTTTTACTTCTTTCTTCCATTGTTTGATGCCCCATTGCAACCCCCTCTTTCCTCACCTTTTCCCTCTCTGTCTGCATTTCACCTTCTTAGCTCCAGGAACTGGATACAATCCTCTCCATTTTGGCAAGAGTTCCTATTCTGGGAAATGTTAACGACGGGCACCGAGGGGTCAGCAAAGTCCTGTACTTAACCAAATTTCCCAGCTTCCAAGACTGCAAATTCTGCTGCTTAGATATAGATAATTCTCCCCAAAGTCCCCTCAGGAACACCAAGTGCAGAGTGCTCCATAGCTATTATATTAATATAATATAATATTATATATATATATTATATAACTGTTAGCTCGATGGTGAGAGTATCATCCTTCACTTCATCTCCTCCTGTGGTCCAAAGCTGGATTCAGCACCTGAGGGCTCATGCTGGGCTCTCATGGCAGCTGAAGGGCCAAACACAGCTAATCTGGGAGATATCCTTCCCAACCAGCACACCTGGCTTCCTGGCCCTCTTCCCCTGAAGCCTCCGCGGTCGTTCTGGCAGCTGGGACACCGAGAACGTGCTCGGGGTTGGGCTGAGTTTTCCTCTTGGCTGCTCTGAGCTCTTTGGTGCCATTTTCTTGGACTCACCCTTGGCTATGGTGAATGGTCTCTATTACATTTTCAAATAACCTGATATCCACACGAAAGGCTTTGGGGCAGGTCTTATTTCAAGTGTTATCCATTCTTATGCTTGCCCGATGCAGAAATGTAAGAATTGGTCCTAGAGCCAACCAAATCCTGGTGCTTAGCCCAGCAGTAGATCAAATTTCTTCTGCATACCCAGGATGAAAATGCACAGGCTCTTTACCAGGGACAGCCAATGTACAACATACCAATGTGAGCACTCTGTTCTGTATTTTAACAGATTTCAGGAATTTGTGGGAATTCTCTTTAACACTGGGGAGGAAAAGATCTGAAGAAATGCTCTAGCAAAAAAATATACAAATGGGTGCTTTGATAACTATAAAGTTGCTTTCTTGGATCGAGAGCCCACATTAGGAACCAAATAAAATATTTAAAGGCAAAAATCCTGCAAAGTTTCCTCCCGCGAAAGGGAAAATATGGTCTGTGCTATACCAGACCTTCCTTTTGCAAAATCTGTTAAGGAGTTGCCATGAAACAAGCAGGATTCAACAAAGAGCTTGACAATTTTTGTTAAAGCTGCACTTATATATATTTCTAGGAACGGTTGGTTTGATTTTTCTTTAAAACCAAGAGTCAGGTTGCATTTCAGACCACATATAAATATAATTTTGTTCTCAGATAATGCTTTTGTATCTGGTGTAATTCCATTTACTGCAGCGGTGTTACCTTTCAGTTACTCTAATGGGAACAAGAGCAGAATTACACTGATAAAATAGCTGTTTACAAAAAGAAGTACAGAAAGAAAGAACACAGGAATAAATACTTCCTCTGCCTTATTTAATATATTTGTTTGTCCAAATTGTAGCAAAGATATTTATTTCAACGAATATTGTTTGATCAGCAAGAGTAAACACTGATAGGTCTTAAACTCCAACATGCAGTTTTTACAATTCATCAAACAACACCTAAGATTGTTTAGCTGGTCATCTAAAAGAACAACAAAAGGTTTCAGGTCATATAATTATACCCTTCTGTTTCCCAACTTTCTTAGAAATCTCTGCCTAAAAATAATCCTAGCATCCGGATGCCTTGCAGAATTGGCTTATTTTAAAACATATTAAAAACTCTTATTGCAGCCTTAGCCATTTTAAGGTCTGGGTGCTGACATGGAGTAACAGTGCTTAGCACTGCTATATACCGCTTTCCATCTCCAAAGCACTTTACAAACATTAGCTAATTAATCCTCACAACACCCCTGTGAGGTATGTAGGTAAGTATTGTCATCCAATTAGGTAAGTATTAAGCACTGTTATCCCACCAGATAAGTATTAAGGTCTCCCATTTTACTGGGGATCCTGAGGACAACAGGTTAAGTTGCTTACCAAAGGTCACAGGGGGAGCTGGTAGAATAAAACTTGGGATGCTTTGGTTTCTTGGGGGCTATTCAGGAACCTGGGCAGCATCCTGTGCTATTCCCTCCACAGAGGCATCCCACCCCATCCACATGGAAATGAGGGTTTTCCAAACCCCTCCAGGACACAGTGATGGGTACAGCACGGTGGAAGAGATGTGCTTGAGGAACACAGCTTCCCCCTTTTTGGGGTGGGCAAGGATGGCATTGCCCAGCAAAGTTGTCAGGAAGTTTTTAAGAATAAAGGTCTTGGATCAGGGTGTTTTCCTGTGAGTGCACATGGACACGTATCATCAGGCCTTGCCAATTAAAATCTCCTTCTTCCTCTCTCAATTTGCCTTTCTTTCCCACTATTTTATAAAGATGGACTCATATTAAAGCCTCACATCCATGCCACAGAGATATAAGCCTTTCCCTTGTGGTTTGCATCTTCTGAACATAAAAAAAGTCCAATTTGAAGCCTCAGCTCAGAGGCTTCCAGGTTTGTAAGGGAGGCTTGAATCCTCAAATACACTTGGTGGGACAAATCCCTTTTCAGAAGACCAAGAGAACAGGACCAGCCCAGCACACTTTGGGTTTAATCAAGCCTCAACAGATGTCAAGCTGGTGAAATAACATCATCTGTCCCCCAGAGACAATGCCAGCATTCACATCTGCTTCCAATTTCACTTCACTGCTGGAGAAAAAGTGAAAGCTCCTACTGTAACTCCACTTGGAGCTGCAGCTGAAAGTTAAAAGAGTCCAGAACAAAAGTCTAAATTGGACTTGGTGATCTTGGAGGTCTTTTCCAACCTAAATGATCCTGTGATTCTCTCATTGACTTGGAGTCTGATGGGTTTGGTGAAGTCATTGAATTTCAGACCAGTGTGAGAAGCCCCAAAACAGGAAAACCCACCCTGAGTTAGCCTGCAGAAGGAGCAGTCATAGGCAGGGCACATTTCAGGGTCTGCCCAAGGACCCATCACTTGTGATGGGCAGTCAGGACTGTCCTCTGCTCAGCAATCTGGCACTTGACCCTCGGCAATGTCATCCAGCTCTTCTTCTGGATGCAAGGGACCAGCACAGCAATTTTTCAGCTCAAGCTGGAGCTGAGGCAAATCCCAAGTGTTAAAAAAAAAAAAAAAAAAAAAAAAAAAAGGAAAAAGAAAGACCTTGACTAGATTTCAACTGTGCTGATTTATGTTTTCAAGTGGAAGGCGGTTTTAGCTGAAGTAAACTACACAGTTTTTAGAACATTCAAAATTCATGGCAGTTTGATCCCACAGGACGTCAAACAAACACAAATGATCTGCCAGGAATTCCTACAAATTGAAATAACCAAACCACACATGGTTCCAGCAAAAGTTTTGAACCAGTTCTAAGGCAGGGAAAAGTAAGGATTAAAATGAGAGAATTTTTATTTTATTCACCTACACAAAAACATCTCCAATGAAATGCATATCCGGATGAACTGCACACAAAGAAGGAGCACAAATATATAACATCTTGAAACTCAAAACTTCTCCAACCCACAAACCAATAGGAAATAGACAAATGAAAATAAGAGTCATGAAAACAGAAGGTACATTTATATTCTCTTGCACTCTGTGGAGTGGTTTTATTTTAACATAGGGCTGAAATAGAAACGGAATTAATCTGAGAAAGCTAACACAAAATGCAGGTAACAGACATATCATGTGTGGTACAGTCATAAGAAAGAAAACAGACAACCAAAACTGTGACAAGAATGTGCTTAGTTATTATATTCTTTCAAGCTTGGTCTGCCAGCATTTTTTTCCTTTTTTCTTTTGTTTTTTTCTTCCCTGTGTACTGGTCATCAGTGTCTGCCAAAAGACTTTTCGTGGATTTCTGCAATTCCATTTCCCCCCAAACAGAGGAAATGATGTTTCTCCACAACCACAAGACCCAGCTGTAGGTTTTACACCACGATTTGAAGCTGTAAACTAACACAGTGACACACCACCCCCCTGCCTAAACAACCAAGACCAAGCCAGTAGCTAAATTTCAGTGTGGGTTAAGCAAAATGAAAGGATTAAAAAATGAAAAGAGCATTCACTTCATGTTGCTCCTTTAAAACATTATCACATAGCTCTTTTCTTTTTCCCCTAACCTGACCTTTTTTTCCCCAACGGTTTATCTATAACTTAATATAACTAATTCTTTTGAAATAATGTTCACAGTTAGCATAATTGGTGTTATATAGTTCTAATGTACATTACAGAATATTCTGTCACTAGACACTAAATTGAAATTTTAAAGAAAATGATAGAAATAGCTGTAAGGGAAAAAGTACCCTTTTAAATCTAATTTGCTATGCACCGCAGTAGGGTAATGGATGCAATGAAAGTTCCTTTATTGAGTTCCCATGTCCAAAAGGTATTTAGGTAGCAAAGGATGTTAAGCAGACCCCCTGTGCTCCTCCTTTAAGTAAAGATAGCAGGAAATAAGGTATATAGGTTTGTGTCCTCCTGATTTTTATTTCCTCAGGAGTACAACTTATGCAAAGGGCACCTTAGGCTACTTGGAGGATCACAAAGGGTGCCCCCGACCCCCTCGCTGTCTGCATGAATAGAAGCATCTAAAGGATGGCTGAAGCCATACAGCGAGTTAAATCCTTCAGGTGGGTCTTTTCAAATTCCAATAGTGAGGAGTTACTGGAGAATTGGTAAGGATTTCACTAGGCCCCAGCAGGTTTGAGATCAAAAGCCCTGGTTAAATAAAAGCCTGTTGGGAAATCTTAAAACCTCTTTGTAATGTAACTTTAAAAAGTTAATACAAAGAGCCCTTAGACTGAAGCCTGTAACAGCATGAACAAAGAGTATATCAAAACTGATTCCATTAAGGGAAGGCAGACAAATAAATTCATTTAATTTAAAGAGAAATCAGATATATTACTCTGCTAAAAAACTAAAAAGCATATGAGGAAAAAGAAGCCAAACAGATTTTACAATATACATGCACATAGAGCTGTGAATAATAGCAATATATATATATATAAAATCTATTTATAAATATCTCTCAGAACAGAGAACAGAACATTATATACACACATATATGTTTAAGTATCAATTTATCCAATATGTGCATGTGTGTGTGTGTGTGTATAATTCTAATATATACATATTTTTATCATTTATGAGGCCTCATGCTGGGCTCTCAAATCTGCAGTTAGATATAGCTATATAAGTATCCAGAAAAACGCAGCTGAAAGAGCCCCTACATTCAAACTGACACGAGACATTTTTCAACCCAATTAATTAAAAAAGATGGGTGCTCATCAGTCAGCTGGCACGGGATTTTTCTCCATCATCTTGCCAAAGTGTCACAGTGTTAGTTGCGCAGCATGTTGGAAACAGAAAATCTGGGACTGGGATTTTGATATCATTTCTTAGCTGACCTCTTCCCGAGCAGCTCCTACACTTTTAACTCGTTGGGGGTCCTGCACTGCAGGCAGGAGGGTAGGAAAGGGAAGATGAAGAATCACGTTAGTGTTGGGAAAGTCCTGTCAGATCATCCTCTCGGTGAGACACTTGGAGATCTCGTGTTGGGCACCCACCCTGGGGATTGGGCAGCACGGGCCCAAAGCAAGCTGTGTGCTGAGCACCCTCAGAGCAGGGGAAGGCTGAGCCCCTGGGGGACCAGGGCTGAGGGTCCCTCACTTTACCCAGGGTGGGGGCATTTGGTGCTGGATGCTCTGGACTCATGGGAGGAAAGGTCCTCTTGTCCCACAGCTCACTGTCCCCATGACAAACGTTCACAGGAGGCAGAATTTGCTCCCTCCATCCTCCAAGAAAGGAAAGGAGGGGCTGAATTTTTCTGCTCTGTGAGGATTATTATTATTAGTATTATTATTGTCATTATCATTATTATTATTATCATCATCATGGGGGAGATGTGGCCATCTCCTTAGCTAGGAAGCACATTTCACTGTTTGAGAAATAATATTTCTCTCCTGACTCCATAGGCTGTTGTTGGAGGGTGTTGCATGCATGGCACAACTGAGGGTGAACGCCTGCAAAAATTAATGTTCTGTGGGATTTTTAAAAAAAAAAAATTTCCTCCTCAGAACTAAATTCTGGCATTTTAGTTCAGCAGTGCTCATTTAGGTTGCATATAGTGAGGGAATGGGACCCACCCTCATTCTTTAAGCCCATGAGACACTGCCCCTACAGCAGAAACAAATCATTCTGTCCCTCTACACTTTAATACCATTTTTTTCTGGAGATAAGAAACCAGCAACATGTTTCACATATGGTGCCTTTCATCCCAGCAAGCAACAATGGTTTCGCAACCTATGCTAGTGGCAATTGTCTTATTTTATTTTATTTTATTTTATTTTACTTTATTTTATTAAAACCCTTAATATGCAAATCAAATCAAAGCCTCTTAACTGTAGGTATGGTTATCATTTTAGCAATGCTATTCCTGATGATTTTGGGTGGATTCTGCCAAACGAGTGCAGGGACCACTATTTATCAATAGACCATTGTTCTGTGCACCAAACCACTGTGGTGGCTACCAAAGAACTGCCCTTTGCAATAGAAACTACAGAAAAAATGGCAAAATGAAGGATTTCAGAGGGAGATAGGACCACAAGAAAAACCCAGGTGAAAGGTATTGGTATTTGGGAACCTTGGTCTTGGTGCTGTGACTCACATTCTTGCCCTAGCAACAAGTATCTAATAATCACAGGAGATAAATGTCACTTCTGACCCTTTGTTGGAGAGAAAATCTCTCTGAAAACACCGTATCTAATAATATCAAAGGTTGTGGTGGCTTCTGCATGGCTGGCAATTTTTAGACCGGTAGAGGATGAGGTTTTCTGGTTCAAACAGGAATTAATTGAGGGAAGTCATATGGCTTGTGTTATACACGTGACACCAGATGATCCAAATAGTCCTTTCTTGGCCTTATAATCTACAAATAACCTTGTGGAGGTACTGCTCTCCTGTGGATTAGTGGCAAACCAATGCTCCTCTTGCTTGGATGAGTTTTCTGATCTAAATACCACCCAGACCTGCGTGGCCTACAGGATTTGACTGGATCACGGTCTCAGACGGAGCCATTGCCAATTAACGCCAGGCATGAGATAAACCAGGGTAGGACACACTCTGCTTCAGGTGCTGTGTGATCCTGGAGTGTCATTAGCAGCCACAGAACAAGCCAGCTCTGAAGCAAAACAATTTTGCAATAAAAACACTTATAAATATTGCTTTACCCTTGCTATCTTTGCATTACCTTGCATCATAAGGCCCAGGCTGTCAGACACTGTGGGGCTCTTTGGCTCTGAATTAATCAGCTTCGTCTGCAAGAGCAGGGTATCATTGTGGCCAGTTTATCATCCATAAAAATAATAAAATTCTGGAATGATTTGTGTAAGAGGACAACCCATTCCTATGTGGAAAACAGAGCATATGGGGTCTTGTCTATCTTGCTTGGATTACGAGGCAGAGGAAATACCTGGCTGAGCAGTGCTCAGGAATTATCAGGTGGATAATATTACAGGAGCAAGCTGGGTCTTTATTTATTTGCTTTATAGGGATGCCTCTGAGTTCAGGTTGTTGGAGTTACATAATGCTAAGCTTCCTCCTGACCATCCCACAGCCCTGACTGCTCCCAGTCCATTGTGATCCATCTGTGCAGTTCTGCTGGGAAATCTGTGCCAGGGAAAGCCAGGCTGCAGCCCCCAAACCCGAGGTGAGCTCAAATTCAGTCACCACCCCAAAGTCAATCAGAAATAGCTCTTAAATGCAGCTATCCTTATTCCCATCCCTATCTCTCACCAGGCCTTGCTTTACACCTGAGGATAATTTTTGATGTAGAAGAAAATGTGCCATTTATTAAGTCAAGAACCACTTTCTTTAGCATCTCCAAAAATTTCTTCTGAGGTTTCCTTTCAAGCACCAATCTCATTTAGATCTGCAGGCTGAGACAGTAGCAAAAGGTGGAAAAACTTACAGTCATTACATTGATTAATCAGCTGCTGAAATTTGGCTTTCCAGCGTGACACCTCCATTCTCTGAACGTGTGGCCCTACTGCAATGCAATCAATTTGTCTGTGCAGGCTCCAAAACCCCAGAGCCACACGATGCAAAAAGGCAATCTTCTGCCCTCTTTGACCACAATAAGCAACATTACTGAAATCACTGCTCCTGTACAAGTGTAGCATGACCCCATATTTGTAGGCAGCAGAGTATGACTTCATTAAAACCATCCTCTGTGTTAGAGAGTGGGAGCAAGGCAAGCCAGCAGCAGAGCAGCATATGTCTGAAACTGATAGTAAAATGGGTGATGCCTTAAACCCCACCTCTATACTGTTATTTACATACATATCTTTCATCTGACATAGGCTTCCCCTCCAGCACCTTGAATATATCAGTCCTAAGGAAGAGACTTTAAGTTCAAAGAGTGCCATCCCCTAACCAAAGTAGGGGGTTATCAAGTGAGGTGCGCCAAGCAGTAAGACAAAACATATGCATTTTTAATAGATAGTCCTCTCCTCCCCCTGAGGAAGACAAGAAAAGAGACTCTGTGAAGCTTCAGCTGAAAACAAGTTCAGTGGATTTATACTCCGGCTGCTATTCACAGAAAAACAAAATTCACAACTCTTATACACAAATATATTTTTTTTTCCTAGATGTTTTCCAAGCATTCTTCAAAGCATGCCAGACCCACCCTGCATCCTCCTGACCAGGTGAATTGACCTCCACACAGAATTCAAAAAGAAGAGAGTGACAAAAGATAATGAAAATGAAATAAAAAATAAAGACACCATGAAAGAGAAACAAAAATCTCAACAGGTCTGTATGGAATTTCAGCAGCACTTTATTTATTAATGCATATGAAGCTACCAGTGTATTCCAGCTCCCAAAGACAGATCTGTAAGGAATAGGCCACATGCTGATTGACAGCAGCCATAATTCCATACAATGAGACTGTATTAAATTGTTTGATGTGATATGATACTCATCACTTGTAACTGATCAAACACACTGCTGCATCAAACAGTACTACAATACAATCAGGCTGGATATGGTTCCTGCCAAGGCTGTTCATCACGTTGCACACTTCTGCATTAAACATATCTATTAATAGCATTGACAAACTACTCCTATCCAAGTTTTTTTTCCCCGAGATCTGCAGGACGTGGAATGTGCACAGAAATCCACAGATAATGCTTTACAGTTTCAGGCAGCACTTCCGCTGGCTGAACGCTCCAACATGAAAGGCTTTCCCAATTTGGGATTTTATAAGGTAATGCTAAAAGTTGCAAAATTGTGCCCCAAAACCAAAGACCTGACATTCCTTCCTTTTTTTTTTTTTCCTTTTTTTTTTTTTTTTTTGTCTAATTATTTTCTTTCTCTCCTATATGCAAACAAATTGAAAGATTGACTCGTTTTTTGACCAAGATTTTACTTTTGCTGTGCTTGTCCCCAGGAGAGCTGCTATCTTGCAGGAGGGAGCTTTGTTTGCTAACATCGACCCTTCTAGAGGAGGGAGACATAAATAAAAGCAGCAAATTCCTTGTCACCACTGCTCCTGCTGCAGACAGTGAGGGTGACACTCTGCAGCCCATGGGGGACAGGACTGGCTGTGATACGACAACTGTAGGGGCAGATTCTCAGATGCAGATTCTGAAATGAGCCTGGGTCTCTAGAGGGCAGAGGTCAGCTGTCCTCAAATCTGTGTGAACACTAGATTAAGTTTATTAATCTCCCTGCTTTCACCTAAAAACCAAATTATAGGATGGTTAAATGTTAATGCCCAGGAGCTTGTGATATGATCAATGCCCTCAGTTACGTCTGCTATGGGGCAGCACAAGGTGTTCAGACCCCAAAAAGATGTAAGGAGTTAGTGTGATGACCAGGGAACACATTCTTGTGAATTACCATGTGCTTCATGCCTGGTGCATATTGTGTTTGCAGCCTGACACAGCACAGGCACCTCAGACACAGAAGCAGGACCCAGGGACTTCTCTCCTGGATGTCCTGGATATCCAGCCTCAACCACAGCTCTTTATAAAGGATTTATAAACCTGTGCTGGGGCACGATTCCAAATGCCCATCTCCCTGCACCAAACCTAAGTGCCCAGGAACAGCACGAAACCAAGCATGCAGTGAACAGGGAATTTAGCAACCTTCAGAGCAGCCTCTCTCTCTCTCAGTGCATCTCATGGAACTACTCCAGAGCGTGAAAACAAAGAGATAAACGAGCATGAGGAGTCCACAGAATTCCTCGTGGACAGGTATGCACATCATAATTGGGCAGTCTTCCCCCTTGATTGCTATCTCAGGTTGGGAAACTCAGGATCACACAGCCATGGGAAATAGGAAGCAATACACAGGAATGCATGCCTGGCTGTGTGGAGCTGGCACCAGGTTTTTTTTCAAGCTGGGATTGTATACATTTTACATTTATGAATATTTTTGCAAACTGCAGTGACAGAAGGTGCCTTTTGTCCTGTTTCTCACTTCTGTAATGTCAGTGTGAGCAGATTAAGCTCATGGCACGGTAGCAAATTATCCCTGTTGATGGAACCAGCTCCAAAAACATTACTTAGGAGAGGTGTGCAAGGCGTTTCCTTTTCCTAATTAAAAAATATTAAAGTCTTTCAAGATAATAAACCCTCTCAGAAGGTTATGTTAAAGGCTGGGAAATACAGAGGAAAGGGCTGGAAAGGCTTTTGCACTCTGATGGACAGTTTTTAGCACCAAGAGCCCAGTGCAGTGTGTAGAGCTAAAGAAACGGTATCTTTCTATCTGGGTGTAGCTAAGTAATTCAAGATGCTGCAAGTTAAGTGTAACAGTAGAAAGGAAGAAGTTCAAAAACAAAGTCCCAGGCATTTCAGTGCAGTGTACAGTATGCTAAATTGTGGTATTACAGAAATTGCTGAGAGTTTGGCCACAAAACATTTCATACTGCACCAGCGTTCTGCCAGGGCTGGCTTCCAGCAAGCCCAGACATTTTTTTCCTTTCACCTGTGCTGGGTTTTTAATTTTTTTTTTCCCTCCTGTTTGTTAACACAAATCAAGCACAGAATTACAGCCCTTGTCCTGAATGTACCTCTCCCTTTATTAAATCAGCACGACTGAAAAGTCACCAGGCACCAGGCAAAGACAACTGCAAATCTGTGCTTACCCTCCCCGTACCACCTGAGTGCCGCTATTATTCCTCATCCTTGGGGAAAGGACCCCATATGTGAGTCTCAGAAACCACCTCAGTAACTCCAAGCATCATTATCAATAGTAGGATGAACTGCAGCTGGGATGCACTGAGAAGGCACGGTAATACTCGCCCTAATCTCTGCATTCATCTCACTGGCCCTCGCTAGGAAGTTTAAGTACATTTACTGGGGATTCTTCAGCCCTTGAAAGGTAGGAAGACATCTATGAGGCTTGACGTACCAGCTAATTAACTTGGGTTTGGAAAAAAAAATCTTCTTATCTACTTAACTTGGAGACACTCTCTTTGTTTTTAAGCCTGCAGACTACCTTCTCTTTAAAATGCACGTTACGTACCACTCCGTAGAATGGAATGTATTATTTTTAACGAGGACCTATTTTAACTTGGACCTAAAACTACTAACATTTGACAGAGGGTTGTTTTTTGTTTTTTTTTTAAAAAAAAAAAAGCTATTTGCAGAATCAGCTGAATGATAGTCTATAGCCTGTGTTTTGCAAGACAGGCTACAAAATCCTCATGCTTTCCTTCTGTCCTTAAAAACACGGGCACATGAACGTATGAAGCACTTGGAAATGAAGCCCCAGATGCACCCACGCCTCCCCTCTCCCCCCAGAACCTGTAAAGGAGTTTAAATAAATCTCTCAGGTTTTGCTCCTGGGTCTCTGGAAGTGGGGAATATTGAGGCTGGGAGAAAGTGATTGAATTCGTGCCTGCAGTGGTTGGGGCACGTGAGTGTTTCCTGCAGCTCTTGTGACAGGGACACAGACGTGAGCAACTCCTGTAACATTCCTGCTCAGAATTAAACCACGCTAAAATTTCCTGTGGATGGCACAGAGAGATTTGAAATCCTCACCATATTCCTAACAGATAGAACAGTGGCATGATTGACCAAGCTTTTTTTTTTTCTTCTTCTTTTTTAAAGTACACATATGATGATGCATCATAGTTATAAACAGATGGTATTTGGCCTCCTTCCTATTCTCAACATTTGGAATTCCTAAACTATGTGAATTAAACAATAATATTTTATAAACATACAAGGGATTTTGCTCACTGCTTTGTTAACATAGAAATTATACAATGCTGACATTTATTTAAATTTTAAAAAGTAAACAAGAGTGTGTATTGAATTAAAGCAAACTAAAATCAACAGAGAGAAATATGTTCTGCGCACACATTACCTACAACGGCACGGGCCTTTTTCGGGGAGACATAATGGGATGAAGCACAAATTGTAGCTTAGACAGTCTGATCCTTTGTGCTCGAAAGGCTCATTTAACACCTCGCTGTAAACAACGGATATTTATACCATAATTGGCCAGTTGACCATCAGTTGTTCATTTACTCTGTAACCTGCTATTATGGAGTTAAAAGAAGTTCCTTTCTGTTGGCTTTTCTAGGAGTGAAAGTGTGTTTGCAATTTTAGTACCAACTGGATTCAGTCTAACACTTGTACTTAGTATGAGAAACATTTTCATAATACCAAAATTTGGGGGAATAAGAGCATTCCTGCCAGGAATGGAAGAAGAAAGTATTGGTTCTTAAAAGAAGAATTCTGTTTGCTTGGTTTCCTCTTTCCTTTCCATTTTAACCCCTTTTTAGGCTCCTCTCGAGCTGTGCAAAATTGAGAAGCACTTAGGTTTTAATCACTATTCCCAGGTCTGCAAAGAGGTTCTGTGATGAATAAATAATGAATCCGAGATTTTAATCAGTGTTATGATTTTTGAAAAGGCTAATTATCATTGTTTACAGACATGGCTTTCCAACGTATTTCCTTGTTTTGCCTTCAAAGCTCCAAGGGTTAAGCCCCTCGCACGCATCCCTCCCCAGCGCCGCGCTCCTTGCCCGGGATTTCTTTCGGGGGCTCGTGGGTATTTTTTGTTCGTTTGGCGTTTTTTGGGGTTGTATTTTTACCGGAGGAACAGCATGAGAGCTGGGGACGGGCGGGGGAAGGCTGCGCGACACGGGCGGCCGCTCCGCACCCGCGGAAAATCCGCGGCGGCGAAGGGAGGGGGGGAAAAAAGCTTTTCTCTTTGCCGTCTCTGTACAGCAATGCTACAGAGGAGGGTGGCTTTCACAAGAATATTTTTATTATCGATAATGTCGATGACAAAAAAAGTGGCGGGCGGCGTGTCCATGTCCCGCTTTTCCCGGGAAGATGCGCTCCGCTCCGCTCCGCTCGCAGCGCCGCGCCGGGATGCGCCGGGATGCGCGGAGAGCGCCGCGGGGCTGCCCCGACAGGATCGCCCCCGGCTCAAGCCCCTCACCTTGTTATTATTGCCACGGTTTTTATTATTTATGATTTCTACCGTTACAACTGCCACCGGCCTCGTTTAACCCGCTTTGCCCACACCTCCATCCTCTCGGCCAGTCACCGGGACGGGAAAACCTTTTTCCGCGGGTGGGATATTCGATGCCCAGGTCCCGATTTCCCCCCATTCCCCTCCCCTCTTTGCTCGCCGTTCCCCGGGACTGGCGGCCGCGTCCCGCAGCCTCCTCCCGCTCCGTGCTGCCGCGGGGTGGGGGGACAACTTCCAGCCCCTGATTATCAGTTTCCAGTAAAACAGCTGCGAATCTTCGCTAAGAATCTAAAGAAATATCAGAAGATTAGGCAGCGATGCTATTTATTGCCCTGTAATTAAAGTTCTATCAGTGTTTCTATTATAAAACCTTATTTGCAAGGGTTGGCAACTCAGAGGCAAAATTTTCTTGCAAGATGAAGCCTCGCTAAGAAGTATTTGGTTAAATAAGGTTAGCTTGATAGAAGGTAAAATCCTCAAGGACTTTCATTAAGGCGCTCATTTATATCTGCAAATACATTGGCAAGTCCCCCAAATCAAGGATGTGTAAGAGGAATTTTTTTTTTTTTTTTTTTTTTTTTTTTTCCCCAAAAATCAAGGATTTGTGGAAAGGTTTGAATATAATTCTCTGGGAAATTATTCCCATGAAAACAATTTGTTTGAAAGAAAATGCCCTCTGGTCTTTTCCACACAAACTAGTCTTGGGCTAGTACATGAGAACCCAACTTAAAAGTGCCTATGAGCAGAAAGGAGGTTGGTTAATTATTTTCAACTGTCCTTTCTGGAATAAAAACCAGAGTAAACAGCTTGAACAGGGAAAGGTGAATTTAATTTTCAAGGCCCTTTAACTTTTAATAATCTAAGGAACAAGATGGGAGGTACATTCTACCCTCCCAGTTATCCTGATATAAATTCATTCAAGATTTATATTGGTGTAATAGAGAAGCAGAATTTGCTCCGTGATTTCTAATGAACTGCTGGCTCGGTCTTTAAAAACGCAATTAGAAAAATCTAACCACCTAATTCAGAACAGCTTTGAGCTGAGGCAGAGGTCTCAGTGCTGCAAACAGGGATGGAAGCTGGTCGGTGCCACGGCTCCTTGCTGTGCCTGCAGCACCGGAGTGGGGCTAGGAATGCTGGAAACGGTTTGCTACAGAATTCCCTAATTGCTTTTGGGTTTTCCTTTCTATTATACAGGAAAACACAATTCTCATGTGGAATAAACCTGTGATCTCAAATGTTAAGGCAAAAGGATTGTAGGATTAGGTGCCTGGCCTGTTATTGATGCAGGAGGAGCTGTCTGCTCAGGGCACTGCCTGGTGAGGCTGGCACAGGGTCGGGAAAACCCAGCCCTGACTCTGCACTGAAACTTGTCTCAAAGCCTTGGTGCTGCTGTGTCAATGCATGTGGAACATCAAGAAATATGAAAGTAAGTCAAGGTTCAAGTCTGTTGCTCTGCTCACAGGATTAGGTGTCTGCATTCACTGCTTACTCATGTGTGTAGGAACAATGGGACCGAGATCCCAATTTGTCCCTCTGACCTTCTGCAGTGAGGGGTTGAAATGAAGCAGCACGGGGTGACACTCTCGTTTCCTCTGCTGAAACTGAGAGGCAAAACGCCGGGGATTGTTTCAGTCTGCAGTGCTGAAGGGGACACTCTGGGGGAAACATCACCTCTGGCTACCTGGAAGCCCTGCAAGTATCACCTCTGGCTACCTGCCAGTCCTACATCACTCTCTTGGCTGAGGACCTCAAACAGGCCAGCGTGCCCCTGACACATCCTGTGATGTGGTAAGGACATGGAATCTGAATGGTTTGGGTTGGAAGGGACCTTTCTAGCTCATCCAGTTCCAATCCCCTGCCATGTGAAGGGACACCTTCCACCAAACCAGGTTGCTCCAAGCCCTTTCCAACACAGCCTTGAAACTTCCAGGGATCCTTGCTCCAGAGCAGCTGTGCATCTCCACTAAGGATGCAAAGAAATATCAGGAGATAGCACAGCATTGCTATTTATTACCCTGCAATTAAACTCCTCACAGAATTTCTATTATAAAACATTACTTGAAAGGGTTCATAAGAAGGAAAAATTTTCCACCAAGGGGAAGCCTTGCTCACCAGACAGAGCTGGGCATGGTTGAAGTATCCCTGTCAGTAAGTTCAGCAGGGCAGAACTCCACCTCCCCAAGGAGCTGGGTGAGAGCTCCTGCCGCCCTGGGGCTGATGAGGGCGTGCCCTGAGGACAGCAGGAGCCTTTGAGTGCAAACCACACAGCTTTGATGTTTTGAGTCTGCTCACCACAAGCCCAAGTGCAGCATTACAGCATCTCCTCTTTCCCTTTTATTGGTTTGGAGAATGACTCACTGTGATACTTGAAGCAGTTTGCTACAACTGCACCATGCCTCAGTTTACCCAGCAGTGAAGCCAAAAATATATTCCAATTTGCTGGTGCAAGGTGTGATGACATTGGTGGACATCTATGATACACTCTGGCAGGAGTGCAAGGCAGTCCTGCTCCTTGGCTCTGCCAAGGATGGCCACCAGACCTATGCTCTTGGGAAGACTATGCCCACCAAGCAGTGCCTAAAGCCAAGCTGGGCTTTGGCTGAGCAGAAAGGAGGAGGAACCAAAATGCAGAGAGATGATTAACTGCAAAATTACAACTCTGCAGTGCTAGGAGAACAACCAAACACTTTCCATTGGGTCTCCCTGGGTTGTTTTTGATTGCATCATGGGGTAATTTCAACAAGAAGTAACACGTGCTCTCTCTCACACTGAAAAATGACATTTCAGCTTCTTGATGGTGTCAAAAGTCACAAAGACACTCGTGGGAAGGGGGTCCAGCCTGCACCTTTCACCCCTTTCAGGGAGAGGATCTGCCCTGACTGGTGCGAGGGAAGCTGAGAGCACACCTGTGTGCAAGGACAAGACTTACCAGTCTTCACATTGTAACACCTTACTCAGAGTCCTCTTCCTGCTTCTTCCCAGAGCAGAGTTGAAAATCTTGGAATTGCCATAAGGTTTCATTATCACTTGCAAACCAAATTTTACTTCATCAGATAAAGACACAATTGCATTCATTGACTCTGACACAAGGATATGCATGGTGATAAACATACAGATAGATGTACACACTTATACATGAATGAGATATGCTAATTAAAAATTGCAGTGGGCACTTTATTAAAAATTTATTGTACAATCTACATCTTCAAAACATTTTACATCAACAAATATTGCGGCTTGACTGCTGGAATCATAAGTGATTTATCTTTAAAAGATTGTATTTGCAACTGGATGCAAGATTCTTGATGAACTGCCATTACATTCAAACTACTGGTTTTTATTGGAAGTATTTTGATTGTTATCTGTTTGTTCTCCATCCTTGAGAGAAATAAAACAAGTGTCTCGGCTTTCATTTTATCGGATAGATGGCACCATGTAACATATTTCCCATGCTAGTTTGAATTACAGCTGTTTATCTTTCAGCTTTCTTTAAGATTAATTAAATGCAAATGTAACTCCACGAATCATGGGATTACCTGCCAGACCCCTTATTAATACCTTCACTTAAAAACCCCTTTGCCAGAGAGTCATTAATTTGCAATAAAAAAAAAAAAAAAAAAAAAAAAAAAAGAAAAAAAAAAAAAAAAAAAAAAAAAAAGAAAAGAGAGAGAGAAGTGCACAAGCAGCCCTTTGCCTCCCAAGAACCCGGAGATGGCTGCCCAATTAGTCCGGCAGCATTCGGATCCTCCTTTCAGGCCCTGTGGCCCTTTGAGGACACAATAAGGCTCCAATGATAACCTGGCAACCTAGGTAGAAACTCAGCCAAGTGTGAGCGTTTGAAGCTGCAGCTTGGCTGCCATCGTGTCGGCGAAAAGAAAGAATTCAGGCACCATGTCATCCAGTACAAAGGATAAAAACAGATTCAACCGGAAATTCAATGTGGCACCACATATGGGATACATGAGTGCGGTTACACAACAGGCCACATATTTTTTTTGAACAGTCTCCTGCATGTGATGCCGAGGACATGTGTAACCATCATAACGTCTCTAAGAATCTGTATTTAATTTGAGCTGGGGTGGTGGCAGGGATTGGAGATCTGAAGCCGCCACAGGTTTGTGGCAGATGGCTCTGTGTCAGCTATGACAAGCAGCCAGGCTCGGCTTCCTCTGCAGATTTTCTTTTCTCTCTGATCAGGTAAATATGGGCACACTCTGGAAACTTCCACAATTCTGCCTGAGGCTGCAAGTTTGTGACTTAGCCCCATCTGTCACAAATCTTCCCTCGGTTCTGCTGCGAGCAGAGACCTGAATTTACTGCTGAGCGCTGCCCAAGCAAACCCGGCCGTCTCGCCCTGCACAGGAGAGAAGCACACGGACCCCTGTTAGAGGCTGGGACACAAAATGTGGGAAGGATTTCAGCAGGGGTGGAAGCCAGTTGGTCAAAGAACACTTTTGTGGTGTTATTTAAAAACGGGGTGAATTCAGTGGGGTTTTTTAAAGACAGGTAAGCTGGTCATCAGGCCCAGGTTGTTTGCTCCCTCTGCTTTACTGGTGGTCTCACTGGACTGAACGCCCTCAGGGACCAATGTGCCCCTCTCATCCTAAATACGTGGAGATCAAAAGAAGCAAAGTTTTCACATAAAGCAGTGTCTTCCCATAAAGAATAAATAGCATAATGTCAGTAGCGGAACAGTACTTTTCATTAAATAATCAACTTGTTTCTAGTGTCCTAAGATCAGAACTGAAGCACTTAATATCTACTCTGCCATCATTAGACTTCAGAGTTTAGAATTTAATAAGAAGTGTTCATCCATTCAGCCTGGCTCTTTCAGGACAGTTGGAGTTCAAACACACAGTATTGATTTAGTGTAGATCTTATGTACTTTTTAAAAAATCACCTTAACAAAATTAAGATTTAGAGACTAATTTTCCACACAAAACCTGAGATTTGGCAGGCAAGACTAGAATGATTTACAGAGCAATTTGTATTGGGTCAGATCTACTCTGTGATCCAGCTCCTTCACTCTGCAAGTGAATAAGGGGGAAGAATCAAGGTGGAAAAACAGTTTGTAGCAATTATTTTTGGAGTTCAATTTTCAAACTCCAAGCACCTTTGGAAACCACCATCTAAAGAGACCCTTGCTTTCCATGCATTGGGTGCAGTGTGAGGCCCAAGGCAAAGCTATTTAATACACCTCAGCAGAGTAACACTATTTCCCTGACCAAACTCGTCTGTTCTGGAGTTTCTTATACTGGCCTTTTAAAACTCACCTCATTCTTGCTGTCTT
The DNA here is from genome assembly GCA_032173965.1 of Sitta carolinensis. Taxonomy (NCBI): domain Eukaryota; kingdom Metazoa; phylum Chordata; class Aves; order Passeriformes; family Sittidae; genus Sitta; species Sitta carolinensis. The sequence goes on along the minus strand of CM063288.1, from coordinate 3,834,758 downwards.
TAAACAAAATACATTAAATTTAGGATGAAAAATCTATGCTACCTTGCATAGGATGGCTCAGAACACACTGACTTGACTATAACAGTGGGAAAACAGTTTCACGCTTTTTTTCTCAAGGTAATTTGAATAAACTGTACTGGGGAAAAAAAAAAAAAAAGTTTTCATGCTTTTTGCAACTTTTCTTCTTATTTCTTTTGACCCCTTTCTCCATTTACTGTTTTGAAGTGGCTGTGGCTTATCTGCCAGTTTTCATTTGCTTTCTAAAACTCCCCTGGAAGCTATCTAATACTGTCAGAATGAAAAGTTCCAAGTGCTGGTGTTTATGCTGAAAGTTGCCCCCATAACTGCTTTAGTCCTACTCTGCAAGTGCAGCCAGGTGCTGTGAGCTGCAGACCAACGTTTGGGGACACAGTGATCATGGAAATGTTGGGTTAATGGTTGGACTCAATGATCTCAAGTGTCATTCCTAACCTAGATATTTCTCTGATTCTGTGATTTTCAGAGAGCTGGAGTCTCCGGGATATTTACCAAGAGCAAGACAAGCCCAGAGAGAAGTTCAGGTGCAGGCCACCTACACACATAGATATCTGCACATATATCCATTTATCTATGGCTGGATCCCAAAATTAGGCAACTCCGACTCCCTTCCTGCCAGCTCATTTCTTCTACAGTGACGATCCATGTCAGCCAGCCCAGCCTCCCTCTACCACAGTTAGTTGAAGACCTAAGGTTTACCCAAAATGCTTAAATTGTGTTCCACAGCCCCGAACTCCTTCCCACCTGTACACCCTAAGCTAGGGAGGGGTTTCACTGTACCAGTCACACACAGGGAATGGAAAGTGTCAAAACTTGAGTCTAACCTGAGCAACTTAATCCAAGTTTTAAAGTCAGATCCTACTTTGAAACTGGCCCTGCTTTGAGCAGAGGCTGGGCTGGTGACCTCTAGAAGCACCTTCCTTAACTAATCTGTGATGCTGTGCTCCAAATAAGTAATTGAAGTTTTCTTTCACACAAAAAAAATCCTTATGTTTTACATATTTTCCTTAGGATCACATGTCTGAGCACTGGAACAGAGATGGGAGAGCATGGACACAGAGCTCTGCACTCCAGAGTTCCTGTAACCTTCCCCACAGACTCTGAGAAGCTGATCTAAACCTCTGAAACCATTTTAAATCACGTTCGCCGGAAACTGAGCAGCTCAAGAGGCAAATGCAAGTTTCTCATTTGTGTTTCTAACCTCCTTCTGACCTGCACCTAATGTTAGTCAGGTAAAAGCAGAAATTCAATACAATTCCTTCTTTTTTAACTCTGCAAACTTGCTCTGCTAATGAAGAGAAAGCCAGCAGGATGGATGGAAATACTTGCACTATTTGCATACCCTATAAAGCTCTGAATTAACTTTATCAGCCCAGGACAAAAGATCTGGAGAACACTGTAAGCAAACATCTGCTCAATATACATTCACCATTAAAAAGGAAACAGTAGGATTGGCTCCATAAGGAACAGGTTGGGAATTATCAGAGTACGACACATCATATAAACTGATGGCACAGCCCAGAATTCTCTAAAGCAATGATCACACTAGCACAAAATCATCTCTCAAGCATCAGAACGGATTGAATGATGAGAGATTAGAACATAAACATGGAGCAACATTCACGAGGAGAGACTGAAAAGACTGGGATACTGTAAATGTTTGACAAATGTTTATAAAATAATGGAGAGTACAGTAAAGATGGATGGGCAGCTCCTGCTTCCAGGCGACCAACTCCAGAACAAGCAGACACTCAACAAAACTGAAGGTGGGGAAAACCTGAGCCAATTAAGGAAATTATTTAAGCATCATAAACACATCACAGAATCATGGAATGGTTTGGGTTGGAATGGCCCTTAAAGACCATCTCATTCTAAGCCCCTGCCATGGGCAGGGACACCTTCCACTAGACCAGGTTGCTTATGGAAAAATGAATTTCCCATGGAGTTTGGCTGGACATTGGGTAAGGATAAAGGCAGAGGCACCAATCCTGGCTCTCTCATGGTCTGTACAGGAACTGTGAACAACAGGGTTGAGTGGCTGATGGGACATCTGTCATCAGGCTCTCCTGCATCCTCACGTGCCCACTGTCCTGTATCTTACACTGACAATGCCTCCTGCTGCTTCCCTAGCTTTGCCTAAACAGGAAAGCTGGACCAGGAGCAGTTTTCCCTTCTACATGTTTCCCTGAAATAGCCAAGATACTGCTCTATCTCGAATCAGAGAAAAAAGGAAAGAAAAAAAAAAAAGTTTTGTTAGAACTGCCCTATACAGCCAAATCCTGAGACTGGAAACAATTCAGATGTCTACGGTCTAACTGGGATCTTAATTTGATTTTACAGCAGTTTAATCCCTTTGAATTCAGCAGACTTCCTTCTACAGTGGTGTCAGAAAGAAAAAAATCACGCCATGTGTCTTTTCATAGGCAGGTGAGCTTCTGTAGTGTGATGGAAATGAGAAGATGAATGTCAGAAAGTGGGCCAAATTCTTTTCTCCATTAAACAAGCATGAGTGAGAGTAGGATTTTTCTGTAGGAACTGAAGCTGACAGCATGTCAACCAGCACTCATTCAGCTGGGAGGGCTGGGAGAGATTATTTAAAGTTGTCAGCTCCTTCCATGCCTGGCTTTTGGCAACTCTTCTTGTCCCTTTCCACTGTATACTCTTTATGCATGCTGTTTTAAATTAAGAAACTCAAGTGAGGAAACTGAAAGGTAAACTTTAAGGAAATAATGCAGAAACAAATGCTTTGCTCTATTTTATTTTACTTAAACTTTAAATCTACTAGATAGGGCACTAACAGGTCCTGTGGTATGCCCTGACCAATGTCCTGTTGTTACTTGTTTCATTCTGGTGCTTACTTTGGCAACCAAAACCACCCAGAACCAGAGTTTGATTCCATGAAACTGGAACAGAACAAATAATTGATAACAAATGAGATTTGCTTCCCTCTCATCTCAGTCTTCTGCTAATAACTGGCAGAAGGCAAGGCTGAAATGCAGATGAGCCAGCCCTGAGTGCTGTGTGAATACTCAGGGTGAGCAATACATCATCTGGAAAGGTTTCCATAGGTGCTTACATTATGGACATTTTTAAAAGTCTGCCAGCATGAGTCTGCTCTGTGGAGTTAAACTACTACAGTTTAATGCCTTGGTCTGTGCATTTTCACAGGGTTGTTTCCTATGCCCAGTCCCTAAGTCCACTGCCCTGCTGCCATTTATCTCCTTTTGGCCACTGATTTGTCAGTACAAGCATTGAGGACATCTGAAGGAATAAACTGCCTGTTTAATTAGCAACTGTCTAATTATTATAGATATCCTGAGTAATAAAATCCCAACAATATGCAAAAGGATAAGCCAAGGTGATTACTTCTCAACTTGTGGAACAGAATCCTCAACCAGCAGAGAAAAGCACTATTTGCTTTTCAAGCATTTCTATTACTAAAATTGCTCAGCTACTTGATAAGTTCCATGCAGAGAGTATGGCAGGATGGTTTCTGAAAGACAAGGAGCTGGTTAGCATTGATTCTTGTGCTGGGATCCCTTTTCCAGTCCACTAAAGCAGAGATAATATCATAGTGATCTGAAAAAAGTGAAAATACGATGCAAGTGCTGTGTAGCCTTCAGGATTTCACTCTGTCCAGCTTCCTTACAAAGCAGCATCCCCCCAGCTGTAATGGCCTTAAGAGCACAGCTCTAAGCTAGCATTTTCCAGGAGGTTTTGTGGATGGTCCACTGTGAAGGGAGACCTTAGGTGTACGTGGGTGTAGGCACAAAAGGACAACTCTAACAGTATTCTCTGAGCTGATCCAAAGCCTATTAAAGACAACAGGGCTATTTCCTCTGGTGCTCACAGGTGATGGATTAGGATCTGCTTTCCTCATTTTAAAACAATCCCCCACTCAGCTCCATTGCTACCTGTTGCAGAGGTTCAGCTCTGACACTCAGAAGATCTGCAAATCTCATGCACGAGGGGCAGGATAAACACCTTCAGCTCCTGCCTACAATCATCCCAAAGAATTCTTAAAAAAAGAAAAAATCCTTCAAGCAAATCAGCATTTTGCCTACGGGGCTTGCACACACATTTTTGACCTGTACTATTTTTTATCAGTATTTTTTGCATGCCTTGGCTCTGTGTTCAGGAGCTGGGATCCATGTGGGAGAGGATCCATGTGAATGCAACCATTAGCTGAGCTTGAAGCATTGGGAAATGCCAAGGTAAACATTTAAGGACTGCTTTCCCTTTGAAGCCCCCATGCCTAACTCTACGATACTATTGACTCAAGAAGTAATGCTGAACACTGGAAGTGTTCAGTCAGCATTTTAAACTATTATGAGCTACCTTCTGAACCATTGCCAAGTTAATAGACAATGAAAGATAATGAGCTTGAAATTGGGTGTTAAATTGCATTTTTGGTTCTCTCTTTTTTTTTTTTTTTTCCTTGAGGTTTAACTGTTTCCTGCAGAAACAACATCATCTTTGATGTATCATTATGTAAATGCCTATTTTTAGGTCACAAAAAAAGTCAAGGCGTGGGCTAAACCCTTGCTACGTTTGTGCAGGAAGGGGAGAGAGGCAGACGAGACACAGCAAGACCCAACACTTTCTGGTCCCCAGAGAGAGGGAGGGAGGTGGAGGCATGAGGTTGGGTCTGTTGGCAGTGTGAGACTCCAAATTAAGGAGGAGATTGCTCGACCTGCTCATTAACAGTGAGGCTGGCTGGCGACAGCCAGGGAACGCTCCCAGAACCGCGCTTGTGTCGCACGCGTTAACACCAGGAGCGTTTCCTGCACTCCCAAGCCTTTAAGGACTTTCAGCTGAATTCAGAGGTTTTCACGAGCTGAAACACCTCTGTTGTGCAAGGCTGATGTGTATCCAACCTGCCCACAGCAGAGCCAGGACAGGGAAAGTCAAAAAATGCCGTGAATATATGAAGCAGCATGCAAAATACTGCAGTTATTCCTCTGAAAGCAGTATTGTGTAGTAACGGCTCTTCACTGCAATAATGTAAAGTTTAGTGCTTTATCTACATTCAAATAAAAAAAAAAAAAAAAGAAAAAAAGGAAAAAAAAAAAAAAACCAACAAAAAAGTGTGACTCCCATCAGTGTAAATACACCACTTTAAATCATGAAAGTCGGCCTAGCATCGAACACTTCAGCAAAACCTGAGAGTTTGCCACTGAACCTGGACTTCCTCTACAGAAATAGCTGCAAAGAAGGGGATATGATAAATACCAGTAAATTATGCTCCCAATAAATTTTAATGCTCAACACACCTTATAAAGCAAAGACTTAAAATAACCATAATTATGAAAATCACTCAAATCATTCCAGAAGCCAAAGAAATCTTACCTGATACCTGTCACTGGCATTTTTTGAAGATTAAATTAGGATAGGAAGGTAGGCTTATCCTCATTAGTATAATTGTAGGATCTTTCTTTTATTTTCCTTTTAAACTAATGAGTTGCATTAATCCAGGTTCATTTTTATAAGCCTCTCGGGTCCAAATGTAAAGGACAGTCATTTTAGAAAACAGTAAATTAAAAAAAACATGTAGCATGCATTAAGTGCACGTATTTCATAAGACCTAGGTTAATACAACTGGCATCTAGTTTAATTAATCCTTGTTAGTGTAACGACTAATATCCCTCCCTAGCATGTTTCCTTTAAACATTAGTATGTTAATTAAATGTTGTTTTTTTAAGAGTTTTTTTCTTTCTCTTTGTACTTCAATATGGCATTATATCATCTAAAACTATTCCAAATAACTACCTTATAGAGATGTCTCCTTACAATATCTGGTCTCTTGCAGAAATTCTGAAGCCTTTTAAAAAGCTGTTCAGGTGTAGAATACAGATATTCAGCTGCAGGAAAAACAGATACATTTTTAATGAAACAAAAACCTCAAAGCACACACTCGATATTAGTCACTTTACTAATTAAAAATGCATATTGCTCTGTGCCGCCTCGTGTTTTACATTATTTAAGCATGATTTTATAAGGTTACCTCAGCTCACAAGGATGTTTAATGCTAAATAAGACTGTGTAGTTGTGCTGTTTAGACATCTCCTTTGGGTGATTAAAATACATTATTCTAATGTAACACAATGCATATGTGATACATTTAGTGATGAGATTTTTCGAAGAACTGGTACTACATTAGTGTGTATCCTGTACTGCAGTTGCATACTATTAAGTATTAAATTGTTTAAATAATTTGGTGTGATTTTCAGGCCTGTTTTTTTTTTTCCTGCCCTCTTCCCTGTATCAAAAAAAAAAAAAAAAAAATCTGCAAACCATTGCAGCATCAGTGACCTTTTAACAAAAATCTATCATTATGGGATGTGTATGCTCACAATGAAGAATGCGATTTCAAAACTTGCTTTTGTGTTATCTTAAAAGAACAGATGGCAAATATAAACTTCGTCTAATGTATTAAAACACATAAAATTTGCCTTAACACTAACATGTTGGCTTGCCAAATAAACAATTGCTTTCACTCAAGTTTATTCCCAAACTTTGGATTTTAGCAGGAATCACGTTATTACGTTTCAGAAGAAGGAATGGGTAACAAAGAAGCTACCTGGGAATATCTCTGGGTACACCAAGGCTTTGGGACACAGCGGGTAACAGCCACAATGCACAGCCTCGATCCTGAGGATTACAAATCACAAATACACAAAAAATAGACATTAGTCAGCCAAAAAACTTATGTCTGTGCAAGAGCCTTGAGGTTGCCTGCATGCAGCAAGAGGGAAACATTTTTTTTTTTTTCTTCAGCAGCATAATCCTTCTAAATGCCAAAGTTGCTCTTTTTAAAGAAAATTTTATTGATCATATGAATTACATAGAACAGAACAGCGAACATATGTTTTGTTCGCTGAATAAATCAAAGCGCAGCTCTGCATTTTTTTGTTTTTTAAATACTGTTTAACACATTTTATAATCAGCAGACAGACACATGTAACAACATGGTGAAGTATGGACGGCTTTGCTTAATAATGCTGCTGGGAAACAAGGGGCACGTTGGCTACCCCAGGGTGTGCACGCAGACACACACACCACCCTCACCTGGCACAGCAGATATTCCCTCAGACTTCCAGACTCCAAAGGTTACAGCTAAATATAACCCAGGAACAACTTGCAGCATGCTCCAGGCTGGGATATTTCAGCTTATTCACATGCTTTGGATAATTTCCTTTATTTTTTTGGGACATAAACTGTTGTATTTTTTAATAACCGCTGATGAAATTCCTTTGCCAAAGTGCACGAAGCTTTGTACTTGGTATTTTTTCCCAAGGAACATTTTACATATCTCCCGTAACATCAAACCCAAATATTTTAGAATTGCACCGCCGTGGTGCAAAGTTTTCCAGTAGCAGAGCTGTCCCCTTTAGAATTCACATTTTAACAGCTGAATGGGTTAAAGGCATCCAGGTTTCAGTTTATTTTTTTCACATAATGACCATTGATCTGACACAACGTCCCTCCAAAGATACAACTGTAATTTCTGTTGGCCAGAAATTACACAGTGAAATTCAAAACACTTCTTAAAATATGTTTATTTTATGAGAGGCTTTGAATTTCCTCCAGCATGTTGACCATACGAGGACTTTATTTTTAACTTCAGTTTCCCTCATTCCCCAGAATAAAAAAATAATAAAAATATCTGAAATCTTGTCAACGTTCACCTTTTCTATTTTCAGTGACAAACCAAAGGGTTTTGCTACCTTCATGTGAATGTCAGGTTTGGTGCTTTATTACAGGTACCCTGAAAGGACTCTGTTTCCTTTAGATCTACTCAATTTTAAACAGGAAAAAAAAAAAAAGAAAGAAAATAAAGAATAACATATTCAGCTTTCATGCTAGAAAACTATGCATATCCACAAACCCCAAAGACACATTTCTCTGCAAATGCTTTTGCTAAGAAATGACTGCTGGGTTTTTTTCATAAACTTTTAAAATTTGTAATTTATGTTGTTTTTTTTTTTTTTTTAAATAACATATGCACTTCAGATTGCATTTTAAACATTAACAACAATTTCAAAGTGTACATCGTCTAGCACTATATTTTTTACCAAAGGGAAATGTTTCTGATGTGTGATTTAATTGATGATTTCAGTTCTTAAATATTGTGTCATATGTCAAAGCAAATAGATTTTTAAAGTTTTCTTTAATCTAGGAGAAAAAAAAAAAAAAAGAGTGAAACTGTGGACATTTCAGTAATAGCTCAGATCACTAAGTTATGTTAAAATATTTGCTTTTTAATCATATCGTCTGCATGAAAAAAAAAAAAGAAAAAAATGAACAGCTCCCTAAAACAAAACTGCAGGCCAAGATGGGATCTGAGTCATCGTTTGAGTACGAAATTTCCCCTTTCGAAAAACCTCTACCAGGATCATGAATTAGTAAAACCAGGATTTAATGCCTCTGTGGTTTGCTGGATGAAAGTTAAAAATTTGGAATTCTTTCATTTGCAAATTATCTAATTTGCATACTCCTTTGCTACCTTTGTGCACCAAAGTTTGGGGGTATTTTTCTGACCAGTCCCTACTAATGTTTTACTACAAACCTTGCACCTTCCAGCTGTCAAGACCTAAAGATCAAATCAAACTGGGCAGAGCTCACACTGACAGACTTTGGTGTGAGGATGCACAGGGAATCCTTTAACTTCCCTGCATTTCTGTCCTTTCCCAGAAAAGTATCATATCATAACAATAATACAATTACTCTTCATTTCAATCCTTAAGCACTACTAGTTAAATAATAAATAAGAGTTCCGATTGATCTATTGTTAAAATGGCTAGTAAATGGTCTTTTTATTCCAATTAACAAATCATCTGCTAAATCTATGAATCTTAATATTCAGGTCTATTCACTTCAATTCATACAATTTATCTGCAAATAGTTGTTGGGCTTTTGATTCTAAATATAATTAGCTGATAATTTTGCTTGGCTGAATTACTTTTCTGGAGGGCCTGCTAAGGCTCTCAGTCGCATTATCTAGCAATAATGAATCTGATAGGTGAAATTTTTTACTGTAATGAGGATGAGACACAGTTGTGACACCTGAGTCTAGTAATAACAGAAGACTGCTAATTATCGACAGCACTTTTTTGTGTGATGCACAGAGAAAAAAAAATCCCTCATTATTAAAAAATAAAAAGTTACAATTATAAGTGACACCGGAGGAGAGTAAATAAAATGGAGTGATTAAAACATTGCTGCTTTAAGGGTGTTTTTAATTAAGTGGAAATGCTAATGTTGTCATACTTAGCAGATGGGATTAAAATTAGTTATTGTAAGTAACTCATATTTTATGTTATGGTTTCCACAGCATGTCTACAAGATCTAAGAAAGTGATACATTCCATAAGACATTTAAAAAATGAAATTCTCATAGTCTTTACAGCTCATAATAATGAACATCATGAATAAACTATTGAAAAAAAAATCCTGCCAAGGCTTTTACCATCGTGACTTAACTCGCATGGAATGCAACCATAATGTACTGGGCTGCTGGAATCACACTGCTGGTCTGCCTTTGTCTTTTGCTGATTGCTGCATTTCTGATTTCCTTCACACTCAACAATAACAGAAGTTTGGTGCTTGGGCAGGAATCCAACATCAAGTGTGGTGTCAAGAAGGTACAGCTTTGGTGCAAGGGGAGATGATGACCACCCACCAAGGTGATGTTCTAAATGAAAGCACAGGATGCATCATGTA
>CM063288.1:3805000-3820000 GCA_032173965.1 Sitta carolinensis | reverse complement strand
AGTACAAATGCACCCAGAACAGGATTTGATTATTCTCTTTATTGTCATAATATCTCAGACACAAAGCTGTGTGCCTGAATAAAATCTACTTATTTTCCAGACAGGTGAAACTGTTCACTGAGTTGTAGTTCTGCAGAAGCCAAGAAACAGAAGGACTGTCCAAAATAGCGGTATAAAAATATTAAAGATTAATGACCACTTTCATGCCAGATACAAACCAGAAGCTCTCCACAGCAGTCCTTAACCTCACATTTGAGAGGGAACTAAGTGTTTTCACCTGCTAAAATCTCAGTCTGGATTTCAGATGAGTGACCTTGACCTGAAAGATTTTGCTTCCTATCTGAACTGTCCAATCACCCACACCTATCTCTCTATTTAAATAAATACAGAAGTGTTACTGAACCACAAGTCATAAATAAGGTCTTGCTCTGCCAAGTAAAATAAAAAACTCTAACTGTCTTTAATAATTTTAATTTTAAAATGTATCAATATTATTTAGTTTCACAACTAGGAAAATTTTAAGCATATTCTTTAAGACCAAAAAAACCCATAAAAACTACTTCTGGAAGGATCTACTTTATGGTAACTTTAAAGTAAAGAAAAAAAGGAAAGGTACCTGGAATTTCACTGAATGTCTCTCCAAGAACAGACACATGGAAAGGCAGATCTTGCTCTTTCAGCTTCATCAGGACTTTAAAAAAAGTTTCAGGATCTTTGTCATGTTCCCTTAAAAGAAACAGAATTTATCTCAGCATTGTTCATATTTAGCTGTGAAATTATGGGAGGTTTTTTATTTATCAAAACATTATTCCTCTAAAATTGTACTTTTCTAAACTAAATTTATTCAAATATTTTCCCTCTTTGCTTCAGATTATTAAGAACTGGAAATTACAACAGAATAAAAGAAACTTGAACTTATGTATAAGTTCAGTTGAAGATAATATTAAAGATTGGTATGGGTATGACACTCCATGAAATGAAACGTAAGTTAGGTTACCTAAAAAAAAATTAACTCCCCAATTTTCCAATCTATCCTCTTTACTAGCACAAAATGAAATGTTCGAAAGGCATCACAAATGATTTAAAATTCCCAAATTCCTTAAGTTATATTAAAAATGGAATGAGATAATTTCCTCACTCTAAGGTGAATATTATATCTTGCATTTAATTACTCTGCTTTAAATTATTGTATTTCAACAGATGTGCACCATATGCCTTTAAAATATTTTGGTTTTATTTATTATTTAGAAAATTCCACCATTTTCCTTCCTGTATTAAGGGAAAAATCTATATCTCAGCTGTCCTGGTGTCTTTCTTCACAGAGTAATTTTGTAGAATGAAATCTGTAGGTCTCTCACACTACTATATGAAAGATTAATAATTATATCATTCAGGAAATCTGAAGCCAAATGACATCTGCAGCTCTACACGTGTTAATTTCTCATTCAGTCAATATTTTTAGTTTAGGGAATTAAAATAAACTAATCTTATAATTAATGTGACTTCCCTAGGCTGAGAAACCTTCAGGAATTGTGGAGTTTTCCGAATTGGTCACATTTTCTTAAAATAAAGCCAGACAATAATCGCTTTAAAAAGTCCTCCATCCCCCCCAGTTTGTTTTGTTCCCAATAATAAGGAGGAATGCAACTGGATGAGCCTTGTAATTTGTTTCACATCTGTGAACCAGGAGTTTCCACAGCAATTCCAGTAACCTAAGTGGATGCAAGCACTGGTTTGGAGCCTGGATTTCTCTCAGTTGCAAAGATCCCAGATCTTTGACTATTAGTTTGCTGCATCCTCATGCTTAAAAGAACCACCTGTTTCTGGTAGGTAACTTCTGTGCAGAGACTTTTGCCAGGACTGAGCTCCCTCCAAATGCCCGGCTGGAAGAGCCAACACTCGATCGCGTGGATTTGGATCTGGCTGGAAGAGAACATCCCCACTATGAACGCCTGCAAGGGAAACTTCTACGATGCTGGGAGTTGGTGTGATTCAGGACAGAATTTCCCCTGAGCCTCAGGGGAAATTTTCCCCTGGAACTGTGGGTGCTCTGTGAGTGATGCCACGAGCCCACCCTGGCTCAGCTCGTCCCGGGGTCCCTGCGCGCGGAGCCGGCAGACTCGACAGCCTCGATGCTGACAGGGATCTTTCCAAGCTCTTCACAGCCCTGCTATCAGCTTTGCAGTCACAAAAAGTCCTTCCAGCAAAGGATATGCTTTCCCTCTCGCTTTCCAGAAGAGACCAGGGGTCCCAGAGGCAGCCAAAAGTGGAGGATGCTGTTGGAGCCACATTGTCAAGGAGCTGGCAGGAGAACACGGAGCCTTACAGCTCGGCGAAGCCACATAAGCTGCACATATTTAGGAAAACTGATAGGAATTGGAAGTTGCAGCTTTGTTTAATAGGTGGGGAAGAACAGAAGGAAAATTTGGCACCCAAAAGGAATGCTGAAAGGGGAAACGTTTCCTCTGCACTGGAGGCTCTCTTGTGGGTTTTCTGCTGTAGGTGAACCTCCTTCCATCCCCCAGTATAAAATGTTTCCTTTTTGTCTGGGTGACACTCCCAGATTTTAATGACACATTTTGTGAATCTTGTGAAGCTTTTCTATTTGGGAGCTCATCTGAAGTGATTTTATCAGTTCCTGTGACTCCTCCACACCACAAGAATTTTCTTTTCAGTTAAGACCTTCAGAAACCTCCTGGCCCATGCACCTACAGACTGCAGTGTATTATTATTCTTGCAGGATACTGAAGGTATTATTGCTCCTGGTAGAAACAAATAAATAGTACAAGACCACCTCTTCACTGCATCAAAAAGGAGAGAGCTCTGTTTCTTGGCTGACATGGAGAAAATCATATACAATCCAGTCTGCCTTACTCAGCAACAACTGCTAAACACACCAGATTGCCATAGCAGTGATCGTGGAAAAAGATGAACACAATATGGAATGTCTGTTCTGTAAAGATCTGCTCAAAATGATGTGCACTTTTGGCTGCATCTGTTGCATTTTTGAGCTTTATTAAACAGTATTAATTATATATACTCCATTTTCTGAAGAAGAACTGCAAAACAGTACAAAAGCCTGATATTAAAATGAAAACTTTTCTTTTAAGACATTATGTTTGGGGGAAAATCAAGCTAATGTGACTCCAGGGTCTGGCTTTGTTGTTTAGTTGAGGTATTTGGAATGTGTTTGTATTTTCACTTGATTTGATATGCATCTGGAAAAGGAAAAATAAGAACTAGGTATGGTATGAATGCTCTAAATTCATGGTATGATGCTCTAAATTTCATCCTAAGAACATGAAAACATCAGAATGCCCAAACTCAGCTGTAGTGCCACAAAGCAGGCACAGACACCACACCTACACTCAGATTTGAGAGTCCTGCCTTGGAGACACTCAGTCTCTAAATACTACACAGATCTCATTTTTATCCAGGAGTTTCTATTATTGACTCTACCCCACAATTTAAGAGAGACATCTGAACTTTCTCTTAGGAACTGGCTGAGGTTTAGTGATCTGAGTAGGGGGATGTGGCCCAGGGTTCATCCTGATTTAGTGATTTCCCTTTGTAATCCGATATAAAACTTTGAGAATTGTCCTTAAACAGGGAATGGGAGTGTGGTGGGAGAAGCAGCACCACTGCTGAGCCTCCATTATTATCTCTGCCTTAGATTTTTTTGCCCATAAAATGGGTGTGACAATATTATTTTTTCACCACAGAGGATGCTGTCAGGATTAATTGATGACTTGACATGCCACTTTTCAGCCTAAAGTGATTTTAAAAAGCAACCTCATAGCACTATGATGATGCTCCTCTATACAATCAATGGCAACATTCTTCAAAACACCCTTCTGCTCTTCAGGGATTTTGGGAATTCAGCCTGAGCCCTCGTGTCTTACCCATTGCTGGGACTGGAAGCAGAGTACATGGAGACCACCTAAACTGGAGTTACTCTCACTCAGATCCCTGACCAGTGATGGGAAACACATTATTAAAAAAACAAACAAAAACCAACAAACCCCCCCAAGAAATAGCAGAATTTGGCCCTTTACATTATTCAATGAATATTCATCTCTTGAATTTGGGTGAAACTCAGTAAGAGACCCATATGGTCTTCTCTGACTTTAGTTAAATTTTTTAAGTATATGTAAACTTATCCTACATGGTGATAATTGCAGTTAGAATTTGGAGGAAGGTACATCTAGCAAGGCAATTAGAAAGTGGAAGAATTGTGGAAAAAACAGAAGGACTTGATCAAAGAGGGAAAATAAATGCAGTCCATTAAAAAAAGTATATATTAAAAGCTGGGGTTAATGCATTTATCAGTTAAAAAAAGTGCAAAACCAGGGGGAAAAGTATTAATATTTGAGAAATATTCCATAAATGCCACTTAATGCTTTTGAAAAGCCACAGCCTGTGGTGACATCTCTGTGAATGACAGAATCATTTGGGCTGGAAAGGACTTTGAAGACCATTGAGTTTCACCATTAAGGTGCTACACCTTCTGAAAAGGTCACAACTGGGCCCAGCTAAAAGCAGTATTAAAAGGATTGATCTTAATCTTAGGACATTTAGCATGGGACATTTTCAGAGGGAGAGAATCCCAAATTGTGAGGGCACGTGGTAACATTTCCCTTTGTACAGTGCCTCAAACCCAAGGAGTTCACTGTGGCTGCAGCTCTCTTTGTCCCCCATTTCCCAAAATCACCCTCACGTCAGATGGGCAAAGGTGGGAGATGGCACAAAATCCTCAGAAGTTGCAGCAGCACCTCATTTTTATTTTTTTTTAAATTTGTTAGGACATATAGCAAGGGATAAAAGGTGGATTTCTGCCTGCCTACAGTGATTGCTAGAAAGTAGTTGTTAAAATAGGCCACTGAAGAATCACTCATTATTGATGAAGCTGGGCAGTAATCGTGGAGATCAAGGATTGGTGAGCCAAGAGACATCCTGGGAGAAAAGAAGGGGACAGGGGCCATCAGCCAGGAAAAGGCATGGCTGGAGCAGAGCACAAGGAACGTGTGAGGGGCTGGGCAAGTCCATGAGCACAGAATCAATAATTAAAAAGAAAGGAAACGAGGTTTCCAAGACACAGATCTTGATGTGGGTGACATTGATCCTTTTGGTTTGGGAAGGTGAAGTAATGAGGAGCACGTCTGGCATCACATGAGGAAGAGGTACTAGGCAAAGCAATTAAAAAAACCCAAAACATAAGAAGAGAAAAAAATATAAAAAAATACAAATATTCCTGGTGAAAATTTAAAAAGTATGGCATAACCAACGACAGGGAGGAAAAGGATAAACACAGGGTAAATAGAAGACCTACACACCCTACAGAACTAAAACCAAGGCTCCACTTCATCCAAACCTAATCTAAAGCAGTATCATGGATTTTTTCCCTCCATTATACTATGCACTATATTACACTTTGATATTTCACATTAAATCTTGAGCTCAGAAAAATTTGAATACAGGTTTATTATTACCAAATAATGTTAGAAAGTAGAAGCATGGCCACAGAAGATAAATCTGGCCTTCAAAACAGGGAATTGCAGAATTCTGGTATTTTCCTAACACTGATTTCCCACAAGACAGAAACCTCTGCCCAGGTTTCCCCATCTGCAAGATATGGTCTTACAGGAGTTTTCATTTACAGAAATATGGTGAGAATCACAGTCAGTAAATACTTTAGGAGAATACTATTCTTCTTAAAGAAGTGGACTCATGTTACAAGACGATTCAATACATGAAATCTAATACATTACAGTAATTATTTTCACAGAGGACAGAAGACTTTCCTAAACCAAATGACTTTAATATAAATTTTCTATGTTAAGATTATGAGAGGAAAAAAAGGAGACAAAAAAAATAAAATTCTAATACCAAATTCTGGTAACAACGCTCATGATAATGGCAAAAAAAGGAAATGTTACTGCCAGGAAAGCACAATTGGAAAAGAAACAGGAAAAAAAGAAATAACTATGAAAATGCAAACATGAAGGAAAAGCTAATTGCTTTCCATTTATTCTATTTATCATAGTATTTTCCCATCTTTTTACATTTCCAAGATGAGGTTGAGGTAGACTGTAAATATGTAGTTAAGTCCAGTGAGTTTGCTTTTTCAGCTGATCTGCTCTACAAAATGTCTTTGCTGTAATTGTGCCTCTAAACATTGTCTGGCATCATCAGCATCAAAAGTTACCACAATATTTAATACCCCCTCGGTTCACAGAAAATGGAGTCAAGTAGAAGAAAATGTTTCTGCATGGAAAAGGACCCTACAGAATAAATTTTAGCTGGCAATTTGTAGGACCTACAAGCAAAAAAGGGTCCTGATCCTTGCCCATGCTTTCAGAACACCTCTGCAAGCCAAGGGATTAAAAAATGGCACTGAAGAGGCAAAAAGCAGCCAAACAGTACTGGCAAATACAGTGTTTTATTTTCTATTAGAGCCCATGACGTATTTACAGTGAGGAGTGTGTATTTTACCCTCTGATTTGTTCAAATTGCTGGCCTGAGAAAAATGGGTGGCATTTTGCTTTACGCTGGAAAAGCATTTTCTCCTATCTCCTGTTATCTACAAGAGATTCATAAAAAAAGAAACAAGAAAGAACCTTGAGAGTTTATTGTTTAGATTCTTCTTCTCCCCGCACAACTCATGAAGAAAAAAACTCAAAATAAAATATTGCATGTCCCCTAACCAAAGAAACCTCAGGATCAGCATCAGTCATGAGCCTCCTGTTTATTTCCTAAAGGGAGATTAAGCTCTGAAGACAAAGACCACCATTTGGTCTCAGTTACCTTGGTAAAAATCAATGTACTTTCATTCCAGTGCCTTTCATTTCTTTTACTCCAGCTTGGCCAGTCTGGTTGTTCCCAAGTAGAGGATTCAAATTAAAAAAAAAAAAACAAAAAACCACAATAAAAAACCACCCCACTTTATTTCAATTTGCAACAAAACCCTGTCAGTAATATGGACTATCCCACAAAGTTTATTTAAACAAACAAGCAAAAAAAATTCCTTTAGTACTCCAAAGGTAACATAATAAAAGAGTTTCCTGTTGTTGGGATGATCCTGACATCCCTGATAACCATATACAATGTATCCTACTGAAATTCAACTACAAAATACTGTAAAAAAGTCATGTCATGGCAATCAAAAGATCTGAACATGTAATAAGTGGACAACAGTCTGCTAAAGTAGTTCCTTGAAAGAACAGAAAGTGTACATAAATATAAATTTTTTATATATAAATTACTACATAAAAACTACATTACTACAGATTTTCCTGGGAATGGTGATCCCACCATACAAGACCTTGTGGCTCCTCTCTGATTTCCACGATGGATTCACACAACCAAGCTACAACTACTCAAAACTCCACCAGATGCCCTGCTTGGGTCAAAAAGTACATCCTGCTCTTTCCTGAGTAATACCCTGAGAGGAATTAACTCAGGTACCCGAGATAACTCATCCTTTTGGGATCCCCAAGGAAGAAGCTTCCAACCAGGAACTTTCTTGGCACCAAGGCCTTGAAACTCATTATTCAACAAGATTAATGTAACTCCAAATCTCACTGCTTTCAGAATGAGGAATCAACTCAGTGCATTGAGTCAGGTTTGCACAAACACAGCCCAGAAAAAACAGCGACTAGAGGACACAGGAAGGGGGGAAAAAGCATGAAAATATGAAAAAAAGGGAGAGCAGGGAGAAGAAGAAGGCAAAGAGAACAGACTTGAACAGTTGCAGTGTGGCAAGAAGAGGAAATTAATTAAAAATGGCTTTGATGGAAAATAACCCACCTATTACTGGTGGAAATAAGGAGGAATATTGGATCACTTGTTTATAAAACATTTTTGTCTCTTGAAGGTTATTGCCATAATTTGGTCCAGGGTGCTGTGACTTACAAAGGGGGCTGGTGGCACCATCTGCTAAGTTTGCTGGGGACTTTGTATCACAAAACCTCTTCTGGCCTTGCCTACGGTGTTTCCCAAAACTGAGACTTATCTTGGACTATAATCTAGAAAAATCCTGCCCAAAGTTTTCCAGAACGTATGAAGAACAAGATGAAAAAACAAAGCAGAAACACAACACTACCTAGTAAAACTACAAACTGTATCTTGTATATGTAGTAGAAGGTTCCTTGTGGAGACAAGGAGTGAAATGATGGAGACAGAGAATGGCTGAAGAGTGAGTGAGATGCAAATTTGCAAGACTATATGTGAGGAGATACCCAGGGAACTGAGCCTGAAGGATGAGGTTTGAATAGCCAAAGCCAAATTGGGTGAATGGAGTAGAAAAGGACTGCTTTGAGAAAAGCTGTAAAAGCCTTGAGAGGACTCCTCAATCCCACCTGTTCACATGTGCTTCTGCTCAAAGACTTGGGTTTCACAACTATACCGAAGGAAAAAAAAAAATCCCCCATAAAATGAATTTCCCAATCTGGGAAAAGGGAAAGCCAATCTTACTGGAGCTGTTAGGGCAATCTGTGATGCATCTGTTCCAAGCCTAAATATTCTCTCCAGGTGATACAGCTGTAGTCTTACATTAACTCAGAACCAGTTTTTCAACCATGACTAAAGCATTTATTGTAACAGGCTCTGGAGGGTGGCACTGAAGTGGCTGCTTTGTGAGCATCTGGATAGCACAGAGGGAGGGAGTCACAGCATCACAGAATCATGGAATGGTTTGGGTGGGAAGGCACTCCAAAGCTCATCTCGTCCCAACACCTCTGCCATGGGCAGGGACACCTTCCACAAGACCACGTTGCTCCACACCCAATCCAACCTGGCCTTGAAGAAAAGTTTCTCTGTGTGATATTTCAGACAGAATCTCGATATTATTCAGCATTTTTATTATATTTAAGAAAATAGGTGCATCAGAGGGTAAAACCATCCCATGATGGAAAATACTCATGGGGTAAGAAAAATACTTTAATCTTGCTTTTATTACAGGGAACAATGCTCTTCCCACCTGATACAATGGTTCACTGTGTGCAGCCCAGGTAAGTTGCTGTTTCAGCTTTGAGTTCACAGGAATGGAAAAAGGTTTTACACCAAATTGGTCTAAAGACAATAAGAAGCAGAATTGGGCCACAGAGCTTAAATACAGAAAAGAAAGCAGACTGCTTAGTAGAAGTGAAAGAACCAAGTGTATTTGGGGAAGCAGTGAGTAAAAAAGTAAGTTTCATTTTAATACGATTCTTTTTCAGTCTATTA
Organism: Sitta carolinensis; assembly: GCA_032173965.1. NCBI lineage: Eukaryota > Metazoa > Chordata > Aves > Passeriformes > Sittidae > Sitta > Sitta carolinensis. The sequence goes on along the minus strand of CM063288.1, from coordinate 3,810,778 downwards.
AGTTCTCCAGTATCAGAATGAAGCCTGCTAAAAGTTAGTAAATAAAGGCTTTCAGGAGAGCTTTATTAAATCACTTATGACTTATCAAGTTAAAACTCCCACTCAGATATCTTAATAAAACTTTCAGAGAATATATTTAATTTTCCTGGAAATCAGAAGCCAATTACTAACTACAGGAGTTACTGTTGGCTACGCCACCGATCAGCTTCCTGTAAATAGAATATTTGCCAACAACTTGAATTAGTTCTCTAAAGTTTCGGTTTCTGAAGGTCAAATAACTATGTAACTGCTTAATAAAGAAGTAAAAAAGTACCTCTAAATATCTCCAAGCTCTGATGGGCTTATATTCTGCTCCTTAGGTGAGGTATTAGCAAAGCTTATTTATTTTCATTTCCAAGGCTTTTATTTTCTCATTCCCTTGTGGTAAAGCTGATTTCCATGATGATTCCCTTCTTAATTTTAATACCCTTTTTACTCATCATATAGACATAAGAATTTTCCATAAAATAATGAAACCCTTCCAAAGGAAATGAAGACAACTAGGAGAGGAAAGTAAACTACAGCTTACTTCTATTTTTTTTTCCCTTTCCCAATTAATTGATCCACTGTCACATGCATATATGAAAGATTTTTTTTTTTAATGAAAGGAAAATAAGGTTAATTAACATAAAACCCCTCACTCCTTGAGATGTTGAATTTTGTATTTTATCCATGCTGCCTTAAGTGCCTTGATTTCCCAGTAATGACCTAGTTCTCCTAATGAGTAACATTAACCCTGGCTGTAGCTGTCCAGGACTTAATTGTCAACTGGAGCTGAAATAGGAGAGTTTGCCGATCAGCAGGTATGTGGTATATTAACTCATGTCATTTCAGACCCTAATAAATAAATCTGTTGCTAAGGCAACAGGAACATCAGCTGTATCACTTTTTTCTTCCCCCCCTCCCTTTTTAAAGGAAACTGCCTTTCACACTGAGCTTTTAAAAAAAGGAAATTAACTACATGTAACCGTAATTAGAAGAAACATCATTTCTCATCTCAGAAACATATCTACATTAATGAAAAAAGGCGTTCAAAAAGAGGGCTGCTTACTACAGTGACCAGGGTAACTGAAATTATTTCCCTCGACTGAGGGAATGTGATTTGAAGGATACATTTGAGAGGGAAGAGATCACAAAATATCTCAGCTCTTTGTATTTCTGAGATGAGATAGTTCCCCTCTCCTTTCGTACACTGCTGATGCCAACAGAGCAAATGTTGCTTCAACAATTGATAAGGAGCCCAGGCAATTGAAACCAGGGGAGAAAAATCACCACTCAAACCCACTGTCCTCTGTGGATCTTTCTCTAAGATGGGCAAACACACCATTTTTTGGAAAGCTAAAAGGTCAGAGCATCACAGAATCATTTAGGTCAGAAAAGCCCTCGAAAGTCATTGAGTCCAAACGTTCCCCCAGCACTGTCAAAGCCACCACTAAGCCATGTCCCCAAGGGCACAGCTTTTAAATCCCTCCAGGGATGGGGACTCCACCACTGCCCTGGGCAGCCTCTGCCAGAGCTTGACAGCCCTCTGGGTGTGGATTTTTTTCCTAATATCCAACCTAATCCTCCCTGGCACAACTTGAGGCCGTTTCCTCTCGTAGTGTCTCAGTGCCTCACAGGTGACTATCACAGCCCTCACTTAATTCCTGCCATTCTATCTCAGCATGAAGTGGTCTTAAATTTTTCAAAACAGTAGTTTTTTGTTTAGTTTGTGACTACAAGATGGTATCTCTGAGTCTCTGTTACCCACATCTCAACCAGAGCGCAGGTAGGAAGGAAACTAAGAGATGCTCACAAGCCCAGTTATTGCTCTTGGAACACTTTGAGGCTCTGCCTATAGTAAACACAACAAACTACTCAAAATTCTACCTGCTGCCTTCTGAACTGAAGAATGCAAAGGTAACACAGAGCATCTTTTATTGTGAGTATCAAAATTAGAGATGTTTGCTCCTCTGGACTATTAACTGCCTATAGCCCTTTGAGAAAACATGCTGTAAGAAAGAGGGAGAAACTGATGATGGGATTTGCACGTCAGAAGAACTTTCACACTTTCAGCAAATGCTGGACTTTTCTCCAAGCTCTTAAAAATAGTGATCAAGAAATAACAAATCTTCCACTGGAAGGGCTCAGTGCCTCAAAGTCCCTTGCTGCAGGAAGGTATTTCAAGATTAGTCATCAGTGAATGAACAACCAAAGAATGGGCAATTCCATGCTGTCTTTCCATTTAAGGCTGAACTTTTCAAATTATTTCATTAACTTTCTTATTTGTTATTTGTTTGAGTCACCATCCCTGAAGGGATTTAAAAGCCATGTGGATCTGGCACTTGGGGACATGGGCTAGTGGTGGGCTAGGCAGTGCTGGGGGAATGGCTGAACTTGATGATCCTCAAGGTATCTTTTCCAACCTAAATCACTCTGTTACTCTAAAAGAGCAAGCTTAACCCCAGCTTGTATGAATGTGTGAAGTTAGACTATTTTCACATGGGCAAGAGGGAAAGGTGTCAACTTCTACATGAATGTCTCCACATGTTCATGGGAGATGTTCACCCAGCACGTGCCATCAGTGTCACTGCTTTGGTCAGTACTGTTTTCCTTGGGAGTACTGGATGGCTGTCCTTAGACACTGCTAAAAAGTTCCCATTTTGAATTTGTTATTTCATATCCTGTGGGCTTTTCATCCTATCTGGTACCTTCTAGTTAACACTGTATAAACACTTGCATTTTAAGCCCTTGTCTTCAGTCTGCCTTATTTATTAACCACATCTACTTGTTCTCTGCAGGCTGTTCACAATGTTGAGGATGCCTGTTGAGCCTAATGGCATTTCTGGGTACTCAAATGTGATTACTAGAGGGGTTTCTTTCCTGTTTTTCTGTCTTGCCACACCTGCATCTTGATGGCATAAGCTTTGGTCCAAAATATTCAACTGCATGAGGAAAATACAAGTCACTGTATTCTCAAGTGTCTCTATAGGAAATAGTTTTCAACTGAGAGTTCAAACAGTGACTACACAAATCTTGTATTGTGCTGCCAAGAGGAACAAGTTACTATTCAATACATGTTTTATATATATATAAATAAATACAAAATACTTTTAAAAATCCCTTTCCAGGCTCCTCTCCCTCGCAGCTTGCAGAGGACTTGAGCTCAGCTCCCTGATGAAGAGTTGCCCCATCACTAAAGGCACAACACTTACTCTTATCCCACCTGGGACAAGCCCTTTCCAAGCACTTGCTCCTGAGTGAAGGGGACCAGGGCCTCACGTTGGGCAGCCACATGTTGGTACAGCACAGCCTGTCCCCAAGCACCCATTTCTTCATGATACTCTACATTAAAACCAGATAACTGGGCATAGGACTATCTCTGAACACACCTGTTTCCCTTAGACAAGAAATCTTCACATAATTTTTGCAATCTGGATTTGTTTTTTTTTTTTTTTTCCCTTATGAATTTACTCATCATGACTTCCACCACTGCTCCTCCTGCTCCTGTATCTCCTGCCCCATATCCTTCCCCATGCTCTTGTCACACACTGGTAGGTTTGACACGAGATAATGGCCTTATCTGATCTTCCATGTGAACTGACAGCAGCTATTTGTTTGCATGTGTGTGTAAATTCTTGCAGATTCCCCATGTGATCTTTTATCACACCCTTGCAATTAGGGGAAGAAGAATTGATTTCTGACAACTTTCTCTTATCAAATCTTTAACTGCTTACATGATACAGAACACACAGGGAAAAAGAAAAGAATTATGCCACACTGGTAACTGTCATCTTCCTAATACACTCATCCTTCACCAAGTATCAGAGAATCAGGGAAAGGTTTGGGTTGGAAGTGACCTTTAAAACCGTATTGTTCTGACCCCCTGCCATGGGCAGAGACACCTTCCACTATCCCAGGTTGCTCCAAGCCCCATTCAGCCTGGTCTTGGACAATTCCAGGGATGGGGCAGCCACAGCTCTGGGAAACCTCTCCCAGGGCCTCACCACCCTCACAATTTCTCCCCAGTATCCTGTCTAACCATGCCCTCTGGCAGTGGGAAGCCATTGCTCTTGTCCTTGCCCAAAGCCCCTCTCCAGCTCTCTTGGAGCCCTGCTGGGCACTGGAAGGGCTCTAAGGTCTCCCTGAAGCCTTCTCTTCTCCAGGCTGAACAACCCAAATTCCCTCAGCCCTCCCTCACAGCAGACATGCTCAATCCCCCTAAGCATCCTTATGGTCTCCTCTGGACTTGCTCCAACATGTCCAGTATAGTTGGACATGATGATTTATGGTTGGAATCAGTGATCTTAGAAATATTTTCCAATCTAAAGTATTCTATGATTCTAAATAGGCATTTTATCACACTGCAGTGGAAACCTGTGGGACACCACAGAGCCCTGATCAAATGTCAGAAGCTCGTCCATCAATCACCAGAATTTTGCTCTCTGTTCACATCAAAGCCCACTTACACAAAGGGAACAGTAATTCCTTGGCACAGCCCTTGTCAGAAACCCATCCTCACCTATTATCCACACCCTTGGCCATAAGTCATTCCTGTTAGCAGGGCCTTGCTAGAGATGTTTATAAGAAAAAAATTAAGGCCTGGTGAGGAAGGAGAAAACAAATTACTCTGTGGAGAACCTCGTGACTCTGCTAAAATGCTGTCAGTTATTTATCTGCTGTGGGCAGAGATGGCACACTGCACTCTTTGTCAGGCTTGGGCTCAAGGGGGATGGAGAGGAGGGGTAAGGGTGAATCAGAGCACCTCTTCTCATGCAGACATTTTAACAACACTTCCAAGTGAGAACATGTCTGCTAGAGAATGGCACTTTGGATTTGGATGTGGTTCCAGGCAGGCAGTGGAAGAAGTGTTGGGGCAAATGCCCTATTTCAGGGTGCTGGCTGTCCCTGCTACACCCCAGCACCATGAGGTCACCATCACTTCAGTTAGAGAGGCTTCCTCTAACAGCAGCATGGCTTTACAAAGGTTATTTTTCACAGTTTTAGCCAAAGGCTTTTTGTGTTAGGTGAAGGGGAAACACAGGAAACACACACACACACACAACCACAAAACACACACACAACACACACACACACACAAATCTTCCTTTTCTAATTTTTTTTCCACCCCCAAAACCACATGTAAATCATCATGGTAGACAATGGTCGTTATGCATTATTGTATAGGACAATATCTGTGAGTGCTTTGTGCTGGAAGACAAGCAGGATCCCACTGCCAATGTTTGACACACAAAAACCCCCTCGCACATTACAACACTTGGCTAAAATTAGTGCTCTTTACAGAGAGCCTCACACTAGGCCCAAGAAGGGGATGCTTTTAACTGCTGATGCCTGAATAAGGCACGCAATGCCTTTGCCTCTAAAAAGGCAATGAGTGCTTATTTTTGGCTACTCTGCCTGGCTACTCTGCTCCAGCCCCTTGTTTTCACCTGTGCCTGGGCTACAGGCTGAGGATGCTCATCTGTTCAGCAAATGCTAGCCCAGTGTCTTAATTTTCTAATTCATATTCATCAATTAAAAATAAACCGTCCCTTTTGATGAGTGAATTTACATAAACCAGTTGCAAAAGCATCCTAACACTAAAGGGTAGGAGTTCAGCCTGGAAGATTTGCATGCAGCATCCTCAGACGAAGGCAGGCGCTTTCGATTTCCATCGAGAGCCTTGCTGCGCTGGAACTCTAATGGGCTTAGAACAGTAAATTTTGAAGAAACTGATTGCTGCCCCTGTAGCTAGTAAAT
>CM063288.1:3637500-3802500 GCA_032173965.1 Sitta carolinensis | reverse complement strand
GGGCAGAAGTCACAGAAAAAGGATCAACCCAAACCCATAAATCTTTTGAAGGCACAGCATTTGGGTTTGTTCACTTACCACCTGTGAGGCCAGGCGATGTGCAGAGGTCTTTGCTGATAGTCCAGTCCACTCAAGATATTAGAGAGGTTAAAAGTCAGACGTTGCTTATCTTGCCCTTGACAAGGATTTGTGCTTTCTGGTGCTTCAGCCTGGACTGGGGCTGCTGCTGGGGAGGGCAGCCCCTCGTGCTGTGTGGTGCAGAGTCCAGGCTGGGGCTCACAAAGTCCAGACTCAGGATGTGCATCACTGGTTTTCATTACAGCTCTGCTCTCCTGCTGGCCAGGCACCCCCTCCGACTGATAAGCATCTCCATTCCTTTTAACACCAATTACCTTTTCCAAACGGGCAAGTTTATGCTCTGGCATGAGCCTGGGAGGGAAAAGAACAGTAACAAAAATAAATCTGTATTGTGTTTATGCTGGATGAAAGTTTCACCTGACAACTAATTAAGTAATAGCAAATTAGAAGGTTGAATATGGTTGATATTTTACATCCATCTAATTGTCAACATGAATTCAGGAAGATACACTTTATTTTAATGAATATGGCACCTGTGAAATAAAACAATGCATTCCTTAATGATACATGCATCAACAGGGAGAATAAAACTATTTACCTGCTAAAATTAAATAATGCAAACACCTCTGGAAGAAAGAGGGCAACTCTCTCAGAAAAGTCTTGGAATTTTTGCCAGTATTGCCTCTAAGATTGGCAGCAATCCTTTATCCCAGTTGTAGAGACCTTCTTGCTCTTTACAACTACCTGAAAAGAGGATGGAGCCAGGTGGGGATCGACCTCTTCTCCCAAGAACAGCAACAGGACAAGAGGACATGGCCTCAAGCTGTGCCAGGGGAGGTTCAGGTTGGACATCAGGAAGAATTTCTTCATGGAGAGGATTGTTAACCACTAAAATAGGCTGCCTAAGGAAGAGGTGAAGTCACTGTCCCTGGAGGTGATCAATAAATGGCTGGATGTGGCACTTTGGGCCATGGTCTGGTTGACAAGGTGGTGGTTGGTCAAAGGCTGGATTTGATCTCAGGGGTCTTTTCCAACCTGAATAATTCCATAATTTTTGTAGTGACCAACTGAAAACAATAATTAAAATTTACAAAGAAAACCCCAAGCCTGGGAGACAGGATTGAGCTGTACATCCATTCACAGGATAAAATCACCGTGGTTTTTCATGGGTGTGAGTAGTGGACACTAAGAAGAGGAAACTCAGGCAGGGCTACTCATGACCTTCCTGAGGTGCCACAGACAGTATCAGACACACTGGCTCTTCCACATGATGTCCATGCTGCAGAAACACCTCCCCAACAGCAGGATGCATTTGCACAGCTACACAGAGGCAACAGAACTCATATTTTGTAACACATGAAATTTAACGTTTTAAGCAGATCCAGTTTGACTATTTGAATTAAAGTTGTGAAGAATTATGGACCTTCCCCAGGACACACTTGAGTGAAGCTCCTTCATTCAACCATGACCCTTCTAAATTAATGTGGGTAGGACTGCAAGCATGGCCACCACAGGTTCCTCAGTCTAAAGAGCTGTCTGAACCTCAAGTTAATTTACCCATGTATTATTTACTCATATGCCTTTCAGTGTGATTATGGTTCTCCCAGGTAAATAGAGACATTTAAATTTTCCATTTTCTTTTAATTTCCAAATGTTTACAGACTGCAGCTTGTTCATTAAACCATTTACTAAAGCCAACTATGCTCCACTTTATCAAACTCCTCCACAGCTCTTCAGGGTTTTACTCCACCGCAGCTCCTTTTTGTGCTGAGAACAAACCACTCCCTTCCCTCTCTGTCAAAACAAAAATTCCTGAAAATGAGGATCATTCACCTTACCCTCCAATGGAGCACCTTTAAGTGTAGACTGACCCTTTTTCTTCAAAATCACTACTGAAATACAAACACACACAGACCACGTGAGCTTTACTGCAGTTGCGCTCTTGACAAATAGCTTTGAGGATTTTCCTTCAAACCCCTAAATCTCTTTTCCCAAGTCAGTATGCTGTGCAACTACTCCATATAATGTGTATTCTTTGATTTGGCTTGCTGTTCCTTAGCATATAATTTTTGTTTTATCTACAATAAGCTGCGTTTTCAAGCCACTGTCTAAACCACCTCTGAGATCTGCCTTTCTTCCTACTGCTCCCCACCACTTTTTGGAGTTGCTCTGGAGACACAACCAGAAAAAGTTCAGTCACATTAAAAACCCTCATCCAAATCCATTACCTGTGTTACAAACATGTCAGGTTCACAAACAAGCCTGAATTAAACCATTCCCATCTCACCACCTTATCCAGCCCCAGATTCTCTGAGTTTAGAAGTATGAATTTGGTATGGCTGAATACCATAAGCACAATCCTACAATCAAGAAATGGTTTGGGTTGGAAGGGAAGTTAAAAAACATCCCATTCCAATGCCCTGCCTTGGGCAGGGACACCTTCCACCATCCCAGGCTGCTCCAAGCCCTGTCCAACCTGGCCTTGGGCACTTCCAGGGATGGGGAAGCCACAGCTTCTCTGGGCAACCTGTGCCAGGACCTGCCCATCCTCACAGCTAGGAATTCCTTCCCAATGTCCCATCTAACCCTGCCTTCTGCCAGCTGAAGCCACCCTACCTCGTTCTGTCCCTCCATCCCTTGTCCCAAGTCCCTCCCCAGCTCTCCTGGAGGCCTGGAAAGGACTCTGAGGTCTCCATGGAGCCTTCTCCTCTCCAGGCTGCACAATCCTAATTCCCTCAGCCTTTGGTCCTAGATCTAAAACTGGCTGCTGGTGGCTCCTCTGAGGCACAGACACAGCCCCATCAGGATGTAGTTTTAAATATTTATGCCTGGGAAAAGCTGAAGGAGAAACAGGTTAAGGGATTTTTCATAAACTACCAAGTTGTGACTGCATTGAAAAGACTGATTTAACAACTCAAATTTAACTAAGATATTTTGAAAAATTACTGCTGTTAAGACAGATTGCTTGAGGTGTGAGAGGTCAGGCTACCTAGGCAGGCTGTATCCCCCTGCCTGTCTTTAATCTCCTGGCCAACCATCCACTCACTGCACCATTTCTGTTTCAGAACAGGTTTCCTCCTTAGTTTTAAACCCTTATAAATCTGATCTGTCACTGCAGAATTCCTAATAATATTAGATAAAACTCCACCGATTTCTCTCTGGAATATACTCTTTAATATCTTTTATTTAAGACATGTGTGTGCAATCAATTCCATGGTATTTACTTGTATTACACACACAGTATTCATCATCTTGACAATTTTTAAAAGTTTTAGAACACCATTTCACTTAACAGTTTGAAAAAAAAAAAAAAAAGGAGAGAGAGATTTATTTGATGGTTAACTTTGGAACAAGTTATCTGCATTAACTTCCATTGTTTTGGCATAAAGTAGTTCTGTATATTTTACTAACAACAGAGGAGACATGATAAAAGATGTAGGCAGGGAGCCATAAACAGCTCTTGCTGCAATCCATGGTGTTCGTGGAAAGGCATTAATTTTGGGACTTTGATTGGAAGACGTCTCTGTGCTCAGCCACTTGGATTTTGCTAAATACAACCACGAATAAAACCTTGTACCTGAGGAGAACAATTTCTACAGCGGAAAGACCGTTGTAAATCATGTGTAGTATAAACTTGTCCACATGATTGGAATGATATAATGGATATTGGAGTCCCTAACCACCAGCTAATGTTCTTTATGACACTTAAATAAATGACCTGAAAATAAACTAATAACAACACCAAGTCATCTAAACCTGTTCATGTGCATTTCCCAGAAGCATGCTGGGAAAAGACAATGTCTAGTTAGTGCATTTTTTGTGTTTACGTTTTCTCCAGCACATTTTTGCTCCTCCAGACTCACATTAATTCTTCTTTTCTGCCACCTTCCAGAGGTACCTCTCCATCCAGTACTTGCCTGGATCTCAGTCATTTAAAATATCAAGAGCTTGCAGGATTTCTGCATCACCATGGTGCTTATGGAGAAACAAGGCTGCAGCAGACACAGGCTTGAAAGACTAGCTATAGGAAAGAACGTTCCAGATTTTTGTATTTTTTATCATGAACGTGGTGAAACACTACACAGGTTGCCCAGAGCAGCTGTGGCTGCCCCTGGATCCCTGGAAGTGTCCCAGGCCAGGCTGGACAGGGCTTGGAGCAGCCTGGGACAGTGGAAGGTGTCCTGCCCATGGTAGGGGTGGGATGAAATGATCTTTAAAGTCCTTTTTAACCCAAACTACTCCATGATTCTATAAAAAACACCTAGAGTGCTACCACAGCAGAGAAGTGGGCTTTAATCTTTGAGAAGCACACACCATTTTTCTCAATCTTAGTTACAAAACACACCAGTCACAAAAGAAAAATGCCACAACATTCTATTTTAAATATGGGAGAAGCATTTTATTATTATTACTAACTTGTTGTAGTGAACTCTTGCACATGTGAAACTTTCCAGAAAAAGAATTATCATCAAAGCTTACTAATATTAACGGTTTCAACAGATTCCACAAGGTACTGTCCCTTATATTTAAAAACATGGAAAATGTTTTACTTTTATGCATAACTCATATATATTTAAACACTGAAAGTTCAGAACAAACAGTGAGGACTTAGATATCTAATTTTAGTATGGCAACTTGTTTTCAAATTTCTTTTATTTATTCAGATTTTTGAGGCCCTCCAACACACTGAACAGTCAATTTTAAAACTTTATGAAGGCTCTACAAAGAGTAAGCCTTGAAAACTTTTCCTTTTTGCATAGTGGGTCTAGATGTTTAGTTAAAAAGATGGGTTAAATATTAAACTAAGTTCATATGTAATAAAAATTCAATATCCTGAAATTCAGAGCTTCAATCTAAATATTTGCTACTGTAACAGATTTTTTTAACTCACAACCTATATATTATATATTTTCTTTTCATTTATGCCACAAAACCCTGCTCTGAAGGAATCCATGTACTTTTCCTTGAAGCAGACATGTGTTTTTCCCACACACATTTCTTTTTTGTAATACTTTGCCATGTTCCACCGTATGTGTTTATTCACCACACTTTATTTGCCCTAATGAAAAGTTATTTATGGGGATTGGTTTCTTTTCCATGGCACCAAGAGCCACTTTGTGCACCATTTTATTAAAAACAACAACAGAAAAAAGAGGATGGAAGGGCCATGATGTCACTGCTCGATGAATAGAAACCACATTAGAAAGATGAACTGGAGTGCTGGTTTAGGTTAGACCAAATTACCCAACTGCCTCAAGAGATTGCAAGGATGGATGGAATAAATAAATAAACTTTAAAAAAGTAACAAAAATTGGCCCTTCTGTAAATGTAGTTACATTTGGGTGCAAAGTTAGAGCTCTGAAAGTATAATGGAATCTTTTTTTTTTTAATATTTCCATTTAAAAAATTAAAATAATAGAATTATGGAATGTTCTGAGTGGGAAGGGACTTTAAGGATTACCCCATTGCAACCCTCCTGCCACAGGCAGGGACACCTTCCACCAAACCAGGTTGCTCCAAGCCATGCACACCTATTACTGACCAAGCACTGTACAAATACCAAATCTGTTTTTTTTTTTCAAAATTCAAGAATTTTGCTGATTCTATTGTAAAAAAAAAAAAAAAAAAAAAAAAAAAAAAAAAAAAAAAAGCAAGAATTTTTGGGTGCCAAACTAGAACAGACAGCAACTCCATTAGAATATACTTATTTATATATAAAATCATATATTTTTTTTATCTTTAATATTATGAATCAGCTGGTAACAGTAAAACTCATGCTATTTACATTTAGCTACTTCTCAAAAATTGCAAGAAATTACAAAGCTGGGAGAACAGTTCATTTAAAAAGATTTTTTTTCTCTATAACTACTGTCACAATTTGCCCTACAGGAAAAAAAGTGTTTCTGAGTGTGGTCAGGTGTCCTGAAGCTGTACCACAGTTCAAACCTAAAAGCTTCAAAGAAGATCCCCAATATTCAGGGAATTTGTATTAGGGTTTATTGAAGTTGTCACATACTTTCGGGGATCTAATTTCACTTTCTGATCTTCAGCAATGGCTGTAATTCTTCATTCAGAAGAGGGAAGAGATTACTTGTCAGCAGTAATCTCTAACACAGATAATGCCATATAAATATTAGGGGCTTATAAGCATGGACAAGGATTAGGAGCAAAGAGAGAGAGCAGAAAGAAAACTGAACAGAGCCAAGATTAAGCACTGGGAAGGGCATCGCAGAAGAAAATCCAAGGTCTGCAGCTCAGCTTGTCTTCCCCCAGCACAATGTGCCTTTCCTGGGTACAATAAGCATGGTTTACACTGATTTCCCTGCTTGAAAACTGCAGGATGTAGAAACATGAATTTGTATTCGAGGTGTGATCATTGTCTTCTCTTTTCCACGACAGGAGAAACTCAGGGAAGCACTGAGGCTGGAAGGCCCATCCAGCTGCACAGGCTGCTCAAGAGCCTCCTCCAGTCAAATTTTAACTCTCAACAAAGGTCAGGAATGCAGTTTTCACATGCAGATAATTAAATAACAACAGTATGGGAGAGAGCTAAAGCTGACCAGAACATCTTCCTTCCTGCCAGAGAGAAGAACTGGTGTGTAACCTAGACAACAGATAAACTGGGGAGGGCTATCACAAGGTCTGATATTTCTAACAAAACAGCCAAAATAATGATGTTTTAGCAACAAATTAGCTGAATGCAGTAACCCTGACACTCCAGTGGATGCCTGATTAGCAGGCAGGATCCAAAGGTGGTCCTGGAGAAGAGAGGCTGGATCCAGACCAACCATGGGCAGTTGGCTTGGACCCAGCTTGGTCCATCTGAGTGGGGAAGGAAGATGGGGAAAGCAAGAGAGCTCCCAATAGTGAGGAGAGAAAAAGGCCAGCAGGATAAGTGTCTCCTCAAATTGTAACTTCCACCTGTTTTTCCAAATAATTTCTGAGTGAAATTATTTCCCTCAATATCCAACATTCACATTTGACATTGTCAAAAATTCACAGTTCTAATTAAACATTTACACTTTTCTTCACAATCTATTTAACTCTAATCCGACACCACTCCTATTTTTTTATGCTCTAAAATGTCACATCTGTAGGTCAATGTAAGGAGGATGCTCAAACTGACCTCTTAACCTTCCCCTCACTATTACACCTGAATTTTTAACACTACAACCCCTGTGCCAGGTGTACTCTAAAGCCCACACCCCAGGGGACCAGGATTTTAACAGAAGTGTTCTTCAACTCTCATTCACAGAATGGCTTGGAAGGGACATCAAAGACAAGTTCCAACTCCCTGCCTTGGGCAGAGACACCTTCCAGTAGCCCAGGCTGCTCCAGCCTGGCCCTGGACACTTCAGGGACAGGGCAGCCACAGCTTCTCAGGGCAGCCAGTGACAGTGTGCCAAAAATTATTCCCCAAAATCCACCTACCATCCTGCAGTGAAACAGGCAAAGTGAAAGGCAAAGTTCTCTTTGACACCATATGAGACTGAGTTTGACCCCAAATATATTATTTCTGAGTTCATGTCTTCAATTCTCTGAAATCCTTTAACACTAACTACAAGAATCTGGGCAGTTATAATTTCTGTGTCCATCATCCTCCAGAAATGGAATGATGATAATTTAAGAGCTCCTCAGAAAGATGGTAATGAACTACAATACATATTTTATAGTGCAGGTGAAAATAACTTATGTGGGTTTTTTGTGCAAGATATGAATACATGGATTAATTCATAGTTCAGAAGAAAAATAATTTTCTTTATAATTAAAGACTGTGACCATGTAGATCTGCTGCACCCACCCCACAAAGTAACTTTTGTAGCCCTAAGAGTCCTTGATAACAACTGCCAGAAATTTAGGAATTGTGGACTTCTGTTTCTGCAGAAGTTCAAAAGAATGAACTGCACTATGGGGAAAAAAAGTTAGGCTTCTGAGAATTGCAAGTTTTTTAAGCCTCTTTAGGACTCTAAAGGATTGGTCATGTTCATTAGTGTTTCCTTAAACAGAAAAAAAACCTAGCTGAGCTCTCATGAGCTTATTTAGAGAATGCAAATTTCACAAAGAGTTCTACCCAATACAGCATCTCCTCTTGCTAAACACAACTGGAAATGGGTGTTTGAAAACTGATATCACACCTGATTTTTTTTTTTTTTTTTAATTAAACTAAACCCAGGATCCTATAACATATAATTTCCTGGGTTTTGGAACTACTTCTAATCAGGATATAGGGGATGAATGTCCCCTTTAACCAGGCTGCTTTGCAACATACACAATGTAGAAGGGAGTGCTATCATAACACTTCAATAGTTAAGTGACTTTATGAGAAAAATACTTCCAAATGTTTCCTAAAACCTTCCAAACCGCACCAAAGAACATTATCGTAATATTATGTTTCCCCATGGCCTCCAATATTTAGGCTTGCTATTCTCAAAATGATACTTGGATGAAAAATGCAAGTTTATGTAATGTATAAATTGTTCCTAGAAGTAAAGTTGCCTTTAAAATTACTGTGTATAGATGTCAAATATTTTACATTTTCAATAGCCTTTCTGTATTAATTGGAGAAATGGTCTGCTGGTGCTTTGGGCAGCACGGGAATAATCTGTATTTCAGAACTGAGCAGTCACCCTGTGATCTTATTCCTAGCAAACACTGAAAACAATAACTGTCCTAACCGATTACATATCATGTTACCCTTAATAGATATCCATATTTCTTGCACAGTATACATAATCCATATAAACTGTACACCATATATCAATACCATATTCCAGCGAATCCACCATCAAAGAGCTCATTTATAGGAGGTTTTCATTTGACTCGGGGTTGTAATGTTCTGTGCAATCATAAGCAAACCATTTCAGGGATTTTGTCAGCAAGCTGCTTTTTGGCAGATTATTGGCAATACATATTGGCAGCAAACTAGTGCAACTAAGCCCTTCTTATAACTTACAGGTAAATAATGATTTTAATAAATTTATGTAAAATGTTCCACTTGCTTACATCTGGTTTTGATCATTCCCTCGTCTGCGCAAATGCAAATTTCTGTGTGCTTCCCAGGAAGACACATGCTTCACCTGAACTATTTAGGGTTTTCTCAGGTACCCCAAGAAATAAATAAGCAATGAAGCCTGCTTTCACATGAAGGTTTAACTGAAAAAATCTAAGGAAACTAATTAAAAATAATAATTGTATGCACACCAAAATTTAAACCACACTTTGTCTATAATACAGCATTCAAATAGTAAGAAAAATGCATTTTTTGTCTGTTGTGGAGCTATCCCAGCTACAGGGCATTCAAACTGGATGGTTCAGCAAACTGGCTCTGGCCCTCAGGACCTGCTAATGCAGAGACTTTGACCTCCATTTGAAAATGTGTTACTATATTAATTTTTTAATATATTTTGGTTTTGCACTACAACTGAAGTTCAAATGTGTAGCGTTTGTATCTCAATCAGGCAGTGTGGACTAGAGGAAATTCCAAGTTCTAATCACAGCTTTGACAGTAGGTCCCAATCTCATCCATTGTTCAAACACCAGAATTCTCTAGTTTTGCTCTGAAAGGATCAAGTTTTTGTCAAAAAGCTCTAAAAATATTAGTACTACGAGTAGCAGTGCCACTACAGGGGGAAAAAACCCCACAAAAGCCTTGGACTCCCTTCTGGTATAAATCAGGATGACAGTGATGCTGATCTATGATCCCTGATCATCTGGCTTTCAGCATCTAGGTGTCAGAAGAATCCCTGGGGAGCCACAGTCCCTGGAAATTCTGCAAAACGCTGCTGGACCATCACTGGGACATTAAATATCAATACCTGTGATATTACAAACTGCACACCAACTGCCCACACCCACACTGTTTGGGGATACACTTCAAAGTTATATTAAATAACTGCTTTGAATGGGGCCAATAATGAACAGACAACAATAAATTAAGCATCAGATTTGACCTGTGCACAGTTCAGCCTAGAACTTGCTGTTTCTAAGTGTTTATCCACTCATGGATTCAGCAGTTTAGGATTTTGTAAGTCTTGGCAATGTGGTTAAAATCCTCTCAACAAATTCTTGTTGAGATCTATTGGACACGCTGCTACGACTTGATGTTGCTACAGTGGACTTGCATTTAATTTGATCTGTTTCAAAGATTCAGTATCCTTCCAGCATGTTGGAAACCTAAGGGCATATATTTGTATTGTTTAAAGGCAGGAAATTCTGTGAACTGAAATGAGAACATATCCCTTTTGCCTTTATGGACTTTTGTTATTTTCTTTTCCTTTTGGGGTTTTTGGAAACAAAACCAGTGAAAGCTGAAAGTTTGAACAATAGAAAATTACTTTCAAGGGGGAAAAAAGTAAAATACCAAGTATACTTTTTTTAACTTTATTCGTACACTTTGTATATATGTAAATTGCACTTATCCAAGAATCAGAAAATACCATTCACAGCAGGGCTTTATATTGCAGCAGGATCATACTGGTTTTGTCATAAAAGACTGTGGACTTTGCTGTTTTATTCCTTTACTACCTTGTATTAACTTGTACCCCACTGACTTCATGACAGAGCTGACTTGTTTCATGCTAACCACAGAACTAGGGCAATCACATTCCTGTTGTAGGGAGGGAAACTACCAATCTTTGTAGCTTTTTAACTCCTTGGCCAAAGAGTCCCACAGCCTTCCTTTAATTCATGCACAAAAAGTAGTCTGAATTCTGGGATAGGAAATGAGAACTGGTGGAAGATGGACAGGGATATATAACCTGCTCACATTAAGAGTTGTGCAGACATTGGTTTTGAGGACAACTACAGCAGCAAACTTTCCTCCATTAGTTCTGTACTGCTCAGGGAAGGGCTGGAGGCAGAATGGCTGCATGAGCGTGGAGACCTGATCCCAGCAGGATGCCTCAATCCCAGTGCAGTACTGCACAAACACATCCTCACTGCTTCTGGTGCTCAAACCAGCTCAGCAGCTTTAATGCACACCATGAATTACACTGCACTACTTTATAAGAAGAGGGTTATAGGTTATAGCCATGGTTATGGCTCTCTAGAACACTCCTGCCTTGTGTCAGAGTGCAGAGAGCCAACTAAGTCTGGAAAAAAAACCCAAAAAACAACCCCCCCCAAAAAAAAAAAAAAAAAAACAACTTGCTGGAGGACAGCTCATGTGCCACAAGCTCAAGTGCAGCCATTTCATCAAGAGCCTGAATACTTTCCCAGCAGTGCTCCTCACAAGCTGACTGCTCCTATCACACCAGCTTAGCAGCTAAATATACATTACAGAGTGATGCAGAGCTTGAGAGAGACATCTGACACCCAAGACTCAGCTTGGCCACGGGATCTCTCCTAGCTAGTGTTTCTTCACTTGTTAATCCCTCTTCCTGGGCAGCAGCAATTATGACACTGGTGAACTGCAGGACTTGGGTTTATTTGCTTTCATTTGGCACAGTGCTTCGTGCCCAGCTCTTCTGCTCTGGGAGGTTACAACGGCTAAAGCAGGGATCACAATGAGACCCAGTCAGTCATCCAAATAAACAGCTCAGCTGCTTCAGGGGAGTCAAAGAGGAGAATGAGTCTTACTAAGAGATTTGGAAGAACACAGAAAGTGGCTTTAAGTGCTTGCAGTAAGGGCTTCCAAAGGAACGTTCCTGACCATCAGCCCTGGGGATAAAGAGCTAAGGGTGCTCATGCTCATCCAGGGACCATCTGACTCTGACATAAAACTAAAGGCACCCATAACTACCAGGTGTCACCCTTCTGTGCTCTTCCCTGTAGACATGGGCAATGAAGAGAAAGGCTTGGCTGCCACCCAGACACCACAGGGCCCATTACCTCCCTGATGGAAAAAGCAGGGATCCTGAACCTAGCACCTATGAAAAACACCATTACCCAACTGTTCTTCCCCCTCGTTCTCTCCCATTCAGCCTACACTAATTCAACAGTTTTGCCCAAGAAGAATTAACTTTATACTTTGAAACATTGCAGTATACAGATGTTTAAATCATACACTGAACATGCATATGCACAACCAACCAGAAGCCAACAGTTTACAGGTCCTGTATACCTTATTTTAAATTCTTCTGAAAGGGTAGTTAAATATTCTTAGGGCAAAAATGACGACTGAGTTCATGAACTGGACAGAAAATTGGCTGTGACACCACTTATTAAAAGTTATGATAACTAGAAGGTCCTACTAAAAGGAGCAGATGCACTGTTTGCTAGGCTGGAACTGCAGACAGAACTTTTGGTGCCGAGATCAAAAGAATGAGGTGTTCATTTAAATGGCATTTTATTTTGATCCTATTATTCTATACGAGCTCAAAGGGAGATCAAAGGAAAAAGCACCCAGGTTTCACTATTAACACTTAACATAGCACCAGTTAGAAAATCCTTTCCAGATTGTTGGTGCAATTTAAAGCCCAGCATATTTTTGTTGCTCTGTTAGGTTAATACACCTGAAGGCATGGGTTTGATTCCTTGACCACCTTTTCCATTGTGGAAAATTGTTTCTGTTACACATAATTTCAGTTATTTTCATTTTTATGGCAGCAAAGACACTCTAGCTTTGGGAATGCCCTGGTCTGGGTTATACCCTCTGTCCTGGAGAGCCAGGCTGCACTAAGTGGTGACAATATATTACAGACTGTGCACGACAGTCAGGAAATTCAACACCATTGGAGTGAAGTACTGAAGTGTGGTTCAGTCCCTGCCAAAGCATACCAGCTTCCACTCAGAATGTAAACAAACCTAATGGGCCTTTCAAATATCTAAAAGTTCCTCCTGATAGCTGGCAAGAATTAATGTGCTTTAATACGTTGTATTGCTTATTATGACATTATTCAGGACTACTACTATTAATTAATTGTTCTATTGCTGCTTTTAGCAACCAGCAGTGTTGTATAAAAAATAATAACATATAGTATTTCCTACAAAGCTGAAGTATGCTAACAAATTTTAATATTCATGCTTTGAATGGAAGCTTCTCATTGATGATTCAGTAACTCAGAGCAGGTATTTCAGCATTTCATTTCCACTTAATTTCTTTGACTTTGACTTCTAAGACTGCAGAAACCTGCTAATACACAGGTACCACTTATCAGACAAACTTTGGGAAAATCAGCAACCAAGGAAAATAAAAGTGCCTATGTCCTTCCCTGCTTTACCACTCCCTCCTCACTTGCTATTAAAGTGCATGTGTTAAAAAGTCATTCCAAAGTTTATTTTAAATGCCAAAAAGTGGGCACTAATCCCACAGGAGCTGGCTCAGCTATGGCCCACCATCTTTAACACATTCATTTTATCCAATTCTGTTCCAAGGAGGGGGTTTTAAGTGGTTGTTTTGGGGTTGAGCTTTATTTTTGACTTAATAACAGCAGATTGTGAGAGGAGAGGAGGTGGAAATGACTTTGGGAACTTGCACAGTCAGTATTAAATACCCACAGGTGAGCTGTGGCCCGGAGTGAACATGACAATTATGGGTTAAACGAGATAAAAACGTGTCATGCACAGTCAGAGCGTGTTCATGTTACACACAGCAGCCAGCTGGCTATAAATCCAAGAAGTAAGCTGGAAAGCTTTGGAGTTTAAATGAATGAACACAGATATAAAGGGAAGAACGGTGGTTTGTCGCCATATGAATGGCTTTTAACTGAAAAGAGTGGATTGCTTTCACAAGGGGTTGCCAAAACAGCAACCTTGATGAGATGAGGAAAAGAATAAGTGTGATGATTGGGACATTCCATATATTTATATTTCCTGTTTTGTTTTGAGGCAGAGTAGTCTGATTCAGCATGCCTGAACAATTATGACGTGGCTTTACATACAGGTGTTCCAGAGAATAGGGACACAAGTTCTTTGACAATACCTCTGCAGCTGATGCTCCATGAACAGGATTAGTCTGTTAACTCATTCCAGATTCAAATCACATGAGCTGAGCTATGAGAAGCAATGGACTATTTTTCTTTCCACATCTCTAACTCCAAGCAATTGTAGGCTATAGCCTTCTGTACTCTGCATCACTGAACCTATGGTTAGCAACCCTACCTGTGCACAGATCCACCAGACCCGAGGCTGCTAAACCAACACCTTCCTGGCAGGCACAGAGGATAAGAAAGGCTTCTCTGAGATCTTCTTATCTTTTTATTAAATAAAGCTGACTAGCAGAACCTCCTGGATTATCAACCCAAGAAATGCCCCAGCAGGTTTTCATAAATGGATGGGCCTGACTGACTTGGGGTGGTCCCATGCAGGGCCAGGAGCTGGGCTTCAGAATTAGACTTTCTAGGAGTCTAATTACCCCACTTGAACATTTCGGGATCTTAGCAAGATAAACTTGTGCTCTTTCTCCACCTAAGGCAGATGTAATTCCCTTATGAATCCAAAAACAGAGCTCTGGCTCCTACTAACTCAAATATGAGCTAAACTTTAAAGGCATAAAGTAACTTCACACTCATCACCTCTTTCATATTGATTTATATGTTATATAAATCAAATGTGTATATATATATGTATATATATATTTATTCATATGTTTTTACAAAAATTTTCTGATGTTTAAAAGTGGCTGCAAGCTCCTTGGTTTGATGTACTCACTGTTGACAGAATCAGATGCAAACTGTAGGAAGGCTGATAACAGCTTTGCTCCCCAAAACCTTTCTCCTGTGTCTCTGAGCTGACTGAATGGGAACTGAGAGGGGAAAGAACAAAGATTTGCTGTTCTCTACAGTCACGCAACGAAAGTGTAGGTTAAGCACAGGAAGTATTTGCAGATTCCAGATATTCTGTGGACCTTTGTTGCTTTTCCTTGCATTCAGATCTAATCTGAGCCCTTGCACAGAGCTGGACTTTCATGTTCTGAGGTCCTTCACTAATAGAAAACCCAACCCACTGTGACACTCAGGGCAAAGTGGACTCAAGAACTTCAGCTCTGTGTTGGCATTTATTCATGTTAATGCATTAAGGAAAAAATGCTTTAACAAGAAGAGAAGGATGAAAATAATACAAAAAAATTAATAAACAAATTTAATATGTACTCATAGTATAGCAAGCCTACAGACTGAAAAGATATAGTTCTATCTTTTAGAAAAAGTTTGGATAGATAATTTGATGTACCACATCAAATACAACAACATTGTGAGATCTTTAAGCCTCAGAGGTTTAAAAGTACTAAATATTTCTTTTTTGTTCTGATCCCAAATATGTCTATACCTCCAACTGATTCAAGTCACCACTAATAACCACTGGGATATTTTTAGGAGGTACTTCAAACAGAAGGGTAGTATTTTCACTACAATTTTCAGCAAGCAATAAATTGTGTTCGGTTCTTTAGCTTCAATCAAGCATCAATTTTGGATTATTTGTCTGAAGTCAGAATTCTTAAAATACAGCTTTTTTTCTTCTCTCTCTTTTTTTTTTTTTTTTTTTTTTTTTTTTTTTTTTTTTTTTTTAAAGAAGCAATTTCTGGGGGAAAAAAATCCTCTCCATAATTTGAGTGCAATCAGCTCTTCTTATATAACTGGCTCTGATTTGAAGGTAAGGCACATAATCAGATATATTTAAGGAGGGCTGTATGATTAATTTAAGAGGTGCCCCACCAGTATTTTCACATGAATAAGCATAAAGAACATTGTTTTACTTTCATTTTGCTGCTGTACCACCTTTGATTCTCACAATCATGTTTATACTAATATCATTCTGCCTTTTGCAGGAGAAAGACTCACAGCAGGATGGGCAACTCAAATTTGTCAATCAGTGAGATCTGGCACTGAAAATAATTACAAATATGAATAGGCAAATATCTGGCGGTTCGATATTCAGAATTTTATGCCAAAAAAGTGTTAGGGAATTTTCAGCTCTCACGAGAGCACCCAGCTAATTCCTGGTGGATCATCAGTACCTTTGGGTGCTTTCTGGAAGCAGATTCCTCCTTTTCCTTTGCTGTGCTTTGCGAAGAAAAAGGAAGATGGAACTCTCACCAGAAACTGAGAAAAACATTAACCTCTAAGGCCCTCAGATTTTGGTAAACAGTGAGATCACTGGAAATCTTAGCTTCTGCGTACGAATTAGAGGAGAATAATGGGACTGAGCAAAAAGTCATGGACTATGTTCATCAATATGTGCCTCTTATGTAAACTAGATTGTTAATTGAAAACCCATTTTCAGAGTCTCTTAAGAGGCAATCACCTTAAAATTAATCAAAGTCCTGTTTTGTTGTTGTTTTGTTTTGTTTTGAAATAGTGTTTGCGCTCCTTTGGATGCTCAGAAAACTGCTTGGACCAGAGACTGGAGCCAGAGGCTTTGGGGTTTGTGTCTCAGAGCCCAATTTTCTGGGGCTGGGCAGGCTCAGCCTGCAGCAAAGGAGGCTCAGGGGGGACGTCCTGGCTCTGCACAACTCCTGACAGGAGGGGACAGCCAGGGGATCAGGCTGTGCTCCCAAACAAAAGTGAAAGGGTGAGAGGAGTTGTGTCAGGGATGTGTGGGTTGGATATCTGGGAAAACTTCTTCACTGAAAGGAGCTCAGCAGTTACTGCAGTAGGTCACAGTCCCAGAAAGAACAGAATTTCAGCTTTCTTTTCTGTCTGGTCATCCCCATGCCCTTAGTTTTCCACCATTTCTTTTCCCATTTACCCATGGATTTCCCTGTTTTCCATCTCTACTAAAGCTCCCTGTGTGAGGCACACAAAGCAAAGTCTGCATGTACAAAACTGGGTGGTTAGTTTTTGGTTTTTTTAATATACCTCTCCTTAAAATATTCTTTAACTTATTTCTTCAGTGCCTAGCAGTGACTCATTAAAAAAATAACCTCGTAGTAACACAGTGACAGATATCAAAGGTGAAAATCTGCCATTATTTTGCACTCAAAGAGCCTGAACACATCTTCAAACAGCATAGAGAGGAGAGGGCTGTTATTTGTCTACAGATGTATTTTCTTAGCATTTTTTTCATCACTTTACTTCAGCAAGAATGACCAGTTTAAATTTTTCAGTGTCTTCAAGGACCTTATTTCATGAATTTGTATAAAAGGCAGAAAAGTATATATAAATGTTTTAAAAGCAGCCAGGAGTTTTTTTTTGTGGAAACAGTGCCATTAGATTTGAAACACCAAACACTCAAATTACTTCTGACACATTTGATCTGAGTCACTTTTGAATTTGCACCTACAAACAATAAAAAATACTGGTTCTGAAGGAGACTGATTATTTCCTTTGCAATATTTTACCACAGAGAAGTTATTCTCCCTTTCCCCCATATCTGACAACCATTCAAATACCCTGGGTTTGTTGCACACTAAACTAGAACTATGATCTCTGCTTGGAAACTCCCCTCGAAAACAGTTTCTCCTGTCAATTCTCAGCACCTGCCTTCAATAACAAGTGTGGCTGTTGAACTCTGAAAGTAGCAATGCTCAGTCATCCTCCTGAGCTTGCACATCACAGCTGCAGGGAATAAAGACGCTGAAAGACCACGATCTCTCCCATCGTTTGGATGTTTATTACAGCACTTCGTGAAATTTAACTGGCACTGCTCTCCCCTCCTTCACTTCCAAAGGGATGAATCACAGACTCAGTTCCTCCAGGAATCAACCACTTGAGCTGCTCCCTGCACTTCCTTCAGCTCTTCCTCAACTGCAGCCAGCCCTTTGATTGACCCCACCTTTAATAAATGGTTAGCTGGAGAGTCTCAGCTAAAATGTTTATGAAGCCTCTTGGGAATGACCAACCAACACCTAAACCCCAGATTTATAACAGAGAACTTCCCAGAGCCTCCCACAGCCAGGGGGATTTGATCAGAGGCTGGAGGGAAGAGTCACTGTGGGAAGTCAGATTTCTGCACTTTCTTATTCAATAATAATACAACATGCTTTCTGTAGACTGCTCTGAGTTATACACAGGATGTTAAAAACAGTGTAATGCAAACTTAGAGGGGATAGTCTACATTAGGTACCTCTCATTATAATTAACTGTTAATTTTAAATTACAACTTGCGGAAAACTAAATAAGCAAGCCCAAAACAAAGCCTTGAGTTGCCTAATGATAAATTTATAATCAAATGCTTAGAGTGGAATGTGTCAGAATTCACTTCCTGAATTAACTTCATCAAGGAAAAAAAAATTTAAAAAAATGGAAATTCGTTGCCTGGGAGTCAACAAGAATAAAGAATTTTCTGAATCAGTGGAAAAGACTGAAGTTACATCCAAGGAAAATGATACAAATCAACGAATCCTCAAACAAGACAAAGAATTCTCAAAACAGAAAACCACCTCGGAGTATTCTTCTGGAATTTCCAAACCACAGTTGGTCTCAATGATCTTATAGGGCTTTTCCAAGCTAAATGACTGTGATTCACCCATCCAAGCTGTGGCATCAGTTACAAGTGGTGTCAGCACAAAGTACCATCATCGAATGGCCAAGGGATGTAGGAAGCCTCCTTGTCCCTCCACCTCCAGTCCCAATTTTTCACTTTCTGCTATTTTCAACAGTCCCTTTTGTCCCCAAAAAGTGGCTATTTTGCCCTAATGCCAACACCAGTAGTACCTGATCTACTTCTGCGGCTTCCTGATTTTACTGCAGCATAACCAACAGAACAGCAAAACACATTTTTTACAGAGCAACACATTAAAAAAAAATCCATTTTTTTCTAATAAAAGGTTTATCTTAAGTATAGTGATTACAAAGAATAATATTTTTAATATGCAGTCCTTTAACTTAAAAGCTATCTAATACAATTCAAAACCTGTGCTTAACTTGGAAATTTGGTACTTTTATCCTTGAGTTTTTAAATACACTAAACAGTCTAAGTACCACCTTCGCACAAGAAGTAATATACAGAGTTATCTGTATATTCAGAAATGGAACCATCAAACCAACGGTATTCCATTTCTGAAGTTCCCAAGTTCTCCTGAAATAATAAAAATTTACCAAGGCAGCAGCAAGAATGCAAGTGGACACTTCTCCACAGTGTCTCAACAATAAACAGCAGAATTGTGCTACTCCACCGGAATGTTCCAAACCTAAACTGAATGGCAGCATGATTGCTGTGGTTCCAGTTATGTTAATTAGGCTGGATTCATGGTTCATTGAGGCTGCAATTATGCTGCAAAGAAATGCTGCAAGCATCCCATCCTCCTGCAGTCTGCTGAGTGTGCTCCCATTCCTCTTGGGGCAAAATAGACTTTCTGAAGGGATTTATGCACTGGAGTCACATTTGCACTTAGACCACATGCTTGGTGAAGATGCAATTAGATGACCACGTTTTGCAACTTTCTTCTTTTTCCAGCTTTAATAGGAAAAATAGCTTTCCAAGTTCCTTGGCCATTTTTTAAGCATGCTTTACTTTGCCAATTTGCATACTAAGCATACAAATTATAAGCCCTATTAGCCCCATTTCAACCGTAGGGTAAGTGAAGAAGGGGAAGAGTTTTGCCCAAAGTTATGCAGCTCTTCAGTGGAAAGAGAATTGAAGGAGCTCCCATCTTACAGTTAATGGCTGGGCTCGAAGATCCTGGAAGGCATTTCCAAACCAAAAGCCTCTACAATCCTTTTAATGACATTGCCTGACTTACAACTGTGGATAGGACAGCCCCCACACCCAAAATACAAAATCTTCTGCTGGAGAAGCGATTTAAAAGAGAGGGGCAAATGGGAATCACAGTCTCGAACCACTGAGAGAAGACACAGGATGAACCAAATTTGTTGGCCTGCAATGAGAAGGAAATAGTTTAATGTGGTAGCAGCTCCTTCCCTGGATGGGAAAGGTGTGCTGGCCCTCAAACAGGAGTTTTCAAGTTACCTGGTTTTTACTGGGTTGAAGAGGCAGCAAGAGAGGAAGATGATTTTTCAAGCAAATAATCAGTCTGGGTTTTTTCAGGAATAAATCTACTTTTAAAACCAGACTCTTCAGAGAAATACATTTTCAATGCTGTTGTTCTCAAAGAAAGATGACGTGGGATCAGGTGTCTAAACAGAACTCCAAAGAACTCAGTATCCTCAGAGCCTAATTTCCAGCTTCACAATGAACTTAAGCACTTAGAAGTTCTCATTAAAAACCAACTGTGCTTAAGCCCTTAATTTATTTTATTTTTTTTTTTTAATTTAAGCAGATCTCAAAAAAAAAAAAAAATTGATACCAGCCACTTCAAAGCTGGCTCCTCGAATTCAGGGATGATTGAGTTTCCATAATACAATTATGGTTGGAATGGAGCTGGATTGAAAGCAAGGTTCAACTTTCAAACAACGTCCCCAAAACAGTTGCAGATGATGTGCATTTCAGCTTTCTGATCCTCAGGTGCCACAGGGATGATTGGTATTAGTGAGATACGCATTAGAAAGGGGAGGCAATGCCCTGACTAGAAATAACCATCTTTTCCACAGATGGATGGACATCCATAACAATTTAATCTAACGAGACATCGAGCTTACATGCCCATTTGAAAAATCGTAATGGCACTTGTCTGGCAGGTTTGCTCCTCGATGCTTCATTCAATGACTGTTCCATTCTTCTGCTTTTTTTTTTTTTTTTTTTTTTTTTTTTTTTTTTTTAACTAATATTATCACAGCTCTTTTTCCAGATTTAATCTACCAGCACTTCTCACCCAGGCCACAGCTTCAATTAATACCAATTTGAGCTTTAACACAAGGAATTCATGCATTGACTGAGCTCTGGATGTGGCTTTTAAAATGAGTTTTGCAATGTTCCTAAGATGAGGAACCTAAACCAGTTTGACACTGAAATTAGTCACTACATAAACAGAAATCTAAAAGCACATCAGAAATAATAGTTAACAGACACTAAATAATATCGGATTGAGAAATAATTGTATTTTATGTAAGAGCATGATAAGAAATCTGTTTTCTGATATATTATTAGCCCTGTGGATCTGACTTGCAATTTACACTGCCTACTTAGGCTGGAGTTTAAATACAACACAAAAAATCGATGTCAAATCTCCCAGACAAGAACACTCCAAAAGTTTTATTATTCTCACTTGAAAGCATTATCATGGGTAGGAGGAAAACTAAATATTAAATATGCCATTAACAGGAAAATTATTTCAAATCAGTGAAGCATGACGAGACCCAAGTACACTGTTTCTCAATTTCTTTTTTCCTAATGTACACTGAGGAGACAGTAAGGTAGTAAATGGCCAGGGTTCAAACACAGGACATAAACTATATGAAATTAGGAATAGTGTAAATCTTAAGAACAGCTCAAAACTCTGAAGAAAATTAGAAAAGAGCCTAATGCAAATTCATTACTGACTCCTCACCAACCTTTTCTTAAAAGTAGGCAAAGCTGCTATACTGTTAAATTCTACAAACTTTAAAGTTAAATATTGTTTCTTTTAAAGATGTACTTATCAAATCTGCTCCCAAACCAAAACCAACAGCTATTTCAATATTTTGTCACTTAATCCAAGCAGTAAGCTAATACTGTAAAACATAAACTGGATATTTTATTTAAGTAAGAGATGGTCTATTGCCTAATGAATGCCTGCTGCTCACCAACTGAAAAGTTATGGAATATAATAAAAAACCTTTTTACCAATTCCTTAGGCAGGCAAAACTCACCTTGGCAATCCAGGCTAACAACCTGTCCTTACTGGTGCTCTGTAAGTGCTGTGAGGAAGCAGGAATTGGTCCCCAAAGGAAGAGGCAGGCTCAGAGGTGCATTAAGAACCCAGTTCCCAGAGCCCTTCTGACCACAAATACTCTGGTTTCATTAAGTTTAGTCTGGCATTTTGGTCCAGTTGACATCACTGGTCAGGTATCAACACCCCCTGCCTCCAGCAGAGCAATCCTGACAGCACAGCTTTACCTCCAGGGCTCATCCTGCCTTGACAGCACCAAGAGTGATTCCTCAGTACCTGCAGTGATTTATGGAAAAGGCTTTGAAATGTCCTGTGCTTCACCATTGCTGCTGAAGGAAGATGGGCCATGGAGGTGATTACATCTTCACACAATAGATCTTCCATTACTGACAGCTTTTATATTTCTCAACTTGAAAAAAGCCCCAGCCCTTGTCTACATGTGGATACATAACACATTTGAAATGTGTAAGGCGAGTATAAAGACTGAGGGTTTAAACCCTCAGTTTATCAGCTCTACAGGCCCAATTTTGCAATCAACTAAACCTACAGTACATTTTCATCAAGTGCTGCAAATCAGCAAAATATTAAATGAATCTTGAAAAAATGATTATGAATCCACAGTTCTGTTTGACTGTATAATTCTATTTAAGATTAAAATTACTATCATAAAAAGGCCACTTTCTGAATGTAATTCCACAAAAACATCATCACAAAAGCTTTTACTGCTATTTATGTCAGAATGTATTTTAAACAGTTCTAATCATTTACCTTTGTGGACACTTAATTAAAATTACAAAACCAATTTTAATCTGTAGTCCAATTAATATGCAAATATATGCAAATGTGGTAAATCAAGGTGGTGATTAAGTTAAGGACACTCTATTTCATGTCTGCTTTAAGTGTGAAAACAAACAATCTTTTTTGTAATTGTACTGATGGATTGTGATGTTTATAGGGTTAGTATGGGGTACAAATGTTTATGCATCAACATTATGCCAAAACAAAGATTTTATACTCTGGAGTGATTTAGCATCCAGCATACATTCAGATGTAACAAAGTCATTTTGCAGTCATCTTGTGAATTAGAATAAGGTCAAAGCAAAGTTAAATTTCTATGTCATCCATTTGTATGGCTATTTAAAATTCAACAATCACTTTCTGATGTGTTAGGTAAGAGCCAAGAAGTCTCAAGAATGGCATATTATCACCCTTTATCATTTAGTGTTCATAATACACTGGTTTATCTTTGATACTATTACAGAAATAGTTCTCCCATTAAGGTGCAAAGATATTCATCCTTTTTAACCCCTTTTCCTCCACAAGTTCCAATTCTTCAATCTGCAGCCAAAGGTTGCTCTGCCAGAGAGGGTTTCTTTACAGATATGCACTATATTCATAAAGAATTGGCAAAGAACACATTTTTGCAGATGCTTTTCACCCCTTCCTTCCCCCCACTGCTGATTTAGACAGGCCAACGCTCCTTCTCATTTGCCCCTAGAAAAGTCTATCCGTTGCTCTTTGAGGGAATAAATCTGAATTCCTCCATTTAGACCTACTATACCCTTGGACTGAACCAACTGATTTCCTCTGCCAAGAAAATAATGATACTGGTAAAAATAATATTTAATTTTGCAGTTTGTTTGAGTTCATAAAAGAGCACATCTTTCCCTACGTATTCTCGCAAGCTGCCAAATGTTTGGAAATACACTTGGTGCAAAAGGACAGCCTTCACCTCATGTCTTACTAAGATATTGGAGTATAAAACCCCACATCATCCCTCTCCTTACAATTTCATCTCCATCAAATACAACTGGAAAAGAGTTCAAAAAACTTTTCAATGTTGCTTTTACTAATGTGCTTCATTTCCCTTTTTTTTTTTGACAGTTACTCGGAATAGTTCACAAGATTAAGATGAGGTATTATTAAAATATTTTCTTTACTCCAAATATTTTATGCTTATCCTTTACTATTTACCACAAGACATGAGAATGTGAAATTTAGCTCTGTTCAGTAAAGCTTCATTTATAAGCCACAGTTCTCTTAATGAACACAAAATATTTATAATTTATTAAAAATATTTTAGCATTTTTAACAAGGGATATGGACACACAATATTTTTGTAATAATAGACCTTATAAACTTGCATTTGGGATGCAAATCCTGGAATGCACAGCCATTCCTATCATTAGGTTCCTGTGAAAAACAGGACTAGCATATTTACATGTCTTCTGATCTGACACTAACAAAGCACCATAAAAGTCACCTGTCAGAGGTGATCAAAAGGTCTTTTAACATGTCGTTCCAGGTTTAAAAAACCCAACCTCCTCCTTTGAATGGGGCACTTGGGAAAGAGCTGCTTTCACCAAAAATGGCAAGGATTCACATTAGGAACCAGAAACAGGAAGTAACTTACATTATCCTCTTCTACTTCCAACAGCTCTCTGCCACAAAAGACCTGTGTCTTCTTTCCACCATTTTTGGATGTGTTTTTCAAAGAGGAAAGCAAATTGATTTCCACAGAGAAGAGCAGCAGGAGCAAGGGGATAGAGTGGCAGACACAGCCAGCTATGCAGCTGGACCTGACTCCAACAGAAGAGAATGGATTTGGGAACTGTGGATGGGTTTTGGTGGACTGCCAGTGGGAGCTTGGAAGGTGAGTATCTCAAGGAAAAGACCTGCACCCAGTGTAACCATGAGCCTCTGCATGCTCCAATATTTAATTACAAATCCATAAATGCAATTCCAGTCCCAGCTCTGCAATCAATGGACACGGGACCCACAGAGCAGGCTCTGAGCCAAAGGAAAAATCACCCAAAGACTGTGTCCTGCTGTGGTGGCCACCTCACCACACAGCTGCACAGCTCTCTGGCTTGGGAAGAGCCGTTTCTTAAATCAACTGCACACTGTCCCGCCTGGGTGAAAATCAGCATAATGATCCAGGCAGGTCCTCAAGCTGCCTCTTGACAGCACAGAGAGTGCTGACCTCTGAAGGGCTTTTCTGGGTTCTAAAGATTGTGTGTTCACACTCCTGGCTGGTTCTGGTGGAGCAGAATGAATAGGACCTTTGCCATGTGGTTAAACACAGGAGAACAGTCACACAGTGCCCAGCTGCCCTCCCAGCTGAACGGGAAGAAGCTTCTGCATTAGCACTGCCAGAGACACCTCCATCTATTCTTTGAGTCTGAAATCAAACATCGAGGTATCAAATACGCCAGCAGAGTTCACAGAACTGCTGATGCTTCAGCTGGAGCTTATTTTTCAGTGGGAGATAAAAGGTGATTCTCTGTATTACGTATCATCACAGGATAAATTCGTTGTAGCCGACCGCACTGATACAATAGCGCTGCCAACGCGTAGTGAAACTTAATCCCTCTGAAGACACACGAGCTGCTTTTAAGTTTCAAACCTACACCATTGAAAAACATCCTACTACTGTGTGTGCAAGAGTACTTTTCCCATTAGCTGCTCTTCTCATCCTTTTCACTATTTGTATTTATTTAAATGGAGCTCTGATTTAAACCAGACCTGTAAATAACTCATTGCTCTTGGTCATTCTCTATTTAACCCCTGAAATTTTTCATGACCAGTTTTGATACACCCAGATAGAAAACATTCTTCTTGTGATGATTCAGACAGCAGTTTTCATACATACTTGAAAACTCAGGCACCATCTTGCCACAATGACAGAGTGGCATTCCACCTCTAAATGCAGTTCCAGAGGTAAATCACACATATAAGAAAATAAAAACAAATGCAGCAACATCTCATGGAGGAACAGGAATGCTACAAAGAAAATCTAAATTTCTAAAAGCAATACCTCCACGCAGCTTATCTTTAGAACTCTTACTCTGTAAACATTCAAAGGTTTCTTTAAAAGTTAAAGGTGTACAGAAAATTAAAAATGAAAACAACTGAGGGGTTTTTTTACCTTTTTTATTGCCTCTACTATAGAGTATGCTTGGATCATGCTTCTTCATATTAGAAATTCAGGTCACGTCTGTCCTAGAAGGATGAATGGTGACTGGGGAGCTGGAGTGAAATGACCACATTCTCACAAGCAGAAGAATGTGAAAACTGGGTAACTGAGTGCAGAACTGCTCTTTGGTGACGTCTGCATTGGCTTTGCTTTATTAACCAGTGTTGATCTTGTTCAGCTAATAAATAAGAACAAGTCAGATGACAGACTTGCCTCCTTGTCTCAATACTCCTTACAGTCAAAGTGCAGAAGATGAAAATGAACTTGCTTTAACACACATTGGTGTTCCCTGTGTGTGTTTGGGTGTAAATAACCTAAATATTTTACAATCTTCAAGATTAAAAAAAACAGTGAAAATGTGAAAAAGAAATAAGTGTCATAAAACAAACAAACAAAAAAAATCCCTAACTTTTCTCCAAGTTTCCTTTATGCATCATAGGGCAACAGAAATCACATACCTTGTGTGAAAAAAAAATTACATTTTTTTCTGCTGGCTCTTTTTCAAGTCTCCTCTCACATTTGAGGTACAATCATCCTGTAAAGAGGATTTTTTGACTTACTGCCTTAAAAGAGGACCCTCATTTACCTATTATTCAATATTGATTTAAATTACTAGGTTTCTTAAGTTTCTGACCTCTTGTATTTTATGATGTATTTAAAACACTTTGACTCTTATGAACCATTTAATTAAGTAGATAATAACTACACATTTGTCCTACTTGCCATTCACCAAAGTTAAGTTTCAACATTACTTCTGAAACTATCCTGCATGCCTGTCATTCACCAGCTTTTATTTCAAATTACAGGGGGCAAAAAATTGTCCTTGATTATTCCTATGATATTGATGACACCAAGGCACGGCATTGGAAAAACTGAGGAACTAATTTGCCATTTTTTAAGTCCATGGATAGTGTTCCACGGCTGGAAGATGAAATCAGATTCTCAGATAATATAAACT
Organism: Sitta carolinensis; assembly: GCA_032173965.1. Classification (NCBI taxonomy): domain Eukaryota; kingdom Metazoa; phylum Chordata; class Aves; order Passeriformes; family Sittidae; genus Sitta; species Sitta carolinensis. The sequence continues at coordinate 3,775,905 of CM063288.1, read as the reverse complement.
GCTATCACTGACTTACAGGGAACTGCAGATCTGTAGGGCAGATGGAAATCTGGGGCACAAACCATGGCTGCTCAAAGAAACCACTCAGAAACAATCTCTGTGCCTTCTGCACCCAAATACCTCACAGGGAACAGATCACAAGTCATGAGGAAACAAAGATCTCTGAGCTGTATAAAAATGAAAAATCTCTGTATTCAGCCCACTATTGTACTGTTATTTTGGTTACAAGATTTATGACATGTTTGCTACTCAACTAAGGCAAGTCACAAATGCTGCATCTACTTGGCAATTTGGCTTCATCAATAAAATGGAGTCTCTGTCAGAATCAGAAGCTTATTTTTCAGGATTAAGGAATCCATGTCATAGTTAAAAGACTTTCATGTGCTTAATGGACTCACCCCAGTTGTGCTGGAAAGGGCCTTTAGGTCTGCATTATAAATGGCCCATTTTCTGGTTGTATTTTAAAAAGTTTAAAAAATAAGTGACTGCTGGATACAGCAGTGCTCATAGAATAAACCTTTATTTGGAGAACACCACTGCCTTTCTGAGCTTTACCTGAGCAGGATCCTGGTGCAGGAGCACCAACATGGCTTGAAAAACATCGCTGTGTGCTTGGGATTTTAACAGAAATTTAGGATTCCTAAGGAAGGCATAAAATACAGGTGTTGCTGCCTTGTGAATTGATGTAACAGAGAAATTAAGGGAATAACAGTGGGATTCCTTTCTTTTTAACCACTTTGCTGATAAACCTGCCTAAGCAATCGACTTTGGTACTGTCTCAGACACTATGGCTCAATTCTTCTGAACTATCTCAACAGTCCATGCATTTGAGAAGTTTCTCCCATAACCATGAGCCCATAATGAGGGAGGAAAAGGAAAAATAAACTCTAAGAATGTCTCAAAAATTCAGTCTTTGGCTTAGATTGCCCCAGAAACAGGTCCCACTTGAAATGTGAAAATCTTGATGATTAGTAAATGAAACAACTGAGCACGCTGGGCTCCTACAAGCTCAAGAGTGTGTGCACACACAGGCATGCATGAGCACACATGTGTAAAGGACTTCTGCTCAATCCTTCGTAGGAAACCAGCTGATGACAAATACCTGTAATCTATTCAGAAATGTGGTTTCATAGTTCAGTCCTCTGGGGCTTGAGAACTTCGCTCACCACATCTCTGGGGCATTTCAGAGTAATCTCTGAAAAACTGCATGCTAGATTAGCTCTGAGGATATTTCTGATGATTAAAGGCACTGAGGATCTTCACATTTACGTGGCTTAACAAAGACCAGCACCTCCCAATCAGACAGGGCAGGTCCAGCACCCTGGGAGGGGTCAGGAACTTTAGAAAGCAGACAGCAGCAGTGTAAATCTGCCAGAATATCTCAAAGGCAGAAAAACCCACTACCACCTCTTTCCACAGGCACAAACAACTCTATTGGTTTCCATCACAAGGCAAGTTCTTACTTCCTACGTCTCAGCTTTACATTGCTGCCTTGTTCTATATTTGTAGCACATGCTACCATTAATAGTGGCAGTATGTAGGCAGCTCTGAGGACACAAACCCATCGACATCCACAGTCTCAGAGCCTTCAGTTTCACTCAATTCCTCATTTATCCCCTCCCTCAACCAGAACTCTGCATGACCTGCAGCATCTCTGCATCCTCACTGCTACCCTAGGTTGTAAAGGTGGTGACTGAAGAGAGGTCACAACACAAACTCTGGCAGAGGAGCAGCTGCCCAGGAGGTAGATGCCAGAGATGTCACAGAGCTCTTATGGTTTCTCCAATTAATACTATAAAATGCACAGCATTACACAGTTTAAGTGTATTAAACTAAAGAAATTGCTCCCTGCCCAAAAATCCCGATAAATAATATAACTTAGAATCATCAAATGGTCTGGTTTGGAAGGGACATTAAAGCTCATCTTGCTCCACCCTTAGAATTCCTTCCTAAACTCTAATCTAAACCTGCCTCCTTCATCTTAAGGCAGTTCCCCCTTACAGGCATAACTGAGGTGTAATTGTTGCACCATCATCCCACAGAAAAGTGACAATTTCATTTTGCTGGTAAATGCTGCCATGACTATTATTTTAAAAGCTGTGCAATTTAACTATGAGACCATATCAATTAGAGGTGGAGTACATCAACTCTGCCTTCTAACCACTGCAATAATCCACCCCAGGGGAGTTTTCCATACATTTAATAGTAGATTTACTCAATATTCTACAAATAGACACCAAAAACTTCATAAAAATTATGCTGCTCATCCTGTTTCTACTGATGTTTCCTCTCACATGCCACAGAAATATTTTGACAAATACAAGAATATTTTAGAAAGATGAATAAAAGCAATGAACTACAAAATGGTCTTGTTTATGAGAACATCAACATATAATCCTCATTCTTTTGAATGAGAAAAAGCCACAGATCTGTCAGGTTAAGAAAATTATCTTCACACTGACAGGAAAATAGATGCAGATGATTGAAAATTTGAAATTTATTAGCATTTTATTTCCCCTATATTAAAAAAAATAAACCTCAGCACAGCAAAGTTCCTACAGAATAAAAAAACCCTCGATGGCTTTGAGAAGACAGGCAAAGAAGAGAAGACTGATGATACAGCTGCCTGCTGCCCCAAAAATGAGAGAGCACCTAAAAACCTTCATGATTTATTATGCACATAGCTGGGGCTCAGAGAGCACAGAGATATTACCTCCAGCCTGCCTCATTAACAGGTTAAATTCTGCTGTTAATGAAATTGTTTATGTGTTTCACCTCTTCCCAGCCAGCTGAACAATGCCCTGTCAGAGCACAGAATTAGAAGTGCATGGTTTCAAGTCTAGGACAATGCTTGATGAGCACATTTAAACTTAACATGAACCTGTGTGCAATCTTAAAGAAGTCAGGGGATGAGGTGACAATAGAAAGGTTGTTATGGGAAGCACAGGAACAGCTCTGCTGAGAGAGGATACAGCCCCACCTTCCCACTTAAGGATGAGATACAAAAGAACCAGCAAAACTAACACGGGAAGAGCTGTGACAGCAGCCACTTCACATCACATTCCATGGGTGGATGATGCAAACCCCACACACATGCAAAACACTATAAACAGGCAAGTTCAGTAAGATCAGACGTTTCCTTCCACAATCTCCAAACCATTCTAACATTATTCTGAGCATTAGACTACTCATGGTAAAAGTGCTGATTTGGGGGTTTTGACACTGGAAGCTTCTCAAGAGGAGGCTCAAAAGCCATTTATTTATCAGCAACATACCCTAATGCTACTTATCTATCTATCTATCTATGCGTGTGTGTATATATATATATATATATATATATATATATATATATATATATATATATATATATATATATATTCTGTTTGTTCACTCCATCCTCTTGTACATGCTGATACTCAAAGGCAGAAGCTGAAAATAAATGGAGAGTGTTACACTGAATGTAAGATTTTTGCACCTGGGTTTGATTCCTCACCATTGGTGGTTGTACATGGAAAATCAGCTTCAAATTTAATTGTCAGTGTATAGTTTTATCAGTGATGCTATCACTGAAATTATGGATACCTGATTTTAAGAAATAAAATCATTTATTGGCAGATCTTCAGGCACCAAAGAAATCCAAGTTTAACCAATACACTGATTCACACCTCCAGCACAATAATTGTGTACATGAGCCTGTATTAAGATTTGCTTGCAGATTCCCAGGTATCTCCTTATGCTGAGCTTTCATTTAAAAATATTCCCAATATTCTCCTTTCCAGCAGCTTTGCTTACCCTTTAGATACTGCCCACCCTCAGGTGACTCCAGCAGGGTCAGGACTGGTTCCCCCATATGCAAAGATTCCTGATATTTTAGCTGATATTTACATCTGTATTAACTTTACACATTTAGAAATAAATAAAGTGCAGTTCCTCACTCCTCATATAGCCATCCAGACATATAAAAAGAATTGAAGAGTTATATTATGGGTACACACTAAGTCTTGATAACTAAAATAACTATTTGTACACAATAATTTCTTCTGGCATGCAGCAGTAGTACTTTTTGCAATCCACTTTAGTTATCTGCAGTAATTCATACCATTCAAAGACCAGGATTTAAAGATAATATTTAAACAAGGTTGAGGATAACAACAAAAAGGTGCCCACAAGAGACATATTTAAATGCCTGCTAAATATATTTACCTAAGTCAACAGAGAAGTTTTATTTGGCAATTCTGCATTTTAAAGCTATTGTCTCAATTAGGCCAAAAAGGAGGATACTGCTTATGACTGCAAGTCTCTGCCTGCATTCATTTATTGTTCAGTTCACAGTCTCTGAATACAACACAATCCTCCAACGGAGTCAGCTTTCATAATTCAGCAGTACAAAGTCTGCAAACACATGTAACCTAGATCCATATTTCACAGTGACAGCATATGATAGCAGAATGTGAAGTATTAATGCTAGTGTCACTACAGTCCTACACTCTACTGCACTTTAAGAGAAAGCAGCTGCTGAGATGAAATGTGTGCCAACTGTCTGAAGACAGAAACATAAGAAACATTCCTTCTGTTACAAAGGGAGAGACACACACAAACAGACTTTCTTTTAGACTCAACAAGCACAAAGTTTCTTACTTTCGCCTTTTACGTTTCTATTTCGGAACCACTCGCGCGCTGCGGGAGAGACACGCCTGGGTGGGAGCTCCAGGGGGGCACAGAGCAGCTCCCCAGGGCTGAGTGACGGGGATGCACCAGCACAGGGAACTGCTGGAATGGTGACATCAATCTGGCACGGTTCTCTTACAGAACCATGGAATCACTGAGTCATTTAGGTCAGAAAAGCCCTCCACGACCATCGGGTCCAACCATTCCCCCAGCAAAGCCAAAGCCACCCATGGCCCCTCACGGCTTTTAAATCCCTCCAGGGAAGAGGACTCCACCACTGCCCTGGGCAGCCTGTGGCAGGGCTGGACAGCCCTTTTGGTGATGAAATTTGCCTCATACTCAACCTAAACCTTTCCTGATGGAATTTGATTCTGTTTCCTCTCGTCGTGACACTTATTACCTGAGGGAAGAGCCCGAGCCTCACCTAGCTTTGCCCTCCTGTCAGGGAGTTGTAGAGAGCAATGAAGTCTCCCCTGAGTCTCCTTTCCTCCAGCAGCTCCTTCAGCCGCTCCTCACATATCCAAGAAAACCCAATTCCCACCAAACTCCTGATGAGATATGAGATACAAACACCCAGCATGCTGGTTAGAGATGCTTTAGGACCTCCCAGGAATGCCTCAGCAGCTTTTCAACAACCAAAGCAGTGAAACAGTCTCCTGCCAGCAAACATCTTTGTCCTCACCCATCCTTGTGTTGTGCACCTGCTACTGAGAGCTTTCTTAATTGGACCAAGGGACGCACTACAGAATTGAAAAGTGGATTAATAAGGTGTATTTTTTTAATCCATTCTCTACATAGAGAGCAGTAGAGAACCTGCTCTTCTTGATTTGTGTTTAGTCCTGGAACAACACCACCAAATGATCTTCCACATGGTGTATCACCACCTTTTATGCCCAGTGCTACAATGAGAGTGCGACATAATCTGAAATGTTCTGCTGTAATTCACTTAAAAACTACTACAACCTCATTGACCTCCTTATCAAACAATTTATTGTGCATTTACAGACTGGACAATGAAATAGAGGAGGTAAGGTATTAATGGTGACACTATTTGGCAAGCTCATAGCACAGTTCATTCAAAAGGCAATTTTAAAATTGAATGAAGAGGTTTGACTAGGCAATAAAAACAGCCACAATGCCAGTGAACAGTACTTAGGAGGAAAGCCTCTAATTATCCTATTTATAAATCAACAGCAATTTTACTGATGACTTCTTCTCAAACTTGATTAAAATAACTTCAAAAAATTAAAAAATAATCAGATCATATTTATTTTATTAAATTACGATTTTAAAGCATTATTGATTCCCTTCATAAATGAAAATGATAAAAACTTGAGGACAAGAATGAGACAACATTTTTTAAGAGAAACATTTGTACAACACTCTGCAACATAATTATAGTGCTGCCCTTGGGGAAGGGGATTTTATTTTATAATGAGAATGTTTACACTGTTATGGGGTTCAATCTATCTGGGAGGGAAGGTTAAACTTCTTTCCATTAAAGACAGGCTTATAATGAAAAGCTCTGAAAGGAGAATGGAGTCTAATATAGTAGATGTAATGGCCTATTAAATGATTCACACACACAAAATGAATCAAATTCATTGTATCTTACTGCTCTTTTATGACAAAATTGTTGAAAAAATAAAACTATTGTCAAGATAATTGCATATTACATATACTGTATTACTGTAACTACTATTCTTATTGGGTGACCCAGAGTCTACATTTTAGGGACGTTAATAGGACATTACATTTTAAATACTTTATAGTATTGGAATGTTGCACAGAAATCCCACTTTCACTCTGAAGGCAAAAATCAATTCAGACTTAGAGTCATGCTGCAATTCTGCATCATTCATTTTCAATTAAGTTTTTGCATACATTCTTTATGATGTCATTTCTCCATTCCTGCAACAGATGTTTGTTTATATCCCAATTTACCCAAATGCTGCCGTACAAGTCCCTGAACGTAACCTCTACAACCAGCTTGTGTTTCCAAAAACACAGTACAAGAAATGTTTCCCTAAACTTGTCCCCTCAATCTACTGCTAAATATCACCATCTCTGATCATCACACAGTAATGGACATTGTTCTTACAAGAGCTTGAATGCATCAAAAATACCAGAAGAAATTAAATAAAAGTCATGGTATGCCTCTTAAAAAACCCCCAATAAAACAATTATATATAAGCAGGTCAAAAAGTAGGAAACATTTGGGGTTTGCATGAAGGACTGAAAATTTTACATGAGATATATAGTACAATATTTTGGCCTACTTCTAAGAGCTCTGCAAAAATAATGACTGTTCATTAAGGAGCTGGTCTTGCAAACACACAGGCATATTGAGAAAATCTACATGACTTATATTACACATCAGAAACTTTGGTTTATTATCTTCTTGCTAATAAATGCTTCCAAAATTCTGGCTGCATTATTTTCACATGTTGTAAAGTACCAGGATGTACCTGGTATTATCATAATGCAACTGAAAGCACAAATAATACAGGACTGAGAATATTTTGGGTACTTTTACCCAGTAAATAAAAGCACAATCAGCAGTGGTCAGAGCAATTGCTGTTCCAGATCAAAGGACAAAATACCACAACAGTTGGGATACCACAGACAGTAAAAACTTCAAATTTCAGAAGTTTATAGAAGCCTTTGCAGGTATTCCAAGACCTTTAAAATACCTCAGAATCTCAAATAATTTCAACAGAGTTGAAGAAAAAATAAGCCAGAAATTCTAAAGTCACATGACAGTATTTAGATTTCTCATGGGAAGACAACCTTGCAGAAGTAGATCATTATATTTTAATGAATAAAGGACTTAGTTAAATATTTAAAGGTTCACACCCTTTTCTGAGCATTTTCCAATATTAAGAATATTTCAACGTTTGCTATTATTTATGATATAGGGGGGAAGTTTAATTGCTTCTATCCAGGTTCACTGGAGAATCTGCTGAGTGGGGGTGAAAAGTCCAACAATTCTCATCTACAACTGGCTATGGAAAGTGGCACATTTTAAACACTTCCAAGGCTAACAAAATTTGATGGATTTTTTTTTTTAATATAATTTAAAGCCAGTATAAAATCTGAACCTATTTCACAGCATAAGACTATTTCTTAAAGCTTTAAATATTAAAAAATTGAGGCAAGAAAAAATATAATCCAAAAGTATTTTAATTACAGTAAGGTAGGTAAAGATTTTCAGTTTTGTGTTCCTATTACTAGAATTCAAAGTAACATAAATAATCCAGACTTTACAATCTTATGTGAGATTATTTGTCCTGCAGTACACATCTTCCTCCAAAAGGCAAGTCCCAGTTCCTAAGCACCAGTCCAATGCTATTAAACATAATTTCAATAAAGCAAATTAATCATTCACATCTCAAGGAAGCCAGCATAAGAATATAAGAAATTAAACCAGAGTATTTTCAGGAAAAAAAGGGATGGAATAAACAGCAATTGAGCAACCTGGTCCAGTGGCAGATGATGCTGCCCATGGGGCAGGGGGATGAAGTGAGATGATCATTTAAGTGCCTTTCAACCCAAACTATTCTGTGATTCTACGAACTCACCCTGCTTAAAAAAGTAAGAAACCTTGAGGAGAACAAAGTTCTACCCCTGAACAAGACTCATTCCTATTAAAATTAACAAAGTAACCAACCACACCTATGTGATACACAAAGAGATGGAGAAATTACCAATGTAGAAGGTGGCAAAACATGAATAAAAAATGGCACAGGTCATTGTGGCCAAAATTCAGTTATATTCCAAAGATTCAGTTGGGACTGGAGTGAGAAATCTGAAAGGCAGCTCAATAGATAGAGAACAGAGAAATAGAGAAATCAGCCCAATAAATAACTGGACTCCTAATTTACCATGGAGGAGCCACTCCAAGACAGTTTCTAGTGGTGAATAATGTTAGACAAGGTAGATTGGCTTGACAGGATGCCCTGAATTGTTTCACAGTGCAAGACTACAGGCCTCAGCTACTCTTCTTGGAGTGAAATAATTCCAATAACACACATTATCCAGCAGATGCTCTCAGCTGAGGAACCCAGGACTGTGTGTATGTAGGATGAACACTCATTCAACAACCTCTAGCAGAGAAGGTCCATCAAACCACCCACTTATTTTCTCCCTCTCCTCGTATCTGCTTCTAGAACCTTACCCAACAACTGCTCTGTGGATATCTTGATTTTCTACATGAACAGGAACATCATTCCAATTCAAAAAAGGTTAAAAGAGAGAAAAGTAAATACCAGAGTTGGACCTCTAAGGACTTGAAGTGCTCAAGTCAAATTTCATATATCCAAACAAAGCATCTTCATCATTGTGAGGCATCCTCCTAGTTAGCATTCACTTTAGGAATTCCAAGTTAACAAATGCTCTCCATTTTTTCCTCAAGGAAAATCCATTTGCTTTCTTTATAGTAGGTCTTTTAAAAGGGAGTCATAACTGATGGATTACAACATGTTTCTACCTTTTCAATCTGAATTTCATAAGAATAAAATAAACCACAAATGAAAGTGCTTGTACCAGGCACATTGAACCTTTCTTCTTCTATTAGCATATCAGTCTGCAATCATAACTAGATCAATAGCAAAGATATCTGCTTAAAAGAGCACCATGCTTTCTTTTGTCAGAAATTCATTACTTTTTATTAGGGTCATTGCTTGAAAACTTCAAAACACCATATGGACCTAATTGTGGTTTATTTTGGCAAAAAGGAAGACACTGTAGAACAATTGAGGCATTACATTCTACAATTCCATTACTTTCATCCCTCTCCGTTTTATTACTGTGTCATTAAAGGCAACTTGAGTGAGCGAAGAATTATAGTGTCATGTGTACGGGCTAGTAGATTAATAACAAAACACACTCAAGTTTAAAGGTATCTAACAGCTGTTTTCATTATTTTGTGTAAATACGCTTGAAGCATATCTATCTGATTAGTGGATAGAGTGCTCTTCTCTGTCACATGCCATGGGCACTGCTATGTGCAAGTAATCAAAGTGCTCAGAAAATGAGTTTACATTGTTCACTGCTGAAATACACAAATGTCAGAAAGTGACTGCGCATCAAAGCTTAGGCAAATCAGCTGCTGCAAACAAACAGACTCCAATGCACATGGCAGCTTTAAACATTCCTCTGCAGCACAATGACTGAACAGGACTTATTGCCAGCCCAAATGAAGTGATGCTCGTGGAATAATAAGTCGCCGATGTACAGATGTGCTGACAAGTCCAGCACTGGGTACCACTGAAAAGAGCTCAGCTGCTTCCAAAACCAGAGGCACACTGGTTTGCTAGCATAAATATGTCCTGATATCAGGCAACTTTATGGATCTCACACAAGATCTCACTAGAAAACAAAAAAATAAAAAAGGGAAAGTTTTTTACCTTTTAATATTTCTAAATATATTTTTTAATTTTTCATCGTGACTTGTTTACCATGAACCTTGTCAGCTGATCCCTCCATTTATTGGCAACAAAAAGACAACAGTTTAGGCACAAAAAAAGGGTCAAATCCTCTCTTTTCCATATATAGTCACACCATTCAAGATGGGTAATTCAGACTCAGATGGCAGATAACACAAGTGAACTCCGAATCCAAGAGATGTGCGATGAAGTTTGAGGAAGGACAGATAAAATTTCAGTCACTGAAAGGAATTACTGCATAGAAAGCTCTTCCTTCTGTCCTCTGTTTGCTTCTAGCACAGATTGAGGCAGTTTTAGCATTAAAACTGCTCTACACAAGGATGAAAGTGAAAGAGCCCTACAGACTCATCAAAATAATAAAGTTAAAATAAGCTCATTCTAGACTCCAGTGAGCTCAATGGAATAATTTTATCCAAATGCTTCAGTGAGCAAAAGTAAACTGAGGCAAAATGGAGAAGGATGCTTAGAGAGCCACAAGACTCAAACGTTTTGCCTGAAGATGTTTTTTATTGAGGCACATCTCACCTAATGCACTACCAAATCCCTGTGGTTGTCAACCCTTAGGTACCACTTCTACCTGTCTTCTGAGGGATGCCCAGGCTTCCAAAAAACAACAACATCCACGGACTTGTTGAAACCCCATCCCGTGAACAGTCCCAGACCAGGCTGGATGGGGACTGGAGAAACCTGGTCTAGTGGAAATTGTCCCTGCCCCTGGCAGTGGGGTTGGAAACAGATGGTCTTTAAGGCTTCTTTCAACCCAAACCATTCCAGGGTTTTATGACTCCTAGAGCAATGCCTCAAAAACTCCCTTGTTGCAAAGGCAAAGGAGAGGAGGGACAAAAAGCACTGGCCATGATGTGGTTTTCTTCAAAAGCACTAAAACATCCAGATGAACCCAGTACAGCCAGACAAAACCATTCCCCTCCCTTTTCTTCCCTTCCAACAGTGGTCATGAATCTGACTAATGGAAATTCAGCCCATCCCAAATGCAGTCAGAGGCTGGACAGACGAGCTGGACGTACCTTGCAGGACATTTAGGAAATGTACCTTGCTCATTTAGGAAACAGGTGATTAATGAGCTACAGGACAAACACTGTGCAGAACACAGAATAGGCTGGGCTGCTGTGTCTTGCAGAGATGCTGGAAACTCAGGATCTCCTTCCTGGACCAGTTCAAGTCTCAAGACTGAAGTCATCAAGTGACCAACTCATCATCCATCTTTTTTCTTCGTTTTGGGGATATCATCACAGTAAACAACTGCAGCTGCCTGGCACTACTCCTGTATTAACCAACCATTCTATGAATTTATCAAAGTTGCTTTTCAATAGTGTTTCAACAGTCATTTCACAAATAAATGTGTCTCTGGAAAATAAAAATCCAACCAAGCAACCACCTTCTACACCCATTTTTTCACTTCCAGTCTCAGTCATTTAATAATGACCAATTTATACCTAGTGGATGTTGTAAGGATTATCCTGAAACTTAAATAATTCCTCCTCTTTCATGGCATTTATCCTCTGACTGTATTTATAAAGATTAACATATATCCCCTTCTCAACCTTTATTTTGCTAGGACAAGTGAACCATACTCTTTTAATCTGCTCTCATAATACAGATTCTCCTAATCATCCTAGCGGCAATTCTCTACACCTGTTTCACAGTTTAAATTAATCTTTCTTGAGCACAGGTGACTAGAACAACATACATTTTTTCAGTGCTTTACAGACACATAAATCTGTACATTTAAAATACCTTTCGTATGGTGTGAGATTCAAATACTCTTTTCAAAAAAATATATATATTTGGTGCATTGCAGCTATTTAGCTACTAAATGTCAGCACATTTGTGGCAATACTTGCACAGCCACATAGACTGGTCCACCTTTCAGCACATCAAAGTGACCAAGGGAAGGAAGATCTGCCTGTTTCTCTCTTTAACACCTGTGAGAACCATCAGCTGCAAATGGAAAATGCTTAAGAGTTCAAAGGAGAACATGGCTGTGAATAGCTTGGGGTTTTTATTTGAGTGGCAAAGTCATAGAACTGAAGATGCAATCCTGTTGCAGACTGTTCATGATGAGTATTCTGCCACAGAGAGGGGAACATACCTCAAACCAAATCCATCCTGGAGAAATTAAACCTGAGGCTCTTCAACTGCTGCAGAACCAGCAGTAACAGACCTGTGGCTTCCAGATAAAAAGAGCTGGTAAGGAAGCACAGGTGGAAAGATGAGAGTTCTGGTGGTGAGACACCGCACACCACTAACAGATGATCAAAACGCTCTTCGAGCCCAAGCCTTTCCATGATTCTATGGAATCATTACTCCCATGGCTGGTTGGACACCAATGGAAATAGAGAGGATGTGGTCTGATGATGAGTCCTGGGGTGTGGGGGCAAGAAATTCATACAGCAGGTGGACAAAGTCCAGCTTTCTGCAAGCCTGACCTGAGCTCTATTTAGGAGTCATCTGAAAGGAAAATGGCACCATTTTATGAGGTACTCACTCTAAAATTTACCAAAGACTGGATGATTCAACTAAATACCTAACTGCTTCTTCCTGGCTGTTGTCACTGTCTGTAACACTGTTTGAAAAACAGACTGAACATAATGGTATTTTGTTTCATAATATCCAAAACTACTCTGCAGCAGATAAGTATTTCTCAACAAAAAATGTCCCACTACTAAAAAAGGTAATCTAATCCCAAGAGCTTTTCTCCTATATACTTGAGGAACACCTGGAGCTGTTGGCACGAGTCTAAAGGGAGCCATGAAGATGCTTCAAGGGCTGGAGCCCCTCTGCTATGGCATGGACAGACTGAAAAAGCTGGGAGTGCTCAGCCTTGGGAAGGGATGGCTCCAGGGAGAACTGAGAGCCCCTTAAAGTGCTTAAAGGGGCTCCAAGAGAGCTCGAGAGGGACAAGGGATGGAGTGATAGGACAGGGAGAATGGCTTCCCACTGCCAGAGGGCAGGGATGGATGGGATTCTGGGAAGGAATTCCTGGCTGTGAGGGTGGTGAGGCAGTGGCACAGGGTGTCCAGAGAAGCTGTGGGTGCCCCTGGACCCCTGGCAGTGCCCAAGGCCAGGTTGGACAGGGCTTGGAGCAGCCTGGGATGGTGGAAGGTATTCCTGCCATGTCAGGGGTAGAACAAGAAGATCTTTAAAGGCTCCTTCCAACCCAAACCATTCTGAGAGGCTGGGAAAACAGTCCTGGACTTGGATCTCCCACAGTTCTTCCACTAAGCATCCCTATGACTTGGTGTCTGTAACCCCAGAACTGATGAAGCCTCATTACCATTTAGAGATGCATCTTTTCCATAGTAAAGCAGAACAACCTCCTACCTTAAAAGCACTTCTGGCACATTTACGTTGGGATTTTCATATTTTTAAATGTATGCTGTCTGAATTATTTAAAGGGAAGAAAAGGAGGATTATTTCATCTGGGAGTCACAACTGAGCAGGGGGAATGTCCAAAATATAAAATATTAAGTAATTGCAAATGCAAAAAAAAAAAAAAAAAAAACAACAGAAAAAACACCACAAAAGAAAACCCTAACTAGATTAAAACACTCCTTGCACAACAAAGAAATTATCTGCGATTTTGCAAAATTAAAAATCATTTAACTTCATCCCATTTGGTTATGTATAAATAAAACATCTGCATTAAGTTGTTCTTACACGTTACATAAAGGTCATCTCCATAGGACTGGAGAGCTACGCTTCAAGTTTCCTCTTCAATATGTGATTTTATGTATTCCATCGTGCAATTTTGTTCTCTTCTTCTCCATTCTCTGAAATTCCTATAGAACATCTTCATATCTTCCCCACTGACACGTCCATCTGACGGTACCCCTGACTGTAACCAGAATGGGTTGTCTGCAATCTTGCACACAACAGTGCTTGAAGCAGATCCAACACACATAAAGTTTCAGTCTCACATTTAATAACAATTTGCAAGGCAATCTATTCCACCACTCTTTTAAAAGGTGCTACTTGTTTGGGTTTGGTTGGTTTAGCTTTTTTCTCCCCAAACTAATACTGCATTCAAGATGAAATGTGGCATTTTCTAAGGTACTGCCCTTCCCCTACAACTGGGAACAGATGTTTTTTCAATCTTTCACAACTGATTTCTGACTTTTTTTATTCTTAGTGAAAAATCTCTAAAAACTCAGATATCCCTTCCTAGTCTTTATATTTTCTGCAATTTTCATCACATTACCTGTTTTCTTTTATACTATATTGTAAGTACCCAGAATATTTAAGTAATAAGGTTCTGTCATTGCCTCATGTAGCAACTAAGAAATAAGATGCCCAACATGACTGCCTCCCTCTCTGTTACAATCCTGTAAGCATGAAATCCCTTTAAAGAAAAAAAAAAAATCCACCTTCACTTCCATGCAATATTCATGAATTTCATAATAAAAAATATGAAATTGTTCAAACGTTGAAGGGCAGTATTTTGAAATGCAAAATCCAGCAGGGACAGCCTTATGTATAAAAACCATCTTTCACACATGCAAATGATTTAAGTTTCTATGGATTGAAAGGGATCTGGACAAAGCCAGACCACTCAAAACCCAGAGTTAGTTTTGTGCCACCTTCTTCTACCCCTGTCAATGCTGTATTCCCACCAAAAGCCCTCAATTCCCCCTGACTGCAGGTAAGCTGAGGGTATTTAGTAATTTGAAGGATCCTACCATTAAGCAACAGCCTTTTTTCACTTCAAATAAAAGAAAACAAACAAACAAAAAAAAAAAAACAACAAACCCACAGCTTTATTTTAAGTCTCTTGTGGCAATTTCACCCAATTAAATTTAAATTTCACTGATTGTTATGACAACGATTTTATGCAAATTCTGAAAGTATTTCATGTCTCAACCATCCTGAATGGGAATGATTATTTAAGTCAACCCCAGCACTCAGGACTGTTGTGAAAGGAGAAGAAAAGAAACAGAGAGAGAATTGAGCTAGGAAGGTGAAGAAAGCCCCAACAAGGACTTGTGTTTATGATGCTTTAAAAAAGGTAACATAAATTCATATTAAATTGATCCAAACTTTTATTAGTGTGGAAACTAAAGTAATTTTTTTTTTTTTTAATTCAGAGTAAGTACAGTTGCATGAATGTATTCCAGATGGAATCCCAGAAGACTGAGGAGCACCATCCATACCAGTTGCTGATGAAGGTGTCATTTTCATCCCTTCTCCCATGACATCCTTCAACTTGAAATGCCCACATTTATTACAGCAAGGTAGGCTATTCTCTTCCCAAGTTGCAAAGAAATTACTATGCATGGAAGTGCATAATAATCCAGTCCAGTCGTGACTCTACCACTGACTTCCCACATGAATATGCACGAATCAATTAAACCTCTGAATGCATCAATTTCCTCCTCGAGTAGTAATGATAATAATAATAATAGCTGCCCATTGTATAGGGCACTGCATGCAATATTTTTAATGCCTCCTAATGAAATGTGCTATTAATTATTAGGATGTGGTTTGTTTTTTGAAAGCCAAGCACCAGCACGTCTCAACTGTGTATTCAAAGTGACACAACTTGAATATTTCTGAAAAACTGCCTATGGGAAAGTATTATGGAAAATCCTGCTTAAAAAGCAAATGGTATTTAAATCAGTATGAGAACTTGTAGCTCTTACAAGCTCTGCTGCAGAGAAATTTGCAGCTAAGGGGTTAATCAGATTAGATGGGAGTGGTTATAGGCTCAGTGCCACAGGTTTTGCCCTTTGTGGCTTCTCACATCCCAGACTTGGAAAATATGAGCTGTGATACTGAGAAAGGTAAGAAGCCAGCACAGCCCCATAGTGATAAATGAGTTTGCATCATCTGTCATTAGAACTTCCTGCCAACAGGGTCATTCCCTATTAAATTACCACTTGTCAATGTTTAAAATACTGATTGATAAATGACTGTGCCAAAACTGATAACACGACAGCTTTTATTTTCTAATATTCTTGGTTACCACATTCTGCTACTTCAAGATACAGATATAGTAGGGTTTTTTCCAAGTACTTTAGTGAAAGACAATTTAATCTAATACAAAACTAACAGGTAGTGTATAACGATTGGTCCTGATATACATTACATACTATTCTTCTTGCCAAAATAAACCTACTGGTGATTTAGCGATATGGGTAGATCCAAGTTTCACATTTCATCAAATGCTAGTAATCTGTTTTATCAATATAAACTGCATTTTAATGAAAAAATTCTTTTCTTCAGTACACTTCACTTTTAATTCCCCAGAGTATGATAATTCGTTCACGCTGTAGAACAAGAATGTTTTACAAGACCTTAACTCTCAAGAGAAATTTCTCTGTAAATACAAAAAGCAAGTTTTATGGGAATGTGTTGTATGCAACATGAGCAGTACCCAACATAATAAAAAAGTGGGTTGCACAGAGAATTCTGCCTAAGTATCCTTGTGAGCTATTGTGAGCCTAAATGGTTATTATGATCACATTTAGACAAATACCTATACGACAGATAAAAGACAGTCAGTAAAACTATTTTTGTCCCTGAATAGATAAAAACAAATTACTTTTTAGCAAGTTTTGCAGAATGAATACATCCCAGCAGACTCTTCAGCCAGGCCCTTCTCTAGGAAAGTACTCTTGTTCTGATGCCGCTGGAGTGGTCTGGGGATAAAACTGGCATGTTCTACCTGGAAGACAAGGCTGGGGTAATAGCTTTTCCATGATCCAGAGGGAGAATGGAAACTCCTACACCACCCAAGACAGTGCATGATGAGTGTGAGGAAGTGAGAAAACACCACTGAAAATGCAGGAGTCCTTCACTGAACCACCTGAGCCCTCACTGCAGGTGCAGCTACCTGAGTCAGCAATAATCCCAGAGGGGCAGGAAGAACCACCCACTGCCAGCAGCTCCACAATGGAAAGACTCCTTTATAGTCCCCTTTTGAGCCCACACTGCGCTTTCCTCCCAGCAGGGGCTGTGTCCCAGATCCTGAGAGCATCCCTCGTGCTCGATGTGTAACTCTCAGCGTGCCGACCCCAACCCCGCTTGCGGCAGGTGAGGAGCAAAGACATTCTGGGGAGCAATTCCCATCACCCAGCTCTTCAGCAGCAAGCCCCAAGGTAGGAGCAGTCTATTGGCACTTTCTAATTATGCTAATGACCCATAAACTGTGGTGGCAGCGAGGCTGTGCCACTGGAGAGGCCACAGAACACCACGGAGATGCCCGAGCCACCACCAACGGCAGGAGGCACCCCCAGCCCCAGAGTCACTGTCATTAGCACTCCACCCAACTAATATGTGCTATTTCACTGGAAGGCTAATTAGCCAAAAACTGCTCTTCTAAGCTATCTATGGCTTCCCACACGCAAGACAGCTCCCTACAGCTCACATGGGTACCACTGCTGAGCATCTTTCCCTACAAACCAGATACCAGTGCCCATCCATAGCTTTGGGCTCCTGTGAATTCAAGTCTCTCCTTGCTTGCTGACATCTGCATTTTTCCAGTTAAGTTCAGCCCTGCAAACCTGATCCAAGGGATGCAATTAATTTATTTTTTTTTTTACTACACCGAAACAGGCTCCTCCACATGTGTTTCAGCACAAGAGATAGTGTCTTTTACAAACTTCTGGTTTACTCAGCAACTCCCTTGACTGGCTCTAAAATACTCTCTAAACTGGCAAATTCTGCCTCTCTCACACTATAACTAAAAAAATATAAACCCAAATGGTTGAGAATATCCTGTCAATTGTACTAAGTTATAAAAGCAAATGAAGAAACAAGTCTAAAATCTTTAATTCTACTTCAAAATGTGTAATGCAAATAGTACAAGATACTCACTTAAAAGTTCCACTTAAAAAACAGCTGTTTTTGTTTTCTGCTGTCATTCTCATACCCTCATGTTTCTATCATTCCACCTCAGTCCAATGTGAATTTTGAGCTCTTAGGAACGTTACTTCATTCTTGTTTCTAAAAACATCTTCCTTTCCTACCACAGTGTGATGACAATAAAGATATACTACAATCAGAGGAATAGTAATAATACCCAAAATCTAAATTAAAACTTTCATTGGAATGAATTTCAAGGAGTACCTAATCTGACCCTGCTTTGCAAACTGCCACTGACAATGTGGGCACAGATGGGATGAGAGAATTCATATAAAATCACAGAATCATGGAATGATTTGGGCTGGAAGGGAATTTAAAGATCACCTAGTTCTGCCACGGGCAGAGACACCTTCCACTCGACCAGGATAAAGGTCTAGTGGATATCCAAATACCAACAAAGACCTGGCACAAGTTTCCCAGAGGGCTCTGTTGGAATGTAGGGAAGTACCAAAGACAACATCAGTCAAAAGGGAATTTCTTCCTTGACCTTCATTTTACAGTGTAGAAGTGGAAAAAGATTATATCAAAATAGACCCTTATTGATTGCACAGTGAAATAAAAAATTGGATTTTATTTATTTTACAATAGAAAATATACTAAAACTAAGTCAATGGCCAGATAAGTGTAAATTACAATGTATTTAACTCTGTGCTATAAACCCCAGCCTGACACTCAGCACACATGGCAGATCAGCAAGTGCTCTCAACTCAGAGGGGTTTTTTTGTCTTGAAGCTTAGAAATACTCTGATATTTATTCCCACATCATATACTTCACCAGAATGTACAAAGAGCAAAATTCAAGTCAGAAATCACATGGTGTGGGTATACACTGAGCAGCCTTGGCACCACAGGATATAATATGGAAGCCAGTCATTGTCAGAACCAGCAAACAGGAGGATTAGGTCAGTAAATATCTTATTCTGTCAAATCCTCAAATCCTTTCATCTCTCCTCATTGTCAGATAAGGACCACAGTCTCCTGGGTTTGTTCTGGGAACACCAACACAGGTCCTAATGACAAATATTTATTTAAAAAAAGATACATTGTAAAAAAAGCATCAACAACTTCCCCTCAGAAGTAGAAAAGCAATGGTTAGAGGCCCATTTGAAATATTTAAATACACATTACAAATTATAGTTGTGCCTCTCAGAGTATCCACAAGTATTTCCTAGGATATCCTTCATCATTATAACACCCCTCTTAAGTGATGATTTACTATGCAGTTTGTGCTGTTTGTGTCCATCACCTATAGTAATTACATTAAAAGGTAGATATTTTACAGGATTAACTCCTGTGACATGATCCTTCATTACACTGGTTTTGATCAAGGCTCAGATATATTTATTTTGCCCTACAACTGCAATTATTAATCTAAAATAATCTTAAAAAGCTCCCCATCACATGTGTTGAGGATGATTTCTCAGATCACCTCTCTCTCCCCAATCCAAATGTAGATTATGTTCCAGACACAAACACACCCTGAGACATTCTCACACAAAATAAAAGAGGTCAAAATAAAAAAATGAAAAAACCCACCCTGGTTATTTTGCCTTCAGAATTTTTAAATATTTTCCCAACATCTCAGCAAAATTATGCATTTTAAAAAGACTGCAGGCACTGAAATGATTGTCAGTCATGCAAATAATCACTTACTTACACTGTATGAGTTTGGTTTGGATAAAGCAAATTACCATTTGAAAATAACTTGAAAAACACTCTGGGCTAAGAGCTTGCTTTATAAATTTTAGCTTGGCCACAGCTTTTCTTAACCTTTTTCTCCTCAATCTCCCTTCAGTCACTGTATTAATACAATCGAAATTTAAAAAAAACAGCTTTGAATTGCCACAGGTGCATTCAACTTTATGTAAAACAGGTAAAGAAATAGCAAATATTGGCTGCAGCTGAAGGTCAAAACCCAAAGAACTTCAGAGTCAGGCAGAAACAGCCCTTTCTTCAGATTTTTTTCCTGTCTTAATATTGGACTTTGCCTAAACACCTCAGATTTTACATCTAGAATTAGCTGTTGAATAAGTATATATTAGATATAATAGAGCTGGCATTAATCTTTGTTTCTAATCAGTCTGCTGTGAAAGTTTTACTGCCACATGGTTGTTTATGAACACCTTAATTTTGCCAATCACTGTTGAAAAGAGGTTTTTGATATAATTTCAAGTACAGTGACCACAGTAAAAATGGGAAAGGTGTCTTGCCTTATGAGATGGGATTTGATATGAGAGCAGGACTCTGAAAGAGCACACAGTGAGATGTGAGATCTTCCTTCTGCACCAGTTTGGGTAGCAGGCTAACGATTTTACCCACCTAATCACCTCCTGCTTTGGACAAACAAGCACTATGTGTATGATGACTTCAGCCCAATTTGTCAGATCTTGTCTGACCCCATCTGCCAGGGCTGACAAGTCCAAAAGAGCTGATGTAATATACGAGACAGGGTTATCATAACTTCATCTCCAAAACTAGGTCTGGGCCACATGATTCCTGAGGTACGCCAAAACCCTGAGAGCCTCTGGAACTGGCTCCACGTCAAATATGCTGAGCACCCACAGCATTCCCTGTGCTCAAAAGCTCGGGACTCTAAGAGGGAATAGTAGATCCTCAAAGATATACAGGTACTGAACTACACTGCCATCCAGGCAGCCAAGTCCCTAAGAACCACTGAGGGATTTTAACCCACTTGTCAAAAATAGACGTTCAAAGATTTAACTTTAGGCACTGATTTCTAAATGATTTGTGGCAGTATTTTAGAATATGAAGTTTTCCAAGACACTGAAACTCAAACCTTGCAGTTTGAGTACATCAGCAAGTGTACAATCCCAGCTCCTGCACTAAAAATTTCTCTACCTCAAACTACCACACATGTATATTTAGCCTTTGAAATCAC
The DNA here is from genome assembly GCA_032173965.1 of Sitta carolinensis. Lineage (NCBI taxonomy): Eukaryota > Metazoa > Chordata > Aves > Passeriformes > Sittidae > Sitta > Sitta carolinensis. The sequence continues at coordinate 3,755,010 of CM063288.1, read as the reverse complement.
TCTAAGTACAGGCTGGTCAGGGACAGAGATCTCAAGTGTGGCCAGAACTTATTATCAGATCAAAAGGCAGGCTCTTGCAAAGTCATTGCAGTGCTTCCCATCCTTATTTCAGCAGAAAAATGCACCCAGCATGGTGTTGGGTTTAAGAGTATAATCAAATTGCAGAATCACATTCTATTTAGTGCCAGTCCCACTGAAGCAAAGTTCCTGTTCGGTGGGAGGAGAGTCCCTTATAACAGGAAAAACAATTGTGCCAGGTTTAATCAAAAGTGAGAAGGATCCTGTGAATGTTCCCTTTGAGCCACATAACCCACTGCTAATTTCAAGACAGGCTCTGAAACGAGGGCAATAAAAAATGTCCTTCAGAGTAACCGAGGAGGAGCGAAGAGCAGCTCCAGCTGCAGCAAAAGCCAACATCTGCAAGTCTGCTCCCTGCCACAGGAATGCTCCTGCCTACCTGGGAAGCCATAAAAAGAGGAGGGGATAAAATAGCTCCTTGGCTGAAGTCTTATCACTTTGACTGCTCTCCAGCATTTCTGTCTCCTCCTTGACCTCCCCTGCACAAACATGCACAGAGCCGGGGAGCAGGCAACTCCTGGAAGGCTGAAACGAGTGGGAAATCACCAAAACAAGTGGGGAATCACTCATCCTGAACGATGCAGGTCTGCACGACAGGCACTGAGGACAGGCTCGGCTGCCTCAATAGCCTCTGATTATTGAAATACATTTATCAATTAGGGGATTTTGCATATTATCAAACTCATTCATTAACGATGCTTTAGCTGATTAGTTAGAACGTCACCATAAATACAGAGTTTTGACAGGCTGGAGGCAATTTATGACGTGGAAAATGTACTGACCTGCTCACATCAGGAAACCTGACTGGAAAATAAAGGACTTGGCACTTCGGTCTGATTATTTTTTCCAAATCCTTAGGTCTGTGGTCAGGAATCAGCTTCATAAATTTTCCAATGGATTTAAGAAAGGATTCCATATTAAAAGCAGAGTTGAACACCACAACATCAGCAACCAAACTGTAAAAAGCAGTGAAGATTAATCAACATACTGCTGCCACAAAAGGAACAGAATTATTCTACAGGCAAAGGAAATAGGATATATATTCTCATAAACAAGCAAAAGGTGCAAGTGGATGCTAATCAGCCTTTTCATATGAATTAGGAGCAGCATAAGTACTTCAACCAGAAATGTCTTAATTTCTCCCTATTCACCCTTTGAAAACATTTTTAACCTTTTTTTAACTAATAATAAATTACTATTATTAATCTAAAGAAGCACATCCTATTCTAGCTGTGAAGTTTTATTCACACAATGGTAAGTACAGTGTTCCTATCATCATCTCTCAGAAGCATCATAAACAGAAACGGCCCACTGTAATCTGACTTTTGTAGAATTAAAGTTGGAAGAAAATGAAAATTCCTCAGAAATGTTTTTTATTGAAGGACAACTTACCTTTGGTTAACCTACCTTCAACTGGCACGTGTCAGGTAGCAGAACACTAAAGAAATGGAATGTTATTTTAACCTATGTAGATGCCATCCTGATTAAGAGTATATCCATTATATATAAAAATAAAATACATAACACACAATATCCCTCCCCCCAAAAAAAGCTTGAAAAATATTGACATATAAATGTAATGCTTTATTTTCACTGTTGTGTTTTAAAATCAACCAGATCAATAATTTTAAGATGGAGTTCCATGATAATGCAGGTATTATTTCTCCACTTAGAGTCAGTCTGGAGAAAATAAGCAGCTATAAAAACCCTGAAGTATCTGGAAGTTTATCCTGGCAGTGCTGCCACAACCTGAGCTACATCAACACACACAGCACTAAGTGAGGTAAGAAATGCTTTATGGCCAGTTGGTTTTCTCAATATGTTATATATTGTAATACAGACCTACAGGTCAGAAGATACATTGAGGACATGTGTTCATAAGTCATAGGGCTAGTGAGAAGTATATTTGAGGTGAGAGGCTGTCATTCATCCTCTCTGCATCCTTCTGCTGTCTGGTCAAGAAAGAGAACTGACACTGCTCACCAAAGCAGCAGGAGTCAGCAGGAAAAGCAAAGAAACCCCAACATTAGAGAGAAATAATCCTTTTCAAGCTGGCTGCAGAAGCTGAAATGCTTTCTGGCATGTTACCCTCTTCCCCACCTATGGTTTTTAACCCGTTGGAAGCCTCAGCTTTGTACAGAAGTCATCTTTTCTGCACTGATTTACAGATGACATGAGGCAGGAACCCGACACCTTTTTTTGCTGCTCTCTGACACACAGCAAAGGCTCCAACAACACCATCTCACCTTCTCCCGTGCATGAAGTCTTATCTGCCCTAACTCCATCCTGCAGGCTCTACAAAGCAGGGGCAAATTAGAGAGCTTAACTCCTTAGAAATAACAGAATTCTGACTTTTTAATGAACCAAAGCACCAACCTGAATGTCCAAAGTGCTCTAATTTTAATCATCTCCAAAACCTCTGTATAAAAGCAGAAAGGTACATTTTCCCCATTTCTAACATATTTGGAAGATGGGAAGATGGCACCTCTTTGCAGATGACCACTGGAGTGTGAAGAATAATACAGAGGACACAGCTTCTATTTTGTATTAAATTGGGGTTTCACCAAAACAGAAATGGAAGATGAATATTATGTAACTACATGAAGATGATACTGGAGGCTGAAGGGGACAGAATGGAGCATCTATTGCCCCATCCCTGGCAATGTCCAAGGCCAGGTTGGATGGGCTTGGAGAAAGCTGGGATAGTGGAAGGTGTCCCTGCCCATGGCAGGGGTTTGGAGCGAGATGAGCTTGAGAGACCCTTCCAGCTCAAACCATTCCACAATTCAATGATCTGTAAAAATCATCTTTATTTATCTAATAAGAGAAGATACTTAAAATGCATATTTTGAGGATAAATGTTTGTCAGTTTACAACAGATGTATGAAAAATAACTGCCACAATGAAGCAAAATATATATACAAAAAATCATTCCCTTCCCGGTGCCAGAAAACAGTTCTTTTTGTTAGAACATCTGAAAATGGCTGCTACTGTTTTTGAAAGATCTTTCACTTCACTTTCCCATCTTTACAGCTCAGTAAGTGAAACATGTTGCAAACACTGTGGCAGAGGCAGCTGCAGAATGGCCAGAGTATACACAGATCATTAATTGAGAAATTTCGACATAACTGCCTTCGATTATAAAGATGCAAAAGCCTAACTTGCACCTTAAAATGCTCAAGCCCTATTCTTAATAATTCTTCCACCAAGCGAGAGGTGAGAAAGATCATGGAAATGAATTTATTTCAGTTTAAAACAAGTGAATTTTGCTGTTTCACTTAGGTCTGTGCAGTGCCTAACCACAAAGCTTTTCAGTGGTGCTGTTATTAACTTCTTTCATTAACTCAGATTCGAGAAATACATTTGTTTTTAGCAACAATAAAGGACCGCAGCCTTTAAAACGTCTGGGTATTTTAGCACTGCACAATTTCTGAATACTAGATGAAAGAAATACAAGGATTTATCTGGTATGTTTACTGCCCTCTCTTCACAGGAAAAGTGCTGCAGTACATTTTAATTTCTGTTTATTTCCCTAAAACCCTCCCCATAATTTCAGCTGGATGCAGTAAAAGCTACGGCCAAGCACGAGCTGAGTAGCTGCAGCTTTGTGAAGCATCCATGAAACAAAGCATCGCTTTCAGCCAAGGCACAGGTCAGAAATCCCACCAACAACGGGCACACCATGGCAGCATTGGTGGACTTTATACAATAAACTGAGATGATTTTTTAGAGCAAAATGGTTCAGCTACACTGATTTTATCAAGCTCTCCTCAGTACTCTGCTGGTACCTCAGTTTGCTAGAGGGTCATCATTTACAGAATCACAGAACAGACTGGGTTGGAAGGGACCTAAAAACTCATCCCATACCACACCTTGCCATGGGACACCTTCCACTATCCCAGGTTGCTGCAAGCCCCATCCAACCTGGCCTTGGACACTTCCAGGGATGCAGGGGCAGCCACAGCTTCTCTGGGCACCCTGTGCCAGGGCCTCACTGCCCTAGCAGGGAAGAGTTTCTTGTTAATATCCAATCTAAACCTGCCCTCTTTCAGTTTGAAGTCGATGCCCCATTTCCTGTCAACACATGGTCTTGTAAAACATTAATACAAAATAATTTATTTAAAAAAAAACCAAACAGAAAAAAAATTAATGAAAAAAGAAAAAAAGTATATGGAGGAGGACTCCTCAAGGTTTCAATGCTGTAGACAGGAGGACACCTTAAATAACGGGGAGCAGTGCGAGCCACACCTACCATGAAAGAATCTGGTTGTATCCATACTGAAAATCCCTTTCCTGGCGTTTCTGGACAGGATATGCCAATTGGTTCTCATGGAAGTAGAGGACCTTTTTCAATTTGCCAAGGTCAGGGCGGAGGGCGGCGAGTTCAGCCAGGTTAAGCACCGAGCTTGCAAAGAGGATCCTGGAAAACAAGGAGAGCAGTGTTTACTGCCGGCCAGCGTGCTCGCAGGGGTCACCCCTTCCCCTGCTCCCCACTCCCTCCCCCCCAAGAAAAACATAACTCCTATAGGGACACATCAATAGCTAAGCCTTAATACCATGTAGCGGCATTCGAAGTTTTGATCTCTTAAAAAGCAGCTGCTAAGAACCCAACAAGAAAAGCACCGAATCTCATTGGTCTTCCCAGCTCGGATACAGAGAGATGCAAATAAAAAAAATAAAAAAAAAAAAGCTGGATGGATTTTATTGAAAAAGGCAAGAAAAGCTGTATCTGAAGGACAAATGGAACAAAGATAAGGCTGACTAGGGAATACTTTGCTTGCCAGTTTCATTACACTTTACTTCTTTATGCAACCAACTACTGAAATTCAATATATGAGCAGGAATGGCACATGTTCATGTTACGACATAAACCCTTTTGATTTATGCAGTGCACTTATCTAGTATGGTCTGCTGTTCTTATTTTGTTTGTTTGTTTGGTTTTTACCCTTTTTCTTTTTTATTTTCACATTTTTATTAGGTATCCTCTATAATGAAATGTTTCTTCCCTTGCACCCCAGTCCTGCCGCTGCACTCCTGCTATTCCACAGTCCACAACACTGCACACATCCTTCAATTAGATAAAGCAGGCACAAACAACACTAACAAGCTGCTATCTTAGCCTTGTGTAACTTCCTAGGCTATCAGAAAATGAATGTATTTAAATGTGTAATATGAAATCCTGACCCTACTGTAACCAGTGGCAGGTTTCCCTGCATTTCACCAAAAGCATCGTGAGCATCTCCCTGCCCCTGGCTAGCACTGCTTCCAAGCAAAGTGAATCTGGAGCTTGCAGAAAGCTGCAGAGCCTTAGACATTTGTGTCCTGTATTTCTTATCACACGGGATTAAAAAAAAAAAATTGAAAAAAATTGAGATCAGCTACCTATTGCATGTAGAACATTAAGTTTAATAAACTACTTTTCAACACAACCTGTTTCTGAATTGTTTGAGGGGTTTTTGCTATCATTTCAGTAATTCTGATTCAGAACTGACTTATGTAATGTTTTATTCTTTTAAATTTTTTTTCTAAGTTTTTTGGTTTTTTTTTTTCCTACTGTTATTCCCATTTTTTCTATTTTTACATGAATTTTGTGTTCAAGATTACTGCCAAACTGACATCACTAAAGTGATAAACATCTGATTCTGGCTGCCAACCTCAAAACTCAGGAATTTCCCAAATATCCATCTAGATCATATATATTATAGCATATCTCAGTTAACTTACACTCTTCTTAGATAACCTGTATCTACAGAACAAACACTTCCTAGGGCATAGATCCTGTATCCATCTTCATCAACCTGGGTCAATGCTGATCTGAAAGGCTTACGAAAGTAAAAGATGACTGTTATTGCCTTGTTCATCAAATATTTGATGGCTCTAAAGGGCCTGTCACACAGAATGCCAATTAAGATATGAGCCTGGGTTTATTATGAGCCATACTAGGAGGAAAAAATAGTTTTAGGTAAGCCATTACTTATTTGTCACCATGAGTAATGACCTCTGGACCTCATAATGACCTGGGTGCTAGGCTCAAAGCAGACCAGGAAAAGCTTCCTGGGGGCAAAGTGAAATCCCTGCTCAGCACTAGAGTGACCAAAAAAAAAAAAAAAAAAACAAACATAACAAACACCTGCAAACTGGAGGAAACATTCCCCAAAACCTGCAAAAATTAGGTGAAATGGTTACTTGAAAAAATTTTGGCTATTGACAGGACAAGGGGGAACAGCTTCATAGTGAAAAAGGATGGGTTGACATCAGATAAAGGAAGGAATTCTTCCATGTGAGGGGAGGCCCTGGCACAGGGTGCCCTGAGCAGCTGTGTCTGCCCCATCCCTGGAAGTGTCCAAGGCCAGCTGGCACAGGGCTTGGAGCACCCTGGGACAGTGGAAGAAGGCCTTGCCCATGGCAAGGCATTGGAATAAGATGTGCTTTAAGGTATTTTCCACCCCAAAACATTCTAGGACTCCATTTCTGGATTGCATTATAGTTTATCTTTTCCTTTACTGATTTTTCAAAAAATTCTTTTCCGTCACGAGTTAGGGAAGAAAACTGAACTGATAAAGGATGGTATTGATGAACCTGGCTGAGCTTGGAGGAAGAAAGGGGAAAAGACACAGAAAGCACATTGGGACTGAAACCACGGGATGCAGCAGAGAGCAAGGGTGGGAAGTGCAGACAGTGGAGGTGCCAAGGTTAACACACTGCCTGGAGAGAAAAAGGCAATGGAGAGCACAGTGAGAAGAGATCCAAGAAATAATCTTGGACAAAACCATGTAGTTCTGTCACATCTTAACTTGCTTAGATCAACAATGGGATAATTAAGGGGGGGAAAAAAAAAGGTGGTTATAGCCACAGGCAAAAAAACCCAGTGTCTGCATTCTGGGTTTAGGCAAACTGGAGGAATTCAATAACATTATTAGAGCACGCTGGAGCCTGGCCTCTAGCATGATAAAAAAGGTTCAAAACTTGGAAAGCTTGCGAGAGGTAGATCTAAATTTTCTCCACTGTAAATAGAAAGTGATAAGACTCAACTAACAAGCAGATTGCTTATCACTGCCCAGCTCAGCACAATAAACTGGTGTCAAGAGAAAACTTTGGTGATGACTAGCAAATTCAAATGTACACCCTGAAATGACATTGCCTATGCTTATTACAGCAAGGAAAAACATTAAAATAAAACCATTGATTAAAAAACACCTTCCTCGATTCACTTCTGTTACTTCGCAGCACTTCCAGAATTTATCCCGACTCTGAGAAGCTCTCATGGCAGCTTCTTTACTGGCAGAGAAGCTGCTAACTACCAGCACTAACCAATTTCCCTGGCTTTACAAGCTTAAATAACACCTGACAGCACGAGTCCCCGTGAACATGCCCACAGAGCAGCCACGTTCGTGGCTAATGGACTCACGCAGGGCACTGGAGGATATGCTGGAGTGTATTTCCATTTAACACCTATTACAAGGGGAAGAAAGGAAAGTTTATTATAATGGAACATGCGACATAAATATATGTCAGTTGTCATTCCCTGTGACATCAACTTTCATTTTACCTCGGGTTATTATTTAAGTAATAAATCCTAACAAGGTGAGCTTTATCATCCCACAGAGTGTATCCGGGAGGTAGAGACACAAGGTGATGGCAAGAACGCTCAAAACATGATAATTCCTGACAGCTGCTGCTTGAGCACAAGTTAAATTGAACAGTTTATCTCAGCATAAAGATGTTATAAGGTTTTATGTTTAATTTAAAAAAATTAACATAAAACCCAGAGAAAGCAGAGTTAGGCAATCTTTCACAAACATGACATACTACAATCACTGTATAAGCTGGATTAGTACTTATTACCATGCTACTAGAGAATTAAGCTGTTTTTAGACCACCAAAGAGCTTTAAATTGCAACTTTTGTCTCTGTAAGAGAAACCTATATTTAAAACGTCTGCTAAATTCAAATTAACAGCTACATCATTAACTTACCATCTCACAAAACCCCCTACAATTCAGCCGCTATTATGGTGTCCTTATCAAGACCTATCAACACTGCAGCATTTAATATATACAGTGCTCTCCAATAAATACAGTGAGTGAATCCTCACTAAACCTGTGCTGAAGGTCACATTCCTAAAGCTCTGCCCCAGCTCTCCTCTCCAAAACATCCCCAAGCATTTTGCTGTGTGACAAGTGACCTTCCGGCACAGAGCAGGACCATCCCACGTGCAGTAGCCCCACTGCCTTGGAGACTGGATGGATTTTAAGGCCACCATCCACACAAGCTGCACTCTAAAGCCATGCTTGTGCTTCATGTGAATCAGTCCTTCCAAGGAGCTGCTTGTGTGAAATTAGTTAAGCATGTGCTTAACTAAAATAAATATTCCTGGGAAGGAAGCTGAGTGCACTTGCAGGTTCAGAGATGTCACATGTTCACAGAATTCTCTGCCCTTTGCTACTGTCTTCCCCATTATTTCACTCTAAAGGACTGAAAATCAGTAAAATATAAAAGCCCTTTTTTTTTTTCTTTTTTAATTACCAGCAGACAAAATGACTAATACAGGTTTGCACTTATATCAAGCAAATTATAATAGTGAAGGTGCTAAAGTATTTTTATTTGGCTTTATAAATCTTCTTTGTGTCACGCAGCCATGATTTACTCTTTTATGGCATTGCCCTAAATCTTTCAATTAAATTCCCATGCAACTTAACTAAAAACACATTTTGCCTTCCCCTTGGGAGACCACACAGGGCATATTTATGTATCTATGGATATGGAGGCTGAACTCTCCAATCCGCCAGGCTTATAGAACAAAGCGAGTTTAAAACAGCACCTGATTTGTAGTGGAATGTTCCTCAGCCCGGCAGAAGCTCTGCATGAAGGATAGATAAATGTGGCCACTATTTGTGTGGCAGTACAGGTAACCCAGTTCTCCCTGGAAAAGGGGGATTGCTGTAGGATACAATCCTGCAGCAGCAGCAGGAACTCTCCTGCCCCGCAAATAAAATTCAAAGCCATAATTCTCTGCTGCAAAACAACTACATTCACAGTAAAACGAGTTTATGATTGAAGATCTGGCAGTCCAGAAAAGAGCTATGAGCACTCTTCATTCTCCAGGAACAATATTACAATAAAATAGACTAAAATTTGGATATGGCTACAAATACGAGCCTTTTAGGGAAAAAGGGTACTAAAATAACACTGTTCAGTAGATGGCACTGATTGAACCAGTGAGGCCCTGGCACAGGGTGCCCACAGCAGCTGTGGCTGCCCCTGGATCCCTGGAAGTGCCCAAGGCCAGGTTGGACAGGGCTGGGAGCAACCTGGGACAGTGGAAGGCATCCCTGGGCATGGCAGGGGTGGAATGGGATGAGCTTTAAGGTCCTTTCCAACCCAAACAATTCAGTTGGTTTATTTCTGGATTGCACTACAGTACATCCAGACCACTGTGTTCTGCTTCCCCCTTAAAGGTCAAGGCAAAGCCAAGAGGTCTGACCACATCTGGAGGAACAAGGGCTCCCAAGGTGAGGGGGGCTTCCAGCACCCCCAGATCAAACCTCGTGGTTATGGTTCCTCCATCTCACAGTTCTCCTTGATTTCAACCCAGCAATTAGCCAAGTCCATGGATTTGGCTTTAAGTTATCTTTCAAATGTAAACTGTCTCAAATAGCACTGTTAATGTCTGCAATCTTAGCAGACCAGTTATTTTTGTTTGTTATTGCACTCATTTTTATATGATCAACTTACAGAAGTTGCATTTTTATCGCTAGCCCAAGAACACACAAATTACAACTGCACATAAAATGCTTTTCCTTTTCCCATTACACAATAGACAACACTGAATTCCTGAACAATAAATACTAATAAGTGGTAATATGTGACAGTAGACAGTATAATAAATAATAAATTAACAATAATTTTTTGACATGGAATGTACAAATGTCAAAAAATGCTTATAGATATTCTAACGCATAAATTAAGGTTTTTGTAGATAAAGATAATTTGCAATGTTTACAGAAATAATTAAGTCTTACTATTTTAATGGTCTTTATTTTTCAGAACAAATCACAAGGGTTGTCATGCCTTTCATCTTAATTAGGCCATGTGTTTGTCTTATTTATTTCTATGTACTTTCATAAACGTTTACAAATATTAATTGTAAAGAAAAATATTTTTTCCTCTTGCTGTAATTGCTATATGTACATACAGTACAGTGATAAATATTCATGGCTGCTACCAGTTCAATATTTAGGATTTGGGAGTCGCCTTGTATGCTAAAATACAGCAGGAAGGAAAAGCTTGGTTTCAACTCATACTGCCAATCCCTTCTTCTATATATTTTTAAAATGCACAATTTCAAAAATTCAAAAAGTTACATAAAGGCATTTTTTAATTTGCAAATCATTTGGGTTCTCTCAAAATTCCTCCTTACCCCTCTGATTCTTTATTTCAACCAGCTGATAAGTGTATTTATGTACTGGAATCAAATCGCAAACAAAATGTCAGGCCAGATCCTTAGCCCACACAATTAAAAATCAGTCTTAAACACTTTTCTACCATTTCTTATGACCTTTAACTCAAAAAGATATAAAAAAACTATGTGAATCAAAATTACTTTTCTATGTAATATTAAGCAAGCTTGCTCATAAAGAGGCTCTCACTGAGCAGACTTTTGAGAGGGGTGTATTCTGCTTGGACTGCTTTGCTTTTTAGGCAACGACACTGAAGCTTCTTGAATTTTATTAAGTGTGTGTGGCACTATTTTTTTCCCTGATTTGTAATTAAATTTGGCTTCAATTAATTACTGACAGATGCACATTTTTACTTGAGTGGCCAGATTGTTCACCATGGGCTACATCGGCCTCTCTGTTCCCACGAAGGGAGAGGTCAGGACCAAGCAGTCAGAGCTGTGGTGATGGGGGGAAGGAGAAACCATGAATCCACATCATCCTCCTCACTCAAATTCCATCAGCAACAAACAAGGAGGCAAAGGAATTTTATTAAAGCAGAGAATAAGCAAATCAAAATAACCCACTAGTGAAAAGTGGCTGTTGCTGGGTGGTTTATATAAGATGGACAGACTCTGCTCAAATAGGTGCTGTGATGGAGCACAGAAAAAGCAGGAAGCAAGATAAATAGAGGACATGGTGACTGAAGGCAAAAAATTCACCACAGGTAAATATACAAGATGCAGTGATGTATAATGAAATGACATTTTAAAAGAAAAATGCTTGCAAAACTGATGTTCTACTCAATTAGGTAACATTTAAGCAGCATTATTTATTGGTTGTAAGGCTGCAAATTAATTTAATTTGGTATCTTATCTGTCCAACCCTGGAGAGAAGCCAAACATGTCAAATGCCTGGCATGAACAACGCAATATGGCCAAGGGGTTGTAGCAGCACGGAGAAGTCCTAGGGCTACACATAACTACACTCTCCTTAATCTGAACAGCAAGATTTGAGCATCCCTACTTCACATCTCCTGTGCCAGCCTGGATCCAGGATGGCACAGAGCAAACAGCCAACACTGTGGATATATGGACCCCACTGCAATGCAGGCTGATTTATCCCTCAGAAAGGGAATGAAACCCAGGGCAGCACTGACCCACCACAACGCTGAGGGCTTCCCTTAAAAAAGGACGGCATCAAGAGATGCTCGCACAAAACAGAACAACAAATGAGCGGAACTCGTTTTCCATTATTTCAGTGTAAGTTTTGGCCAAGTAAAAACTCGAATCTTCCCCCAGTTTTCAGGTTTACATATTTTGTATTTTTAAACCTCAGGGGACCCACTCACTTTGCACAATTGCAGAGAAAAATCATGGAATCTCAGAATTGTTTGGGTTGGAAGGGACCTTAAATATCACCAAGTTCCAATTCCCTGCCATGGGGAAGCTTTGCTGACTGTTTAGGGTTACATTTCAAGTGCCCTGAAAAATCTGTCTTCCAAAGTATTCCAGACTGGTTTTTATGTTGCCTTTATGCACCTTGATATCTAAACACTTTTTTTTTTTTTTTTTTTTTTTTTTTTTTTTTTTAAGGAATTTGAAGACTGTGACTAAAAGGAACTTAGCTTTCTTAGCAAATGGCTTTCACATTTTTCTAATATCCCACAGCTCTGATTTAATCTCACACAATGTACAAACAGCAAGTCCTTTTAAAAATTATTTTTATGGGATCTCTTAGCTAATTTTCCTAAAAAGCTCCCACTCCAGAGGCATCAACCCAAGGCATAACTACTGCCTAAGAATGGGGACCCTCAGGAAAAGCAGGATTCTTCCCAGAAAACTAATACAGTCCTCAAAAAAACTCAGACTGTCATAAAACCTGAGCAGCTGGCAACTCTGTCACCATGAAGTATCCATATGGAAGACCGAGATGTGTCAAACTACCCAAAACGAGTTTGGATAGTGCAGAAGATGGAATAAATAATTCAGTATCTTCAACACTTTCAACAGCAGGTAGTAGATATGCTACCTGCTCCTACAACGTGCCAAAATGTAACATGCGAGTGAGAGCGAGCGAGAGAATGTGAGTGTCTCCAACCTGTTTTCATGAGGATATTTTGCTCGAGGAACTTCTCTTTTTAGAGGCATATGATCCGTATCAGATGTTTGTCAGGAGCAGGCAGAACTACAGAACATTAGGAATAACTTAGTGGTTTTTAATATATATTCACAAAGTGAATTCACAAAGTCCTCCATATACATGTATTAAAAAAATGTTTTTATCAAATATTACCAAAAAAAATGAAGGGGAAATATGTATTTCTCCCAAATGCCCTTCACACTTTTAGAATATTTGTTGCTGCAGCACAGTGGCAACTTTGCTGCTGTAATATAAGCTGAGCAAACTATTTCATGTGCTCAGCAAAGTGGCAATCAGATCCACAATTTAAATATTTCTGCTCCATGTTCATGACATAATTCAACTATAAAACCACATTGTGAAGTATCGGTCTCTGCCATCTCTTCTATGACAAACAGGCACACACACATTGGTGCATAAACCTTCATCATTTATACTCAGAGAAGATGAAGTGACACTTCTGTTTCCCAAGAAATTAAAATAATTTAAATTTTAAAGGTCTCCAGACCCGTCTTCAGAGGGACAAACTCCTTCCTACACAGATCTATCAAGCTGCACTTCATCAAAAATACAGGCAGAGCAGGTAGCCCAATATTCCAAAGCACACCAATAAGGAAAATGTCAAGTTTTGTGTACAGCACACTATTTTGAGCCCCTCCACTTTCTGATTAGAACATTTCTGTAACTCAGCAAAGCCCACACTCGCTACCAGATTTGAAGGATTGCACTGAAATGGCTGAGCGACCGACTGAAGTGAGATTTCAAAGAAGTGAGACAAACACTCGCCGAAATTCAAAAGCTGCCAAACATATTTCATCAGACTTTCAAAAGATAATTGTTTTGTCTGTTCTGAATTAAGCTTTAAGTGCTCTAAGAAAGGTTTCTCTACAAACATGGCTAAAGATCACAAAGGGGAGCATTTGGAATGAATGGAACCCTTCAGTCATATATTTATTTAATATCACTTCCATCATGCCTGGCATATACTATAAGCTGCTTTATTTCCATTTCCATAGCATGATTTTAAGGATAATCTATACTGATGTCCTACCATTTCATTTCACATGTTATCATAACAGGGTTTTTATTTATAATACAACCAGGGAAAGAGAAGAAAATAAAGGGTCTCGGCTCTGCAGCCTGGAGCTCCTGACACAGGATGTGAGGAACTGATTCAAAAGCTGAGACAAACAGGAGAGAATTCAAAGAAAAAGAGAATATGTCGAGCTCATGAGAGAATTTAACAGCCATGGAAATGAAGCCTTTTGCCCACTTTTCTTCTCCAGCTCCTGGCTGAGAGTTTTGCAGGGTTAACAATGACATTAGATATTTACAGTCATGTTTGGTCAACTTGCACAAGACAGATCTGATACTTGAGTGAGGAACCCCAGCTCACTGCAAGATGCTGGCATTTCCCCACATGCAAAAACCCAATAATAAAATAATAATTTAATAAAAATACTTCTAGGCTTCCATATATTTCACAAATCATGCTTTCCCAGCACATCTCCTATGCAACTATCACTTCAGAATTCTTTTTATCATTAAATAAAGCATCCAGTGTTAATTCCCATTATTCCCCAGGAAAATGAAAGAGAAATATGTGCCTCTGGGGCTGAAGTCATATGTTAAAAAGTCAGAACACCACACCAGATGCTTTCTAATCTTTAAGATTAAGAAACTAAGGCCAAGGCTTGTTTATCAAGGGCCACCAAGAGAACCAGAGCAACAGAGAGAAGTCAGGAGCCCAAGCCAGAGCTGAAGATAAGTGAATGTCATGGTCTAGAGATTTAATCAGCTCGTGTAAGATCATGTAAGTGTTTATGTATCTTATGGGCCCTGCTCACCACAGTACCTGACAGGTTTCCCAAAATATTATCTTTGTGAGAGCACAGAGAGTGATTCAGCATTTTCAGATCTCATATCTTCACTCCCAGAGAGATGTACATGCACAGATGTCTGCGTGCCTGCACATGCAGATACACAACACATAAATACTATATACACACATATTTTCTAGCAAAATCCACCATAAAACTATGAAACATTCGGAATTGAGCTATTTAAATTGTGGCCAGGAAAACTGTTGACAAGAGCTAATTTGTTATTGAAAAAAGATTGTGCATCTCTCCATGACAGAAACCTAAAAATCTGTTCAAGATGGCTGGGCAAGGAGCTTTCATATCTGCAAAGGCTGTGCAAAGTAAAGTAGTTTTGGTCAAGGTCTCCAAATAACACCATTTTTCCAGCAATGCCTTTGAACTACACATAAAACCTTTCAGGAGCTCCTGAAAAGGAAACTTGACTCAAGCTGTTTGTCAAGATGACTGGAGATGTTCTTTGGAAAGTATTTCCAAGAAGTTCTGGAGCGATGGTAGCTGTACAATCATATGGGATTCATTTTCTGTATATATATATATCTTGATATTGTTGGAAGAAACAAATTAACTTGAAAATTCAAAGATCTTTATACAGCCCTGCACTCTTATGTACAAATATTTAAGTAATCTTTACTTCCTGTCAAACACTGAAATGGATATTAAATTATATTAAATTATTATAGATACAAGTAGTAAAATTTCTTTTCTGCTTTCTGTGTTAGCTCCAGCAACTCGTTATTTCATACACAGAGTATAAAAGATATTTTAATATTATCTTTGATTTAAATTGCTTCTTCTATTAAAACACAAACTTTGTGCTGGATGTATAAACACCTGCCCAGACGCCTCACAAATTTTCCCTGTAAAGGATCACAGGTTTAGAAAAACAGTCTTTACTCCCAATATTCCTTTCCCTGATGGTTTAGGATGCCATCCCTTTAGTCATCTTCGTGGAAATTGTCCCTCTCTCCTGTTCCAGGACCTGTGGATTGACTTGATGAGAAAGAAGCAATCCGGTAGACAAAATATAAAAAATTCATTTTTCCCTTCTCTCCTGTTCCTACGTATTTGCAGAAAGAACAAAATGAAGGCGCAAGGAACTATTGAAAAAAAAAAAAACAAAACAAGCCAGAATTACATCCGTCAGGGTGATGGAGTGCAGTGTCCTGCCCAGTCCCACCACAGACCTCCTCAGGGCTACTGTTTCAAGTAAAAATTAAACAAGATGACACAGAAACAGTCCAAGATTGACATTTTCCAGCTTTGTGTCATGTTACATTATTTGAATGAATCTCAACTTTTAAAAACATCCAAAGGAAAGCGAATGAGGGTTGTATAAAACAAAAAAGACATGTAAGAAATAAAACTCTCACTAGAAGAAAGAGAGCCACCCATGTTGACAATACCAAAGGTAAGAATATTTTTAAGGATGCTGTTGCCTATACCAGCTACTCTTTCTGTTGCAAGATTAATATGAAAAATGTTTACAATTCGCCCAGTATTTTTCCCCTGTGGCTTTACTGAGGTTGTGTCCATAGGTCCATCTCAAGTGTTGCTGATAAAGGCCAGGGATCCCACCACAAAAACTCTCCCAACCAACTGAAAAAGCTGTTCAGAACTATGAAAAATAATAAGCAGGATTTTTTTCCTCAGCTACCAAGAAATTCAAAGTAGCCAGAAACCAACCTCCCTCTTCTTAGCACTCAAAAGCACTTACAGAGAGCCTGTTCTTAACCCTGCTGCACAGAAGAAATTCCCTTTTATCTTCCATTTATTTTCATTTTTACCTGAAAGGAAGAAAAGAGTTGGGTTTTATGTACACCAAACACAAACTGGACTGTTTTTGCAGTGCATTAGACTGTGGTCACCTTCCCCCATATGAATGCATACCTGAATCTCCACAAAAAAAAAAAAAAACACAAAAAAACAAAACAACAATATTGCCCTTCTGATTCCAGCAGGGCCTGTTACTCCACGTTAACGTCCATCTATACATGTTCTCACTGTTTAAGAACTCGGCGCAGGTGTTATTAATAAAATAAATTTATTTTTAAAAAGGATGCTATTCTATAAGCTTTGAAGCTCACACATAGTCTAACTTAAGCCAGCTTGGGCTCATCTGGTCTTTAAATGAGCCCTTTCATGTGGTCAGCCCACGAGCCATACGTACTGCTGCTCAATCACGCCACTGTACATCGTCAGCGCGAGGATGATTTGCATGATTTGCATTTCCTGTGCGCCCCAGCTTCAAGGAGCTCTAAGCACCACGTACAAAAGAAACCACCACCAAGTAATACAAAGATTTTTTTTTTACTTAAACCAGATGAGACTCTTTCAGTCAGCCTGGCCAAATAGTGAAAAAGGGAAAAAAAAAATAACCAACAAAAAAGACGTGGGGCAAAAGAAAAGTCTCAGGGATATCCTGTTAAATAAGGATTTATTTAGAATATGAACCTTAGATTCGTACCCTTACTTTTAAAATATAAAAGCACCATGAGGCCCTTAATAAATATGGCCTAGCAGAAAATAATTCACTTAAGAACTTTTCTCCCCCAATATTTCTTAGCTTTTGGCACTACACTATGTTATTTATTTATTTATTTAATAGCACATAAATGGATTCTGATTACATTCAGTTTCATAAGGTAGAAAAACTAACCTAATTAAACCGAATTCACTGATAGCTGGTTAATACTTGTCCCTATGAAGAAATCTTTTATTTTATCTCAAATGATCAATAAAACCTATTGGACAAACAGCTAAGACAGAAACAGCATTACAGTGGGCTTCAATGAATAAGAACTAAAATTAAAAAAATGTACCAGAGCCTCGTCGTCATGAAAAACAGAGACAGATGGGGAGCCAGACCTATATGATGCTACAAATAGATGAATATCTTGTAAGGATTTCAACAAATGTTATAAGACCTAGTCAAAATTTGAAAAAGTACAATGCAGCAGCACAAGCAAATCTGAAGTTCACCTGAAATCCAAGCCATACTATCATCATTATATAGATTATCAATGTTTCAAAAATAAAAATAAAGATTAAAGCCTTTATAAAATCTTTTTTAGATAACGGAACAGCTAAAATTGATGTTATTCCGTACAAAGAAAATAAAATTAAGGAAGTTTGCTGTAACAGCTACTTTGGAAATGAGGCGCATCCTGTCCCCAACTTAAAAATACAGGTGGGTGTGTGCACTTCACATTCCAATATTGGATTGTATGGCAAGTCTCCCTTCAAGCTGGTAGAAAAATTGAGATGACTGAAGACTATCAGGCTGACTGAGTGAGCTGTGTGTGCCCAGTTACAGAGTGTAGCCTGACAGGGACCCGAGTCAGGCTGCTCCAGGAATCTGCACATCATCACACTCCAGAAAAACCACAGCGAACTCCCGGCACTGCTGCTTCCAAGGGACACTCGATTTTAGAAAATTAAGTTGCATTTTCTTTGGGTTTTTTATTTATTTTTTTCCCCCCTGTGTTGTTCATATGGAACCAAATATAAGATGTGGGCGAAACCGTAACGGAGGGGTTAAAGTCTGTCTTGAACACAAAAATTCCACTTATTTCATTGTTGTCTGCAAATCTACAGTCAAGAGCCACATTTAATCACCACACGTAGTTTCTATATTGTGACTGTAAGATTTAGTAATCGAAATGGCTACCAGAATAAAAATGCACTCTGTCATTTTTCCACTTAGACAGCCCCTGTATAATGCTCTTAAAGGTCAGCTAATTTTATTATGGAAAGTAACTAATAACCTTTATTAATTCTTACGCTTGCAGTTTTCGAACACGTCAACCAAATAAATAATATGCTGCAGGAAGACACCACACAAACCAAGCTGTTGAACACAATCTCTCTGCATTTGCAACAGACAAAAGAGGTCATTAGAAATGTAATACATGGGGTTTTTTTGCTCTGGAAATTAGGAAAACATGGATAGACAGAGCTTTTTAAAAGCCAGGCTGCTGGTCCTCCCCATGTTCCAAGATGCTGAGACCACCAAATGAGGTGCTAAATTCACTAATACCCAAGCACAGCCATGATTCCAAATGCCATGAAGCATTCTTTTTTCTAATTTCATAAATTTGAAGGCTATGCTCGGCATTGAAGACCATGGGAGTTTTGCTTAAAAACTTTTCTGATGTCTTTCATTTAATAAAATGACTGAAAAACGTGAAAAATTTCAAGGTTAAAAATGCAGGTGTTTATATTTTATTCTCGCAATATCTCTTGCATGGAAGGCATCATTGTGTTGCACACTATATAAAAGATGCAAGAATATTCATATTTATTAAGGATTTTTGCTTTCCTTAAGTGGATCAGGATGTAGAACTGTTCATGGTCAGCCTCTCCTAGCAAAACTGCTTTGAGTGAGTTTGTTCCTAAGAAACATTACAGCGCCTGAAACTAAAAATAGATGGTTATTTTTAGCCATTTAATCACATGAGGAAAAAGACACAGTTTGTATCAGTCCTCTTTAATTTACAAAATAATTCCATAACGTGCCCTGTGTGTGTATATCACGAAAATCCCTGGCACTCAACCTCCGGGCTCACACACCGGCTGCAAGTGGAAGCAAAATGGGGTTTAAAAGATTCCAGCAACAATAGTCTTGTGACTAAATCAGAAACAGAAGCACAAGTCATGAGCCAAACAGATACCTATCGGTTTCCTTGAGCTTAATCTGATTAAAACATGGCTCTCAAAAATGTTAAATAGAATGCCACGTCAGAGAGCTGGCAAATGATAAAAATAGTCCATGACAGGAAATCATTATTAAAGCAGCATTACTTGTGTATCTGTTATGGAAATTTCCCTGTAATTTTTCTAGGTTTCCCCTTATGCTTTTTGTTGAGTTGCTATTACACTTTTTTTTTTTTTTCTTTCCTTCAGTGGCATGTAAGTTTGAGATGTAAAAAGAAAATTATCACTGCAATTTTCCAACTATACTCTGCTCAATACCATCTCAAGTGTGTCATACATCATCTTGTCATTCAGTTGAACAAGAAATCACATAATATGCAGAGGTAGAAAATAATCCGAAATGGGGAAGTGCCACTAGGGCAAAACCACATTCATATGCCAACACAGGGGAAAATTAAAAAAAAAAAAACAAAAAACAAAAAACAAAAAACAAAAACCAAAAAACCAAAACAAAAACAAACAAACAAAAAAAAACAAAAAAAAAAACAAAAAAAAAACAACAAAAAAAACACCTTTATCTTAACTTCAAGGGCTTTCATAATGAAAGCATCTTAAAAATGCTTAATTGGGGGAAAAAATTCTATGAAAAGCTGATAGGAATAACAGTAGAGCCATTCTAGATTTCACCAATTTTAGAAAAGCAAACCATTGAGAATATACCATTAGAAATCACCCTAAATTGTTAAAAAGTTTACACAATCAAAAGAAGATTCAGAGCTCTAAGGACAATTTTTTAAATGAAAGTTAGTATTTCTATCCTCCTACTATTACCAGTCCCCTCACAAACATCCTCCAGATTATCCTTCAGAGCACCCCATAAAATACAAACGAGAATTGTAGTATCTTGTCCTGACTTCAGTTACATAATCCAGAAAAAGCTTTTACAACCAAAAAACCCCAACCAAACAAAAAATAATCCCTAAAAATACTTTTACAAGATCTTATCTTACTCTAAGGCTAACTCTTTAATTCCTAGGTCCCTATTTTTCCATACTGAAGAGACTTCGACAAACTTGAACAACCACCCCCAAAACCCTTTGGATTCTTTTTAAAATGTCACTGATGGGAGAAAGCCTCCATCCATCAAATTAGCTTTTCATTCAAAACAGACATTTCATCCCTAGTGATGATTCAGGCCTCTCCCCACAAAAGCCAGGATTAGCTGGTAACTGATGGAGTGCCTTTCCATCAGGACACCCAAAGTTGCTCCTGCACCTCCACTCATCCTCCCTCTGTTCCCTGCACCCAGCAGCCTTTACCACACGGACATTTAAAAACAGGCAGGGTTTTTTTAAATTTTAGGTCAAACTTGCAATTATTTGCCACTGGCACATCATAAGACAAACACATGATGTGGGGGAACAACGAGGTACTTCAGGGACAGGTCCAGATGGAAGTAAGGCTGGTCTTTAATTAAACTCCAACTACTGCCCACCTAAAATCCAGAGGTGACAATGCAATCACAGCAATAGAGACAATTTTTAGAGACACAGCAGAGTCACCACATGTTTTGCAAGTGTGTCTAAGACCTCCTTGATTTCTGTCCTGGATATACAGCCAAGCTCTGCCTGACTCAGCATGAAAGGGAATGTGCATCCTATTAACAGCAGTGCTTAAACCTTATTCCATAAAGAGTTTTCCAAGAGCACTCACATCTATTCCTCTTAATATCCCTCCCACATTAAGAAATGATTATCTAATACAGGGAGTAATCAGCTCATGGTCTTACTACACTCATCCTCTTGACAAAGCAGGGAAAAAAACACCCAACTGTGAAGCATTAGAAAGTCAAGGTTCAAAACATCCCCATTTTTTGAGATCAATGCAAATTTATTTAGATCTCCGTGCAACAAGACCAAGTGCTGCCTCTTGATAGAGGCTGGTAAATCAAAAGTTGCTACTTCTGTAAAGGGCCTTCACCAGGACACACAGAAGGTCACAGTGAAGGACACACAGCCTTAACTGAGGGAAGAAAAGCTGATGATGGCTAATCCAGAACTAGTTTAAATGTTAATTGTAACACTTTACCATGTCGGAACATTGTTAAGCAATGAATTTCATGTTGTCCTGCCCATTTTCTAATCTGAAATACCAATATAGAAGAATGGACTAATAGATAATTAATTTATTACAGTATTGCACACCCTTCCAGGTAAGAACTGAATGCAAAGTTCAGGTGTGCATCAGAGCCACCCAGATTGAAGCAAATTTGCTCCCAATACCCCCTTTCTCATTCCATAGACCCTCTCAGATCCATTTTCTGTGTATTACCACAGGAAGTGAGACATACAAGAGGAAAACAGACATTCTGTGGTGCTTAGGAGCAAAAATATGTATGTGTAGAATTATATAGAGGGCCAGAACACCTCCCATCACTGCAGGCTAAATGAGTCATCCACTTCAGAATAATGACCAGTAATTAAACAAGAATCTGTAAAGCTGTTAAGTGCCTTTAACAATCCCAACCTATGACACTGAAGGGGTACAAGCTCCCCATGTACTGAAACCATCCATATGATCTGTCATGTAGTGGAGTCTCTTACAAAACAACCTCTCACCTATGGAAATTCTTCTCCCCAAGACGCCAAACAAAAACAATTTAAAATATTTACGGCCAAAAATTTCAGCCCCATTTCATAAACTGATAAAGAGACATGACATCATGCTAACTACCTAGACCTGTCTGGTTGATAACAGTCCCAGGTTTCAGGCTGAAGACTGAATTGCAGGAGTGTGGAAGGGTGTGAACCTACAGGTCAGCACAGATGCTGAACACAAATCTGACTGGCCAAAGCCAGAGCTGACACTCCAGCAAATATAGGAGGTCTGGCCCTGCAAGGCTGACACCACAAATACAAGTCTTGCAATACTTTTGCTTTCTTTTCAGCCTCCTTGGACTGGAAGTAGGAAGTTTTTCCTTAAAAGGATCTAATTGCTCCATTCTCCACTCCCTGCATCCACAGTTCTGTTTCCATGTAGTAGAGATTCCATATATTTCCTGAAGCATTAGCAAAATAATAGCAAGCCCCATGCTCCAATGGGACATTTCTATGTTTTTTTACCAGTATAGCAAGATGCATCTCCCTTTGCTCCGTGGTTTCTCCAACATTTCCAGACCTGAGCTATGTATCTTAAGTCTCCAGTGCTTTACTGAAGTCCTTTCATACAGCTCACTTCTAAATCTTGTCTAGAAGTATTTGTTTTTCCCTTACTTCTCTAAGTGCCAAGCTCTTGGCCGGCCAATATTCCCAAATCAGGCTTCAAAGAGGCAACTCAGAATTGTCTTGACTCAGGTTGTGACAAGAAGGGGCAGGGGCCCTCAAAAGCGTGGTGCCCTGCTGCTGCAGGAGGGAGCAGATGGCCAACTTCCAGATGGCTGCCAGCCTCGCCTCACCCTCTGCAACATCTGTACCTTGAATTCCATCTCAGAGGACAGTCCTGACACAGACTGCAGGTCACTGCCCACGGCTCCCGGCCACACGGCTGCTCCACAAGCCAGAGCATTTTGCAAAATGCAGAATGACAAGCCTGAAAGAAGGGCTACGACTAATTAAAGTTTGTAGCAGGGCACGGTTGAAAGAGAGTTCGAAAGTAGATGTTAGGGAGAAATCCAGTTTAAATATATGTATTTTAAATGTTTCTTCAACCCAGAGTTTTGTCCCCAGCCACAAACATGCCTTGCTTTCCACATGGCACCTTGCAAACCTGGAATTAAGATGTGAACCATGCAAACCCAACCAGCCCCGATGGTTTTGCTTCCAGGTCACTCCACAGCAGAGAACGAGCTCATTTTTCAGCTTCCAGACCAAAAGTCTCTAACAGTACTACAAGAGCACTCAAAAATGGACTGGGTCCAGCTTTAAAAATGATAAACTTCCCAAGGCTCAGTGAAACAGTGGTCAATGAATTTTAGCTTGAAGTAGCAAAGAGTAATTTGTGAGGTCTGTACCATTGAAGTCTAATTTTAACACAGCCACAAATTATATTGTTTCTTCACATGAACTTAATTCAACTCCTCGTTGGGGCAGTTAAACTTGAAATCTACCAACAGGAAGGTAACCAAACAATTTTTTCTGCCACAGTAAGAGGCTGGGATGAGTTAATGGCTTCACCAATTTTATAGTATATATTCTTCTATAGTTAACTTAATAAATTTAAATATTAAAATGTTACCTCTTCTTATTCTGAATGCATAACCTCAAAAAGACTGTTTCCAGACATTTAAAAGGAAAGAAGTGTGCTTTACAATACGAAAAGGGAGCACACCGCATTTCAAAATCCATTAAAATATAAAATTCTGGTTACAGGCTCAACAATCTGCCTAATTAGTTTTTTCTAATTAGCAGGATGCTCTAACCTCTTTAATAAGACTTCTGTGGACAGAATGTTCCATACTGGTTATCCATCTGAGGAAAAAACTAAACAAATACTTCTGAAGTGCAGCTAATAGAACAAACGTGGCTGGGCTTCATGGTCAGAAGGCTGCTCTGGCATGTCATACCAGCAATCTGCAAAAACATGAATTATTCTACCTTGGATACACTACTGCTCAGACTAAACACCCCTCTGGATCTCAAAGACAAAATGAAAGATATTATATGCAAGAGTCAATGAAGTTACAGCTATAAACCACATGATGGAAGGCAAAATAAATAAAACAATATTAAAAAAATAAAATGAAAACCAAAATAAAATATGCATGGACAAGACACCATGGAAAAGTGAACTGAAGAGATAATGGGAAGGCAAATACCACAGTGATGCTGTAACAACCCAGAGTGTGGTTGCAAAGCTGCTTGGCTGCACAGCAAAGCATTTGCTCGGTGTACACAGCTTTTGTATCTTCCTCTTCATCATTCAGAGCCTTAGTCTGTACCTAGCAATTAATAGGCAATAGTACTGTCTCCAAATCCCATTTTATCCAATAAAAAACATTTTCGTTATCCCTCTGTAACAACCATGCCATTTAAAAACTGGGTTAAGAGAAATGGGGAGCCCCAGCAGTATCTGTGACCAGAGGAAAACTCTGGAGATAAAGAGAACTCAGTCCCCTGCTCCATTAGGAGTTAGGAGAGCAGCTGCTGAGCTTCATCTCAACAGCTGAAACATCCTTTATACTCCTTAAAAACGCAGGAAGCACACAAGCATCCCAAACTCCCTCCCTGCCACCAATTCATTCACCCCGATTCCACCCATGGCCCCAACATGTTGGTCTCATCACCCATCAGCAGACAGGAAAGCTATTACACCCTTCACTTTTTTCCAATCAGTATCTAGGAAAACAAGAGCCATGTGCAAAATATAATCTAAGAGCAGTCCCTTGAAAACCTCCTGCTAATGACAGGAGGTACAGAGGCACCATAAATATTGACTTCAAACACGCTGAGCCCCAGAGACCCCACGCACTCCACAGAGTCAATGACCTTCCATGCAGCTGTTAGCATTAGAAATTAGGATTTTCCAAGTACAGATGCTTACTTTAATGCTGAATTTATATTCCACTCATCATAGCATAGCATGGTTAACAGTTGGACTTGATGCTCTTAGAGGTTTTTGCCAACCTTAATGATTCTGAGTCTATGATTAAAATGTAATATTTTGTTTCTGTACTGAAATGTAAAACTATAGAAAAGTATTTTCCAGTGTGTTTACACCAGAATGAGTATTAATTCAAGGCAAGACCATGCTCCAGGTTCTCTGCTCCATGTTAGAAAAAAAAAAACGGAGGAAAATGTAGGTCTTCCTATTTCTAACTCATGATGCAATTGTCAATAATTACATTAGACTCTGGTTTTCCATATTCTTTTTGGCAATTACTCTTTTCTGACACTGCTCCCTAGGGAGCATTTGGGGACAAGACCTGAGGTCTGTGTTTACAGCACTTCAGACACAAATGCTTCAACAGCCACAGAAACCACTGAAAACCAATTCCAGACTAGGCTGGGTACACAGGATCCTCTGCAGGGCTGGTACTAAACCTCAGAAGAGCAAGCTCTGCTGCAAACCAGATTCCACCTTGAGTATGGGAACACAACAGTCTGGAGGAGGTAAAGATGAGGGCTCTGTAGTCAAGTCCTCTTCTAAAAAAGTCTTTTGACTGGAAAACCTCATTTGAGTCATCAGTAACCACAATGGCCAGTTGACCCCACACAAGTGAACTTCTCCCAGTCAGGACCTTGAAGATTTGTTAAAGTCATGGAGAAACACGAGGACACCAAATATTTGCTCCTGGGACAACTGAAAGTCACCAATACCAAGAGATGCCCAGCACCTGATGGAAACTCACGTTCCTCCCAAAGCACCTACCCACCTTTTTATATCCCACTTTCACACCCCACAGCTAAGACTTGAGGATGTAACAATAAAATGGAACCAACTTTAGTCTAGGATGATGGCAACAAAGAAGGAATTCGAGTGGTAAAGTAAAAAAAGAAAAGAATCACAAGAAAATGGTCACTCTACTACCAAAGGGAAAATAAAAAACTTCAAAAACCTGCTAAAATCTCCCCCAAAATTATTTTCTTGCGTAGTTTTAGCATCTTTAGCAATGTTTCTCAAAATTCATTTGGCAGATAAAATTTTTAACTCTTAGGTTTTTAATAAAATTGACTACCAGGAAATTTCTGCATTAAAAATAATTTAAAATAATTCATTTCCTCAGGGTTTAAGTATAGAGATGTCGCTATGCATGATTCTGTTCCATGTTTAGTGAGTTACAACTCTTCTGTCATGAGTAGGAAATGCATTTTGCTCACAAAAGCCAAAGGCACTGTCAAACCTGCAGCAATCTGCAGAACATTAGGAAAAAAATGCCTGCAAACTAACTGTTACTAGATAATGGTCCCATTTATCATTCTTAAATTCCATCTTTAATTAAAAATGGGATATTCTCTAACATAAATAAAAAATTGCAGATGTTCTCAAATTACTCCCCTTCCATTTTTTTAGTTTTTCCATATATAATATACACAGAGTTACATGTTCGGAATTTTTTTCATGTTATTATGTAATACCTAAATACATGAAGATTTTTCCATATTCTAACTGGATACATATAATTTTCCATAGAGTGTGCTATATTAAAAAAAATTATCACTCCAAGAAAACAATCTAACAGAAATCAGTAGGAATACCATTTAACTGCAAGAAAAACAGAATTTGAAATTAATTTTATATTGCTCTACCCATAATCATCTACACCTTTTCTTTTTAAAACATATGGTAAACCACTAATTTAAAGGACTGATGTAGTTACATCAGGTAAGGTGGTGTGAGAGAAACATTTAGAGCTCCACTTTAAATTTTTCCCCATATAATTCTTTGAAATACTGTTAAAAGGAATGAATTCTTCCAGTAATTCTGCAACAAGAAAATCACATATTTGCTTTTGATGTCGTGTCCACTGCTGTTTCCTTCATTCTTTCTACAAGCTGCAACTAGACAGAAATAGAAGTTCAAGTGTGCAACAAGTAAAATGGAAATTAAGAGAGCTAAAACAAAAAATGATGAACAAGAAGGCAAGGTTATAAACATAAACAATAAAAACAGTCAGTGCTCTGAAATGGAAAGCATTCTTTAAAATGACTGTGTCCACTGGACCATCAGAGTAAATGTGCAGGAGGAAGGGAGGAAAAGACAGGGACAAAGGACAAAGGCAAGAAAGGAAAAATACTGTCCAAGGGAATAAGGAAATTGTGGAAATCTTCATTACAGAATGATGAATGAAAAAAAGCCTTTCAGTTGCTATGTATTCATCAAAGATATTCCAATTAATAGATACAATGTATGTATTCCTAATTGTTTTTTGAAGGGAAGTTAAATTCATCATCATAATGACTCAAACCCTACCAATACTTAGGCTGAGATGTACAAAAGGGAAGAGGAGGAGGAAATAAATTGATCAAACTGTGGTTGGAGGGAATCAGAAGTTGATCCTAAATTAAATGTTCTCCACTGTGGCAAAATTTGGCACATATAGATTGTAATCAAACTCCTGTCTAGGTATCAGTTTTTGTTTAGGGAAGAAACAATATAATAATCCACAAAATTAAGAGGTTTATGTGTCAGTTTAGACTAACATTTCTGTTTGACACAGAATGGCATTTCTGAAGCAACCATCCATCCACAGCCACCCTCACCTGCTGTGCCTCACAGCAGAGTGGGCTCCAAGATTATGGCTGGAGTCCCTTGGGTGGCAACACACCAGGAGGAGATGCCCTGGAGAGCATCCAATGGACTCCAGCCTTATCCTAGGGACATTCAGCCTTGTGATCCCAGGGGAATAGAGACGATAAAAACAGAAAAGACCTTTGGGCACGTTTTCCAGAGTGGCCATGGACCTGACCTGGTCAGTGCCTTCAAAAGCTACAATGAAACCCGTGGACAGCCACAGCAGGTGCTATCAGCCCCCAGCTGGCATAAAAAGCAGATGGAGGAAGCAAATCCTAGAATGGTTTGGGTTGGAAAGAACCTCCAGTTCCAAACCCCATGTCATGAAAACCTTGGCTGCTGCAAGCCCCATCCAAGCTGGCTCTCAGGTAGAGAGAAATACCTTACCTGAAATAGGTAAGGAAAGGCCTCTGGATTCAGTCTGCTGAAGACTGGAAACTGAGGTGTCACAACTACCTCAACCAAGACTTTCAAACTTCAGTGTGTTTGGGTCAAGTTAAAGCTCACAAAAAACAAACCCAAAAGTATACAAATTTATATTAGTGCTAAGGTAGGTCTTCACCCAAAATTGTTATGCTAAGAACAATTTGTAAAATGTAAAATTCCTTCTCATTATGCGTCAATTCACAAAATCCAGTCTAGTTGTGGGTACTCATTAAGAAAATTAGCTATTTGTGACACCAGAACACAAACTGTAAATCTAAATCATGTGCAAAGCAAGTATCTGACAAAATTTGTAATATTTACTTCTTAGCTATAAGAGAAAATAAAACAAACCTGAGATTAGGGAAAAAAAGCAGCACCAAGAAAAAGGAAAAAAAACCAATATTTTACTCTTTATTAGATGCAGACTAAAGCTTTTTTTACTTTCCCTTTGGAAGATCAAATTAGTGTTATGGGCCAGAATGACAATGAATTGTGGAAAGTATCATATTCTTTATAATATAGTAGCATATATGTTTGTTATTTGGAAATAGAAATGTAATCCATAACTAATCTAGAAATAAAATATATACACAGCAACCATTTAAAAGGACAGATAAAATCCTCATTAAAATCCTAAGTGCAGAAATACTGAATCATAATGCACAATTTCATTACATTTTACTGCCAGCAATGTAAATATCAATTCTCCAGGTGATTCATAAAATTCATTTTAGAAAGAAAAATAAGGATCTCACCCGGCATTTGAAAACATAAAGGAAAACACATGCTAGGGTTTGAAAACCCAGACTGTTCTTTCCTTCTCTCATCAGAATATTTTGCTGGAATTTCAGCAAATCTTTTACACATCAAACAGACAACTGCCATTTCACATTAGCACTTTGTAGAGATCACCCAGCAGTCCCAGCCCGCGTCCTGCCCGGCCCGGCACCTCTCCCCGCATCGTCTGCATCACCCCCAGCTCACTCCTGCCAAAACCCAACTTCCCCTGACTTCAAAGGAAGGAGCCTGCACTTAAACTCATCTAAGCCCTCTTATAACCATCCAAATTGTGAAATTGCCTAATAATGGGAGTGTATTTAAGGGGAAAAAAAAAAAAAAAAAAAAAAGAGGAAAAAAATGCATGTTGGACAAATTAACCAAGTAAAGTTTTTGGAGGGAAGAGTGCATGTGGGGGTTTCCACACAAAAACGTAAAGAAAACCTGTCACTTTTAAAATGAATAGCTACCATCTGCCAGCATTTTATCTGAGGCAAAGTTGATTAATGCAAAGTGAATGTTTAAGATCACATTGCTGTCTGCCTGAATAAATTTCAGGTAGTTTACTTGGGAGGTTTTTCTGTCCTGTTTCTTAGAAGATTTTTTTTGCTGCTCTTGTTGGATCGCACCCTCCAAGTTTTTCGGCAGCCAGAGCTAAGAATAAAATTGTTCTTAAATTGTAGTGCTGTACAAGGACTTTTGAGCACCAGAGCATTATTTCTGGCCCCTCAGAGCAAGGGAATTCATCTCTCTCAAAAGGACATCCCAACTCCTTCATCAGCTTCACAAAAACTTTTCAGGCAGACTCTCTCCATCACATTGAAAAGGAAATTTTTGCAGTCTGGTTGTGAGCAGAAAAACAACAGCAGTGCTGTTATCCTCAACAGAAAATGATTTTGCCTCTAGACCTTCCCTAATTTTTTACTTCATTTTTTACTGGGTTAAGTCTTTTTATTGGGTCAATTTTTTTTTATCAATTACTTAATTGTTTGCTTTTATTTACACTATCTTCCCATTTAAAAAAAAAAAAAAAAAGGGCAAATCAATTATAGATTCAAACCCTTTTTTCTGTTAACTTTCACACCTTGATTTATATTAGCATTCTGTTAAAAACCATTCCCAAATCCGTTTGATGATATGCTCCCCTTCTCTGACCGATAAGATTTTTAAGGAGAAGTTTCCAGAGCAGCCTTGGGGCGATATTAACCTAAATCAAACAAAATCCAGTTCTGCACATGCATTGCCATGTTACGTTTTTCCAGCATCAGATGGCCTCCAAGTTCTCCCTCAGCAGAGAGAATTTCACACCCCTTACCCAGGCTGGGACACCCTCCATTATCCAGGGCTACAGCAGTGGAGGGCATCATCTGTGCTGAGTGGTGGAGCTTCGTGCCATTCCATATGGACATACATTCTCTGCGCTTACACCCGAAGCTGGCTGGACACCAGCCAGCTCTGGTCAGAAGTCACCAAGTTGTTTTAGCTCAGTACATGGTGCCTGTGTCTCGTATCTCCGTGGGGTTTATTGGTTTAGGCTCAACATGGTGCTAGGATGGCCATCTGGCCCCCGGAGCGCAGCGAGCTCCCAGCCAGCTCCCTCGGAGCGTGGGCAGGACAAACGTGCGTGCGTTTGCACCAGCCCGTGTGAACTAACCTGGGTGAACTCAAAACGGTTTGTTCAGGGGGAAAAAAAGCACCAGCAAGTTTAACACTAATGAAATTAAAGAAGTAATGACCCTTTGTTCAGAGAGTGAGAGGCGAAGCAGAGCACAGGGTGAAGCAGGGGCTCTCATGCCTTCCTTTGGGCACCTCCACAGCAAGGTGAGAATGTGGAGATTTGTACCCACCAGTGAGTTACACCCACATGGTATTTTTAATCAAAAAAGTGTTTAAGGCCAGCTTGGATAGGGCTTGGAGAAATCTGGTCTAGTGGAAGGTGCCCCTCTCGCCTGGCAAAGGGGTTGGAATGACAATGGTCACCACCTCCTACCCAACCCAGTGTGTGATTGTGTGTTTCTAGGAGACCTAACCCTGTCTTTATTGGACACTGGATATTACATTTAGTCACCTTACATATTCATTCCTTTCCATCAGCTCATCAAAGCACATGGGATCTCTAGGAGCACACTCCCTTCCTCTCCAGGAGGATGCTCCACTGTGCCCCACACAAAACTGCAGTTAAAACACACAGAGCAGCAGACATGGAGTGAAACCAAGACAACCTCTGGGCAGAAAATTGTTCAGCAATTCCAGAGAAATGAGACACATCCCATCTTCACATACAGTGAATTTGAGCAGTAACGTCAAAATACACACTCTTACTAGTTAATGCTATGAATGAGGTTTATGTTTATTCACCTATATATAGAAGCAAACACCATAAAATATGCCAAAAAATCCCAAACAGTATCAGATAAACCTTTTTTTTAAAAAAAAATTTGTAGATAATTGGTTCTCTTCTTTTAACTAATGCACTACTCATACATACAATTTATTCATTCCTTACCTGAGCATTATAAGGGCCAAATTCCAGGATGGCCTCTAATGCAGGACAAATTATAGCAGTTCCTATGAAGATTATATAAACATTTCCAGTATTTCACAGAAAGATGTAAACATGCAGTAATGTTTCCAGCACAAATGGTATCTACGTATTCAGATTTCATTAAATTTGCCCTGCCCTGCTTTGAGTCACATCCTCAAACACCTTCTCCAGGGCATGCAGGAATGTTTCAGAAAACAAAATATCTGGAAAACAGTTAAATCCTCGATCTGGCAAATGGTCACACATCCACACAGTGTTATGTTTTCAGTAGGACTGAATTACTCACTGGAAAAAAAAATTAAAGGGTTGCTTTTTTAAGATATTTAGGGGACCAGTTAATAAAGAATTCACTCTATAATAATGCATTTTCTCTTTATAGAACCGAACAAAAGCATCAGATATGAAACAGTCTTAAACCTAGTAGATTTTAATAGAATATTAAAAAAACCCCAAACAAAATCAAGAAACAACCACATCTACATTATATACTGTTGAAATATACTCTCCTTTGCTGAACACCATCCCCAGGTTGTTTTTTTTCAGAGCTCTATTAATTGAAAACAATAATTTGTTTTCTCTTTTGTAAAATGTAAAAAGCACAGAATTTGTCTTTAAAATATAGTTGTCAGATATCAAGGGGTATATATATGCTAACATTTACCCTGGGGGTATTTCAGGGCTAGAATCTGTTACAAATAAAATCTTTATTCATATGAACAGCTACCTGGGGGGCAATACTGAATGTTATACATAATATTTATATATATATATTTAAAATAATCTAGCAGTATTATTAAAGCACACTGGAAGCTACACTGAATTTAGTCGCTCTGTTTTACAGTCTTATGCTACTAACTTTTTGGAGACTGAATTTCTTTTCGTAAAGGATCGCTTCCTTAAATATAAACTCCTTTCATCTAATGTGTCATACCAGTGTTTTACTATCTGTAATTTAACAGATTGTTCAGTTATAAAGAAAATAATTATAGAAAAAAGTAAAGCATTTTTCTTTTTCATTATTTTCGAATTTGAGAACTTCCCTTGAATTAAGAATTTAAAAAATGCTAAAAATTTTCTTTTTTATTTTACATGCTTTCTAGAATTACAGAATAGTCTCTGTGCACTATGGAAAACAACTTTAGGCTAAAGATCAGATATCCACATTTATCACGGAGTTGAAGCTCTCTGAAGGAAGTTGGGAGACAAAGCTGTGAGCACAGCAGCTCTGCAGAGTGCCAGCAGCCTGAGGAGGCTCTGCTGGACCCTCCAAATCCAGGCAATGCAGAAGATAATGTCCCACCAACTGCAAACAAAACTCTCAGATGGTTGAAAACCTTGCCTAGAGAAAGCAGACAGCAATTCCTCTCTTTTCAGTGCATTTCAAATGCTTGATTTGGAAACTGACACCACAAGAACAAAACTCCTCATACCAATGCAATGTTCAAACACCTTTCCAATCAAGCAAAAATCACCTGTGACTCTACAGCAATTAAAACTCAGTCTGTGGCTGCTGCACATCAATCTAGGTGATCATTTCAAGACCTCTAGGCAAGTGTTCCACCTGTAAATTCTTCTGGCCTTCTAAGTTGAAAGGACTCTCATGCCTGGGCTTCCCATTCCTCAGGGCTCTCGTGCTCCTCTCAGGAGATGAAAGAAAATGTGAACTGGTTTAACACGGTGCTCAACAAAGCCAAGAAAAGAGAAAAGCAAAACTTTTCTGGAGAGATGCAGCACAGACCTTGCATTGGGGAATGAATATAAATCCATGCAGTGCTGCAGACCAAACGCTGAGCGCCTGGTACCATCCGTACCAGCTCTGTGTGTTCCCATGGAGGGTGAGGACATCTCCTCCCTGGGACAATCCCGGGGAGATCTCCACCTTCCTGGGAACACAACGTTACTGCACACCAAGAGAGCGGCCCTACAGTTCACAAAAGTAACATTCAACGCCCTGTTCATTACCAGCTTGGCTTTAGCTTGTGCTCAAGGGAGGACACGTCTGTTCCCTGATAAAACAATTAGCAAGTTCATCACAGAAACTCTCTGCTCACTGCAGAGTATCTGAATTTAACACCTACGGCTCTGCACCGCATCCTTTGTTCCAAAAGCACTTTTTAAGACTATTCCTTAACTCGCTGAGTGCCACGCTTAAACCAACAAACCTTTCTGCTCCAAAATAAGCTTATATGGATAGAAGTCTAAGTCCTTTACAGCGTACCTACACTATTTCTATTTCTCTAAAATGCATCTAACTAACACCAGACTTAACAGCATCAGTATTACTTCTCACACACACCAGGATCTTGAAATAAAGCACAGTTTGAACATAAAGATTTAGCGAGGCAGCTCCGTTATCACAAGTGCTTGCACTTGAAACATCCGTGGTCTTTCTGCACTACTAAACATACAAATAAAAACAAGGTATTTACAAAATGTCTCATTTATGGAAAGTACTTATAAAAGAATGGGGTTTTTTTCTGTAAATAATGTCAATATTTTAAGTAATGCAAACTTGGTATTTTCCACGACCTCACAAGAAGGTTGAAATATTTAAATGTGCAATTCCAGATATGCATTATAGCCAGTTTGCAATGGAATTTTGTCTTTACAAACTACTACCTGGGAAGCTGATCTTCAGTGGTTATTAGAAAGCTTAGAAATTACAGAATTAAAAATCATTTCAATAAATGTTTTTTTTTCTAATAGGAGAATAGTCACCCTTACTAGGTTGAATCTGATGCACTTATACTTTCAATTTAATAAAATAATCGAAACATTCAATTACAAAACAAACATTAAAAATGTGCAAGTAAAGTAGAAGGTACCTCTAATCAGTTTTCCTCTCACCAGCCATATCAGCCCTCGATCCTAAAATTTTATGCTGCCTGCGAGGACAAGGTAAAAATTCTATTTTAACCATCGCCTCTTTGTCAACTTTGACTGTTTGATTCCCTCTGCTCCAACCCGAACAGCACCAGCAAAGAAAACGCTTTCCTCTCCTTAAGATGCTCCATTGGTTAGATCAGATTTATCTGCTGTCAGTAAAGGTTGTATTTGCACATAAGTCTATGACAGATTGCAAGTTTATTAACTTCAAGTGAGTTTTCAGGCTGCTGGGTTGAGGTTTTTTTGTTGGGTTGTGGGGTTTTTTGTGGGATTTTGCTTTTTTTGTTTTTCTTTTTTGTCAGCGCTCCCTCCCCCTTTCCCCAAGATGTGGGTTACTTGACAAATTGGAGTTAAGTTATCTTAGGTCAATGTAACTGTAAGTTAAACTAATGAAGTGTATGTCTATGAGTGATGTCTGATTAGTTTAATGCAGTTAGTGCTGGACAGCTTGGCTGCTGACCTTGAAGGAACACAGATAACATTGTGATGCGTTGGAGGATGTGGTTGTGATACAAGACAAATTTACATAACAGTTTGTCATGTACACTCCTCCAAAACAAAACTGTTGCAAAAAGAAAGCAAGAGGAAACCAACGCTGAATGCCTCGAACAAGACAAAACAGGGAAAATTAATTATAACGTTTGGCTTGAGGTGGGAGATTATTTTAAATGGGAGCCAAAAGCAGGCACAGGAAAGGTGTACATTTACACAATATGTGTTCCAAGATGGCTTAGACATTGTGCTGGGTAACACTGAACAAATGCAGCCTTCGACAGCACAAATCTACTCTTGGAAAAAGATATTCCTTCCTCAGGGAGCTCCTACTCGCTCACGGTAAAAAATACCAGACCCAGTTCTGAACTGTGACTCGTTGGCACATCATTCAGGTGTGCTCAGAGTCCTCCTGAAGGTCATTCTGCAGCTGCTTGTGCTAAAGGAACCCTGTGCGGAAACAGTCTCTCCCCATGAAGGTGTAGAGTCCCCACACAATGTTCTGCATGCTGTGAGCAAAGCTCTATCTCACTGCTCCAGACAATCACCTCGCCACATCTCATCTGATCAGGTAGGCCAAGCAAAACTGCTGGGTTTAGAGACAGCTTGGCTCTGGAGGGGCTGATTCTCACCATGTGATAGCTATCTTGTTGACCTAAATCGCCTGTTTTTATCAGCCCAGGTTCTAGCTGATGGAAATTTGCCACTTACATAAATGTATAATTGACACCCACAGCTGCTGGCATGTTACTGAACCGGACCATCATTAAGATAAAACTGCTCCCTTAATCCTCGGGTCAGCCTGAGCAGGACACTGATAAATCAGACTTGCTAACAGACACATGGGGGGGCATGTAAGGAAGGTTGCAGTGTTCACATCTGTGCCATCTCTCAGCCTAATCTGTGAAGCACAGCTTAAACCTTTCAGAATGACTGAGCTCATGTGATAAATTTCTAACAAGAGATGCACATACATGTACAGACATCAGGTACCCAGATACTGGAAGTCTCTTATGGACTGGAAATGCAAGACAAAACAGTCTAGGAAATTCTAAATAAAACCTCTAATTTCTCAGTTATACCCCAAGAAGAAAAACCTGTGCTGCCCATTGCAAGTCCCTAATTGTTCCCACACACACAATGAGTAAGTTCAAGAGACCTGGCTGAAGGCAGCTGTGTAATTTGAGTTTAGAAATTATTCAATCCCTTGGTTACCTGTAATTAGAACTTGTTGGCACTGTTTGCATGAAATAAAGAGCAGAAGTTCGTGCCTTCCAATGCCACTTCTTGGCTGGAAGTGTGCAGAGGACACAGTCTTCTTGTAGCTCTTCCTGGAGAAGATCCATCAGCTGTTTGTGGGAGCCCCCATAAAAGGGTTCAATGAGAAGGACACTCATTTTCCAAGTACTTCAGAACAGTCTGAAATCTGAAAATGAAAACAGGAAGTATTTAACTTTAGAAATATATCATTATTATTATTACTTAAGAAAATTATATTGGAAGAAGAAGAAATATACTGCAAGGCCTTGGAATATCCTTAATATTATATTAATGCATTTACTTCAGAAAAGGCTACTTAGCAATTATGATGACTAGATTATTTTGACCTTTAAAAGATACTGTCTGTAAATTTTAAATGAATGAAAATGTGCAAGACTTAGGAACACATTGTATTTTGAATTTATGGGTTTTTTTTCAATCGGATATTTAAAAACAGCTTTACTTTACTCACTCACTCCCTAATACGGTCAATTATTTCATAACCTATGATGTAGCTTATTCATTCTTATATAGCTTTCCCTCCTTTCCCTGGTGGCAGAGAAAATTAAAGAGCAATTCAAACACACTTCAGGCAGAACAGTTGCCAGTAACAGTGATTTGGGTAAGGGACTTAAAGGCAGAGAGCAGCTTGGGGAGACGCAGTTGGGGCATCACCCAGGACACCCTCCTGCATTACTGGGAGCTGGGATCACAACCCCAGCAACAGCAGGAGATGTAAACCACCTCATTTCTCCTGAACGCTGAAAAGTGGGTGGAAGAGAACACTAGAGGAGGCTCAAGGAAGCCCTGAGACAAAAAGCCACAGAGCTGCTTGCAAACAGGATGCAGAACATGCTGCCCAAGGAGAGGGGACAGATGAAAACCCGGTGACTATTGCTCATCCCCTCATGAGTCACACCCTTGGGGTACTCCAAAGCTGCTTTTCACATGCTTCCAGCAAAGCCACCACACACAAAAGCTGAAAGCAAAACCCTGAAAGGTGTTCACCATCCACAGACACCTCTCTGATGGTTTCCCTCTCAACGCTCCCTAAGTATGATGGACTCCCTGCTAAATTCAGTTACTCGGGACTCGTGCTTGACACTGTACATTGCAAGGCCTTACACCCATTTCCTGACCTGAAACTTCTAGTGGTCTCTGACTGTATTCCTTATCTTACCAAAACCTCTGGTGACAAGAAGTGAGAATTCAACAGAGAACTACATACTCTCCTGAAAATCTCAATCATCGTCTCAACCATAGTTGAGGAATTTAGTTCGATTCAAGATCAGGTTAAAAATATTATGTATTCTGTAATCAGAGGGAAGAATACAAACAAAAAGCCTTTTAAGTTCACTCCACCTATCAAAAGATCAGTTAACCAGCAACAAAAATCCAAACACTGAATCACTTTAATTGGGAAACATAAGAAACCTTTAGGTAGCTTTTTGTTGTTGGCCCACCATGGTGCCAGATGAAATGGTGATGTAGAGATGGGTCATTACAGAATAGTTAGCAAGAGAAAAAACATTCCATGCTCCAACTTTCTTGCCCTAATCCAGCCTTGATTCAGGTTATCATTTGCTTTATTATTCTCTCCTCCATAATGTTTCAAATAAATTACTTGTTTTAACAAATACGTTCTTTGCAAAATCAAAAGGAAAGCCATCTGGAAGCAGATACTTCACTCCATTTTGGAGCTTGCTTCTTTTCAGGTAGCAAAGCAGTTTCTGATCTCTTTTCCACTGACCTAATTTCAAAAAAAATCACACTTTTGAGATCACTGACGTTTTCTGAATTTACAATGATGTAACCAAAATCATACTCTCCTCCGAAGCCCTTTTGAAGCCTGAAGGGTAATAACTGCTATAAAAACACAAGCTGTGGCTTAGAATCTGCACTATTCACCTAAAGAACAATTTGTAATTAATCATGCTATGCTTGTCATCAAATGCCACCGAAAATTTAATTCAAGGGACTAAAGGGAAGCATTTTATAAATTCAGCCCCTAAAAATGGGGGTATGTGAAAAGTTGGTAAATGCCACTGAGTCAGTCACTTGGGGAGGCTTGCAACTAATTTACAAATCATTAGCAGTATCAGTAATAAAGCAATTTGTTCGTGAAGCATCTGATCAAATCACACTTCACCAGACTAGTTCTGAAACTGGTTTTATCACCAGGTTTAGCTGAACCCACACTGTGCTCTTTGGTTTTATTTTGCACCAGTTTTCACTGTACATCCCTCACGGGAACAGAGAATGACTGTACGTGCTGACGGTAAGAGATTGCTCAGTCCTCATGTTTCCTCCTGCTTAAAGACCCTGACATTTAGTTAATTATTCTGCATTTACCTACCTTTAGATCTATTAGTGAACCTGCATGATGCAAATATTACACAAGTATTGCCATACAATAAACTCCCTTTGGCTATTTACATTGGGAAACTGGGTTGAAATCGTGGATGTGTCGTGGAGTGGGTGTTAAGATAGCTCTTGATATGCAATTCTTCACAATAACACTCAAAGACCCCGTGGCAGCAGCCCGTGAGGGTGACAATCAGCAATGACACATTTTTTTCAGAGACGACCTAAAGCTCAAAGGTTTTCTTACAAAACTCACCCACCCCAAAAAATGTAGGTACTGCTTATTAAAATCGTCAGTAGCACTTGGAGGACTCTGTTGTCGTGTGATCTTTGTACATTACCAGCAATATACACCAAATTCAATTTAGAAAAAATGTTATAATGTTATTTAAGAAGCAGTATACAGTTTATTTTATTCTTTGTTGTTTTTTGTGTTTTTTTTTTTAATAAGATGCTACCTACATAAGATACTACAAAAGGATAATGGCAGTACAATATATGTCACACTCACTTCAGGGCTTGGCTAAGATGAAGCAACTAAAAAGTCAATAAATCTTCTGTTTTTAAAAGATACACTGATAATGCTGAGGAAATTATATTATATATAACTAATAATTTCTTGTACTTAGAAAGACACAGAGGAGGTAGCACACGGTCGTTTGGCTCATATTTCACCCACATGACTTCCAGTTTTGTTCACATACAAAAATAACAGCTATTATTTTTGCTTTATTTCCCTTGACCCAGCCAAGTTAAGGTAAATATGTACCATAAACTCCTCAGAGGTCTCCAAAAGACACAGCTGATAAATGGCCTGAGAACATTCACCGTATCTGATGGAATGCAATCCTCAATTAAATATAAATCACTCCAGGTATTCTTTTCCCCATTTCAAAGAAAACAACAAATATTAGAAAAACAGAACTGCTTCCCCTTTCTCATTACAGTATTTCCTCTCTGGAGCCAGCAATCCTGGGTGTTCCTCAAACAGCTCAACCCCATCCACACGGCTGCAGGATCCTTTCCTTTGAAAATTTCCTACTCTGTCTTTACCATACAGAGCAGCACATTCCTCAGGATACACATTACACATCTGAAAAAAAAAAGAAACCCTTCAAAGTGGTAACAGTGTCAAAATGACACGACTAATGCAGAAGTATATTGAAGTACTGAGAAGTGTAGGTGGGAAATTAGGTGCTGTCTCAAAGCCAGCAGCTCACAGTGACATTCAGCCAGGACTTTTGTCACTTGCTGCAGCTCTACCCCACGCTGAAACATGGCAAGTGATGGAGTCCCTGAAAGGGCCACTGCTGTTTGAACCAATAATTTCCTTTCAAAAGGAAGTCTGAGTACTGTACAGAGTAATAAATAAAATTTACTTTAAAGGCATGGAAGAATTAACTGTTGTACCAGCCACAAAACCATGGCTTCTTTCTAAACTCTAGGTGAACGCCAACTTAGGTATTTTTGTTAACCAACCTAGGCAGAGAAAACCCATCATTTTCCACAATTTATTAAAGAACACACGTTCACTCTGTCTTACATGCAGAAGTGTGGTTTCACAAACACCAGCACAGCTCACATCAGGAAGCCATAATTAGCTCTGTTCATTGACGTACTCAGACAACATAAATTACAGACCACGCCTAAATATCTGTCCAACAAAACAGCTGAGCAACCATCCAAACCCAAAAGAATAATTGTTAATATATTCCACAGGTAGAGATCTGCTATTAGTTACAGGAAATAAGGTATATGGTTTCAGTAATGATTGCTTTAACCGTCACAGTCCCACACGTATGAGAAATTTATTCCACCGCCGTCTCCGAGCACTCGTGGTTCAGTGCCTCGTAACTCAACCCACTGCAAAACCCACCAGGTATGACCTGTGGACATCAAGGTACTTAAACCTTTGATGGTTTCACATAAACATGCTGTGAAGGCTGACAGAGGCAAAAAATTTCCATGTTCCACACTGCAATAAAACGCGATTTTCTAAAGGACTGTTGAGAGTCCTTACCTTTCCTCATCTGCCCCTTCTCCCTCCCATCCCTACCTGAAGTGGGGATGTGCTGTAAATACACACAGAGACTGAAAGAGCCTGCACTGCCCTCCCACTCATGACAGTGACTCATCAAAACCCCAAGGCTGTACCTTAAACACAATCACATCTTAAGGTTTGACCAAAATTTAACTTGTATTTAGATCACACAAAAGTACCAGTTTCTGAGGCTTGTCATTACTGAACTGCATGAGCAAGAATGACAATTTATCTTTTATATAAATCAACAGGAAAAAGCAAGAAATCCTCCACTTCTTTTGAGAATGTGGTAAACCAAAATCGTTCACCTGTATTTGGATGGCTGAGCAGCAGTAACATTAATTTACTAGTGACACCCATAAACCACAGTCTGGTCTATGCACACAACCTGAGAGTTGAAAACACCTACAGAATGCCAAAATCTACCATTACCTGGAGACAGCAAGGAACGAAACCTGCATGGATTGTCTGGCCTGCTTTGGCTTCACTAAAATACCACATCTCATTTTTACTGTGTTATGATCTACACATGCAAGGGCAGGGAGTGACAGAACCAGGGGAATGGCTTTTAACTGAAGGAAGGTAGGTTTAATTAGAAATTAGGAGGAAATTCCTCCCTGTGAGGGTGGAGATAGCCTGGCACAGGGTTCCCAGAGAAGCTGTGGCTGCCCCTGGATCCCTGGAAGCATCCAAGGCCAGGCTGGACGGGGCTGGGAGCAAAATGGGACAGTGGAACGTGTCCCTGCCACGGAAGGGTTGGCACTGGGTGAATTTTAAGGTCCCTTCCAACCCAACCATCCTGTGACTCTATGATGCAATCAGAATTGCAAACAATATAATTTTTAAAGAATTGTTTTGATCTTAAGCGAAGTGTGAGGACTGCCAGGTTCAATTCTTACATCTGTGTTTTCGACCCTGACATGGAACAGCAGGAATTGGAAGTTAAGAGTTTTAAGATGTCCCATGGCTATCAATCCAGAGACACCCTGAAACAAGAGACAGTGAAGGCTCCTTTTGGAGTTCATGGATTTAGAAAGTAACATGCTGTAAAATCTGCACATTACCCTATGAATGCTAAGTTAACAATATTGCTATAAATCCTTAGGAAAAAGTTGCTAATGCATATGCAGTGTATGCATTTTAAAACTCAGAATTCAAATTGTTTTACTATTTTATCAAGGAAAAGGCACTAATGACCTTCATAATTTTCTGTTGTTTTTTTTTTTCCAGCTACAGAAAAGCAAAACAAATGTAATCCCTTGAATTTTCTTTTCACCTTCCCTGACACAGTCTGAGACTGTTATAAATACTTTGCATCTATACTTCTAGCCATCCTCAATCGACATCTTTGAAGATCTTAATCTTTACTGAATAAATTATTGCAATTTATACTTTTCCAGTGGAGAAAGACATCTGTGCATCACATTTATGGTTAACTCAAAACCACAACAGTCAATGCTGCCTCAGTGGGGAAGCCTCCATCTCCCCTTGGGAGAACAAAGATACATTTGCAGGGAAATTTCCCTGATGTGCTGATCCTCAGTACACTGGGAATGGCAATTACAATACACAACTTGGTTTCTTTGTGTCTAATTGACCTCCTATACACAGGACTAAATACTACTCAGGACAGGGTATGAGGGATACTCAGTATTCTCTAAACTATTTTCAGAAATTCAGGTGAACAAAGGCAAATTAAACAACGTTAATATTTAATTAGGATAAAATTTTCTTCCAAAGAAAGGCAAGATAGAAGGGGAAAAGACACAGAGAAGGTGTGATGGAGAACCAGGGCCATGCTCTGCCATGACCACCCATCACCAGCAAACCCAATTAACCCTTCCACAGGGTTTGTTCCTCTGCCTCCTCCCTTTAATGGTCCAAACAGATTTACCAAAGTTGACATGAATATGCTGCAGAACAGAAGATATTAAATAATTATCTCCACAAAAAGTTTTACATTATTTTGAGGAGCTCTTCCACCACTAACAGGATTTTTTAAACAAGGTAAAATTTAAAAAAAATACGGCTCTAATATGAGAGTACAACCTCATATGAGAGTATGCCAGGTTTGCAATTGAATCTGAGAGAAAATTAGTTATTCTGATTTAACAGTTAATTATAAGCTCCCATTTGCCATGTAATTCAGAAGCCTGGAAAAATGAAAACGGATTTTAACAGAGACTGTAAAGTTGTTAAATGGTATGTTGGCTTTATCCAACTTATTTGCAGCATGTTCATAGCACTTGAAGGATCAACACAGTTCAAGGACTCAACATTTCCAGCACTGCACCTATGAACATACATTTGATAGCACTGATGATGCTGAAGGCTTACATTAGGTTTAAATAGATGAAGGATCCTTGATTTAGAGTATCTCCGAGAGGAGAGGGAACTAATAGGTGTGGTAATGGGAGATGTAGCACTATTTTTAAACTTGACAGGAGACATATTAGTTGCTAGTTCCCTATTATAGAAAAAGTCCCAGTCTGGTAATAATGGGCTGGCATTTTGAAATTCCTCCGATTTATTAGGAATATGATGAGAAATGTGCTCCACACGCTCTGAGCTTCAGACCAGTTTCTGTACAGAAGGTAAGAATTACAATGTGCATTCATGGCTAGTTTAAAGAA
The DNA here is from genome assembly GCA_032173965.1 of Sitta carolinensis. Lineage (NCBI taxonomy): Eukaryota > Metazoa > Chordata > Aves > Passeriformes > Sittidae > Sitta > Sitta carolinensis. The sequence goes on along the minus strand of CM063288.1, from coordinate 3,712,166 downwards.
CATGCGTATTCATTTTTAAAAAGTCACAAATATTTTAACTAATTTTATTTGAAAGCCACAGTCTACAGTTCATATTACCTGACTGATTAAAAGACAAAGCACTTGCTAGAAGCCATCATTAGTCACTCTGTGAAGTAATAAAAATCACCCTACATCAAAAAGCTGATTTGTTTTCCCCAGCAAATTCAAAGCAGCAAAATGTTAAATGAAGACCAAATCACTCTCATGTCAACAGAATTTGGGACTGAGGAATTAAACTGCTCTTGTACAAAAGCTGGAACTGCAAGAGTTAATTTAAACATTAGGCTTGGTAGCCTGAGATGTTTGGCAGCAACACTTGAGTGGGCACAAGCCAGATTTCTTTTGCAGTCAGAAGGTATCCCTTTGAATATGTGATGAAAGGATCTGCATCTCCAGTCACACCTTGAGTCCAACGAAAAGGATGGAATGAGATCTACTGTCAAATGGAGTTCAGCTGTGAAATCAGGGAGGGGTCCCCCACACAGGAGCAATTCTGAGGGCAGGGGGCCAGAAAGCCAACCCTGTCCTGGGCTGCAGCCAAAGCCATGGGGGCAGCAGGTCGAGGGAGGGGATTCTGCCCCTCTGCTCCCATGAGATCCCAGCTGCAAAGCTGCATCCAGCTCTGAGGTCCTCAGCATGAGAGAGCTGTGGGCTTGGTAAAGCCAGGCTGGGAGAGCTGGGGATGCTCACCTGGAAGACAGAAATCTCCAGGGAGACCTCAGAGCCCCTTCCAGGACCTAAAGGGGCTCCAGGAGAGCTGGAGAGGGACTGGGGATAGGGGATGGAGGGACAGGACACAGGAAACAGGTTCACACTGGGAGGGTTAGATGAGATATGAGGACAAAATCCTTCCCCGTGAGGGTGGGCAGGCCCTGGCACAGGGTGCCCAGAGCAGCTGTGGCTGCCCCTGGATCCCTGGAAATGTCCAAGGCCAGGCTGGATGGGGCTTGGAGCAGCCTGGGATGGTGGAAGGTGTCCTGACAACGGAAGGGGTGGGAAGAGGATGAGCTTTAAGGTCTCTTCCAACCCAAACCATTCTGTAATGCGAACTTCACAAGTCATGTCAGTAAGATTACTTCAAAATTTATTTCAACCATGATGGAAAATGGACTGCAAAAGGGGAGACAAATGTTTTTCACCTTAAGACCTGCAACTAAAGCAATATAAAAAGAACAATCATGAGGATTTTGCCAACCTATGAAATCCTTCACCAAGGGAAGAAAATATAAATGATCAAGTTATTTTTTGTTTACAAGTCACAACATTTAAGTTCTGGAACCCTACAGCAGTGTGGGTATGATGCTCTTGGGATTCACTAAGTAACTTCAAGGCTGAAATGCTACCTGTACAAAAAAGTCCTCACTTTTAAATATTAAGTACTAAAATTTAACAGATGAAATACTTTTTTGGTCTTTCACTTGCCCAACTCTTTTCACGTCAGGAGAGAGCTTAACCAGGGCTCCACGCTATGAAGCCAGGAGAACAGAAACACCTCTCATTAACTTCTGCGCAGCCAGCACCACGTTATGGCTTTTAGAAACCCCTCAAAAGCTCTCAGAGTCAATAGCAAATGTCACACAATACTGAATGAGGGCTTCATATACAGCACTAAACATATTTTTCCATGTTAACAATATTTATATGCTATTTACAACTTGACGTGCAGATGACATGTTACCCACATCAATTTAAATTTCCAGCACAATAGGAGTTGCCAATTTGATTTAGTGGTGCAGCACCCTGTTTCCTGTAAATAATTTCCCTACCAGGCTTTGACTAAGCCCTCTGAAAGGGCTCTAGAAATACTAAAGGCTCCAGATTCTGGCCAAAATGCTTTCTGACAGCTCACTGCAAGTGTTCCCCAGCATCTCTGCTGACCCAAGAATAGCAAATTTAATGACTTAAGTCATTTGTTTCCATCCTCTTGTCTGCAGAGCTTGCAAAATACTTCAAGGATTGGCTTAAAGCAATGAAGAAAAGTGTATTCATATATTTTATTTTACTTCACAAGTATCAGAAAGTTAAGGGGCCTGCCTCCTCCACTGGGAAGTATCTATGGATACACACATTGCAGAAAGCTGAAAAACACTGACACGAGTTAAATAAACATGTCTGGTATCATCTGCCAATTGAAATGGTGAGCATTGCAGGAAATATTTGTTTTCCATGAATAAAAGCGATACACAAGCATCTCAAAACAATCTGTTTTGGAAGGTTATTTTGGTTGTTTTGTAAACAAGTTTAGGTTCTGAGCTGATGTTTTCAAAACAGATATTGCAAAGCGAATAAATATTCATGTCTGGGGGAGACCCTAACAGACACAAAACAAGTGTGGCCCTTTTTAACAGTGCCACAGATAAAGCAAGGCAAGGACACTCACAGAGGACATCAAGATGAACATTTTTTCCTTGAAGTTTCTCAGATGGCTGAAAAGTGCCATTATAATCATCATGCTCAAAAAAGCCTGGGCCTTAAAATCTTGGCTTTTATTGCACATAAGAAAATCTGGCTCTAACCCACAATCAGCACTGCAGTCTTTAACAAAAAGAATTAAAAACAGGGATTTTTTTTTTTTTTACTTCATTATAAATCATGAATGTATCAGTACAACTCACTTAGGATTTCAGCTTTAGAGTCACTTGGGAATCATTTCTGCACCTATCTAAAACAAGAGTCTGAAAACCATTTACTGTGCTTGAGCAACCAGCCACACTCATAAAACTTTTCTTCAAAACCTGAAAATCTTTATCAAAATAAAACATCCTGCTCAACAAAACCAAAATGATGCTGTCACTTATCAGCTCCTTCCACATGTACCACCACAGTACCTGCAGACCTGGCCCACTCCTCCCACACACCGGTACAACACTGAGGATCTCTGAACATTCTGGGTTCAAAGAGACCTTAAGAGGTTATCTTGTTCCAACCCTGCAGGCAAGGACACCTTACACGAGAGCAGACTGCTCTACACCCCACCCAGCCTGGCCTTGAACACTTCCAGGATTGGGAGTTCAGGAACATTAAGTATGGTTTATAAAGGCCATGACTACAGGGGTGCAGAGAACAAAACATTCACTGCAGGGCTCAGAGCTGGAGCAACTATTTTAAGGTCGTTACTTCAACAACCAAACTATTTAAAGTTTAGCTGGCTATTAGTAGGTGCTCTTGCTGACACTGCTGATAAAAATCCCAGAAATACCATTACAAGGCAACTCAAGAAACCGCTCACACCTCACACACGCAAGGTCTGTGCTTAATATTCCCACTTCTTCATTTCAAAGCCACAAATATCACAGGCTTTGCCAGCAAGCTAAAGATCTGTTCTGACTCCTACTAAAGACATAAGGGTTGTGCAGTTACTCTGGCCACTGGGAAATTCTTGGCAATACCCCCAGTTAAGCACTCACAGCAGGCATAAGCAGCTCTTGGAGGCCTGGAGAACAGCACATGGGCAGTTTGGAAACACCTCCGTAATCGAGGCAGTGTTACCTCACAACAGTGTTCCATGTGCTCTCAGACTCACAGCAATGCCACAGCTGGAACTTCTGTACAAAGGACATGGACCTGTTGGAGTGGATCCAAAGGAGGTCACGAAGATGCTTCAGGGGCTGGAGTCAGGCTGGGAGCTGGGGGTGTTCACCTGGAGAAGAGAAGGCTCCAGGGAGAGCCCAGAGACCCTTCTGGTGCCTAAAGGGGCTCCAGGAAAGCTGGAGAGGGACTGGGGACAAGGGCTGGATGGACAGGACACAGAGAACAGCTTCAGACTAAGAGAGTAAGGTTAGACTAGAGATTTGAAGGTGCTTTGTTTATGGAGACAACATTAAACCTATATTCAATAATCTATTCTGTGACTTTCAAAAATCACTTTCATTAAGTGGATCTGAAGCCAAGAGAGGTGTTACATGGGCCTTACTGCAGAGTGAATGATGCAGATCTTTCTGAATATTTTCATATCCCATCTTCCCATCAGTGCTCAAGCAGATTAATCCCACAAAGCTTTGTCAGCAGTAGATACCCAAAGGTGCTTATGAAACTGATTTAGCCCCACATTTAAGGCAGAAATAAATCTGCAAGACACTCTCCCCCTTTGACCACTGGAGATAAAACATAATTACAAGGGAGGGGAAAGAGTAGGAAGGAGAAGAATAAGTTCCTTTCAGAGAATATACGTGGTGGAAAAAAAACACAGACAGGGTACCCAAATTAAGCAATACCATGCAAACGCTTTGAGAAAAGGGAATTATTTCCACCTATCTGCATTGATCACACACACACTCGCTTCCACTGACAAGAACCTAATCCAAACTCTGCCTGTTCATCTCAAAGTGGTTATGAAGCCATGTGTGAGGTGCATTCAACATCCTCTAAGATGAAGAGAATCTGTTTTGCATGCCAATATCCTTGGAGAGAGCAATATTCATGCAAGATGATTCAAGCTACTCTTCAGAGCTGCAGCACTCTGCCTCCCCATTGAAGCTCTGAATGAGCATGGGCAAGAGAGATCCATAAACCCTTTTTCCTAGAGTCTATAGACAGTTGGTTTCTTAACACTCACGGAAACATCTTCTTGGGCATTAACAGAATGACTTAGAAAAAAGTCTGCTTTTTCTCTTTAGAGCTGAGTTTCTTTTCAAGCTGTGTAACACCACTTGATATTTAGTTTAGCTACTCAACCAAGCATCAGCCTTCAATGTATCCAAGGTGCAGAATGGTTGACTAACACAGACCATTTCACTTGTTTGGGCTTATTTACAAATACCACTTACATACTGCTGGCATTTATAATGACACCTGGGATGTTGCTGACACACCACTACGTTTGTAAAGTTGGAGTCTACAGGCACAGTGGATTCTAAGAAACGTGCTGGGGAATACACACAGCGTTTCCTTTGACTGTAACTAGAATGGTTACTTTGCCTATATCCTATCTGAATAGGGAAAAAAGCTTCAGAAACAAGCTTTAGCAAGGTTAATCCCCCACTGATTTTCTTATCACTCAACACTATTTCACTCAATTACTTTTGTCAACGATTTTCTCAAAAATTTCCTCCTGACCATATTACAGGGTTGCTTAAATTATACTGTAGAGACACATTCAGGCATACACAGAACTTCATCTGTTTCTTACTACTGTTGCCTACTGACTTGTTATTCCAAAGCCCACTGTCTCTAAATAGTACACTTCAGTCCTAGAAACCTTGACACAGTGTTTGATGACAGAGAAATACTTGGTGTGTTTTTGTATATATATAAGCACATTGTAAGGAATTTACCTTACAGTGGAAGCAAAAATGGAACATAGAGGATTAATTCAACTTCGCAAAGCCAAAGGTCCTGACCTGTATTTACATGCCCAAAGCCTGGAAGTGTCCAAGGCCAGGCTGGACAGGGCTTGGAGCAACCTGGGATAGTGGAAGGTGTCCCTGCCCATGGCAGGGGGTTGAAACTACATCACTTTCAAGGTCCCTCACAACCCAACCATTCTATAATTCTAAAATAAAACAAAACACTAGATCTGTGTACAGGCTTAAATTACTAGCAATTTTCAAGGAAGAAGATTGGATTCTTACACAGAACTAATAATATAACTTCTAACAGAACACTGTCGATTGTTCTGTCTAAATATGCTTTAAACAACAAACTGTAATTATTCTGTCTATCCCCTCCCTCCAACCCCAAAATCATACTACACCTTCAGCATGGGGTTTTCCCATTATTAACAACAAGAGGTTTTATTTATCTGCTTTTATCCAAAAATGCTGAAGAGCTTAACAAACATTAATTAAACCTTGCAATGCTCCTGTGAGGTAGGTAAGGTATTGTTATCTCTGCTTTACAGATGAGAAAACATGAATTAAAAATTGTGATTTGCACCATTTCCCAACAGCAGTTTTACAGTAAAACCAAGAGCAGAAGAAAGGAGCAGTGACTCGTATGTCCCTGCTACCAGCCACCACAACATACATTCTCTTTCAAACCAGTAGGACTTGACTTGACACTTTGCCCAGTAAGGAAAAATATTCTGAAAAACAGTGTTAATTTATCATTAGCATCATCCCTTCTAAGAAAATAAAGACAACTACATCTTTTACCCAGACTGTACTGCCATTATTTCATTATGAAAATGAGACAAAATTGTATCCTCTTCATCTGGATAGCTGATGAATTCCATCTTCAAAAGGAAAATCCACACTTCTTGAAACCATATGAATTGTTTCTAATATAAGTGAATCCCTGATTTCCTCTTTTCACTTACATTTCTTAACAGTTTCTATTTTTTCCCTATTCTCTTAGTTTCTTTCCTCATTACTTCATATTGTACTTTCCTTTCCTTAGCCCTACAGCCCTACATCACCTTTCTTTCTTTTTTTTTTTTTTTTTTTTTTTTTTTTTTTTTAATGATACAACAAAATCTACACAGGACTGATTTACAAACAGCACATGAACTACTACCTTAATGGATCACATACCAGTTTTTCTTGTCTCAAACTGCTCTCACTTCTAACCTGTGTATGAACACATCCTCCACCTGACAGTCCACAACCTCAAACCCTCCCTCTTTGCCCATTCTGCCATATTCCTCATTAAAAAACCTCCAATTTGAATACAGTCATTTCCTCTGCATTCCAGAAGCAAAAGCTTCACAGCTCTCTTGCCTGATTTTCCTTGTCTAATCTTCAGTTTCAATTCCTTGTGTATTTTCACAAATTTAACAAATCTGTCCTCTATAAAAGTGGCCATCTCTGATGTTTTGTAAACTAGGATGACAAAATAAATGTTTCTAAATGGACATTTAGACAAATGAAGGTATAGAAACTTGCATTAAAATACAAGTTGATAAAAGATTATTTTTTTTTTTTTGCAAAACAACTGTTAAATGTTTTTGAAGTCATATGATTTTTCTATGACTTGATTTCTCTTATTTTAGAATCAGCATATAAAATTAAATTAGACCTTTTTTTTTTAAGCCACACAAGTTAGCACATCTTGTTTGTACTGCTTGGTCTAATGAAGTGAGCCTACACTTGCCAGTGCACAGTAAAAATAGGGAGCTCTGTTATTCATATACTCTGCAAGCAGCATCTTGCAGGCTCTGAGAACTTGCTCTCATCATATGGAGGCTGCAATAAGTGTTCAGCCACTGTTATCTCCTTCAGCTCTCAAAATTACAGCTGGATTCTTTAAGCATTACATGTGATTTCTCGCACTTTAAAGCTTCTGAACTACTTGAATTGCAAGACGCAGAAGCTCTGCCCACAGACACTTTCTTGCTCCCACTGATTTCATGCTAAAGCCAGAAATGTGCCAAATGTTACTGGTTTCATGGAATTTGCTGGTCAGTGGATACAGCATCCCCCCAGACACACAGCAGCTAGCAGGATCTGTACCTGCATCTGCAGCACACAAACCTCATCTACCCCTTTTCTGTCACCCCACAAAGGTGACCTGTCAGAAGAACCTGCTGTACAAAGTACTTAATCATGACAGGCTGAGAGCTGGGGGTGTTGAGCCTTGGGAGGAAAAGGCTCAGGAGAGAGCTCAGTGCCCCTTCCAGTGCTTAAAGGGGCTCCAAGTGAGCTGGAGAGGGACTTTGGACAGTGGGAAATGGCTTCACATGGACAGAATATGGGGTTAGATGGGATATTGGGAAGGAATTCTTCTCTGTGAGGGTGGGCAGGCCCTGGCACAGGTGCCCAGAGAAGCTGTGGCTGTCCCTGGATCCCTGGAAGTGCCGAAGGCCAGGCTGGACAGGGCTTGGAGCAGCCTGGGATGGTGGAAGGTGTCCCTGCCCAAGGCAGGGTGTTGGAACAGGATGTCCCTTCCAAACCCAACCATTGTGTAATTCTCTACGTCTAGGAGCATGAAAAGCCAGATTAAGGAAAATTATTATTTTCCAACAGCTTTTTACTGTTTAGTTACCAGCATATTATTTAAATTCACAATTTTTACATTATTTCAGAACAAGGATACTAACTGCTGGAAAGAAATAAATGTGCTACCGGTTACTATTTGTTTCCAGTTTGAGATGACTTATTAAAATTTTCTTCATTTTTGCATGCACAAATGTCAGGAGTTATTTAACCTCTGCAGACACAAAAAGTTACATTTTTTTCTTTTTAATATCCACTAAGGTTACCAATTCCTCTGCATTTAGCCATTGAGAGAACTATCTGAAATCCTGAGAGAACTTCAGATATGCAGCAGAGTTCAGTAAGTCTCATTATGAGAGCCCTCTCAGCACATTAATCTCACTCTCCACTACTCAGTACTGTAATTTACTTTTGCTTGATTCCCAATGTTTTGTGTTTTCCTTTTTTTTTTTTTCATTTTTGGGGGATTCTTATCTCCAAAGTCACACAGAAACTGCCACAGAGCAAACACTCCTCAATGTTTAAAATCAGGCTGGAACTCACAGAAAATTAGTTTCAGTAAGACTCCTGCTCATTTTGTGTTTTCTCCTTTAGATATATCAACCCTATCTGCATCCTAAACAGCTACTTTTCCCAAACAGTTTTTGGTGAAAGAATAGATAAAATTGCTTCTGAAACTAACAATTATTTTTTTTTTTTAATTCTTTATTACATTACAAACCCATTTGCCTCTGTAATAAATGCTTTTCTTGTGAGAAGCAAAATAAATTACCCCTCTCTCTGTGGCATCTGAAGATCTTGAGGGAAGCTTGGTTCTGCTCTTGTGAAGCCCCTCACTGGGCAACATCAGACCAAAGCATGAGCACGAGGTTCTCGGGCATCAGAGCAACCCGGGGAACATCAGACGCCGAAGCCTGTGTAGGTGTATTAGCAGTCCTACCATCCATCTGTCAGAAATCTTCGATGTTCCTGCACATCACCCACTGGCAGAGCTGTCTGCCAAGCAAAAATATTATGAAATGTTCATTATATCCTCAAATCTCCCCCCCCTTCCTGAGGAAATGGAAAAACCTGTCTCTCCACACACACAGGCTTCACATTCGTTACCAAGAAACGGTGAAAGACTTTCAAATTCACCCAGAAAGAAAACCTACCGAGAGACCAGGATTGTGAATTTAGATTTATTCGAGCAAACTTTACTTACCAGAGGATATGCTGACTTTTAGTCCACATATATCTCATTTTTAAGGTACGTTAAAGACAGAGTTTACAATTAACTGAACAGACAGCGTACAAAAGGCTTTTAGAACTACACCATATGGTCGAGGGAAAGGAACAATCTGGACTATCCACATTTCAATCTGCAGGCTTGTCCACCTCTATAACACGTTGTATTGCTGTAATAAAATATTAAGATAGAATTTTAAAAGTGAAAATATCTATCTTTTGCACTATCGAGGAGCAAGGCATCTTACAGTCTAGTGCATTTAATAAATATTTTAACTTTTATGATTTTGGCTTGCTGAATCAGATATAGTCAATAAAATTCCCAATTCATTTAAAACTCTAGTTCCAGAAGGATATGGGTGGGTATTCATCTTATGCTTCAGGGAAATAAAAAACACCAGTTTATACGGGGTATACTGGCAGCAGTTAATGTAACAGATGACACATTCTTGGAAATTAAATAAAAGCAGAAAGAAAATACCCATTGTTGCTCAGTGAAGGACTAATCACATGGTCACAGCTGGAACCAGTGTAAATCATTCATTAATAAAATTCTGTTGTAGTAGTCACTTTTTTTCTGCTTTTTAAATGCCAATAGGAAAAAAGATCTTATTCAATTCTTTGCAGAATGGAGACACAAGTATTTCACAATAACTATTAAACACACTGAATCTTTACAGAAAAAAACGCCTGCAAGGAAGGCATTGTTGGCACCAAGGAAAAATATAAATACTTCTCTATTTTACATATAATCCCAGAACACAGTCCAAGGAGATACTTGCTTCAATCTGTACTGGCTTGAATTCTGATCACACAGAACCCAAATCTTGAGAAAAAAGAAACAACACCTGAAGCCTTTGTAAGGCGCATTTTAAAATGTAAAGAATATAAATGCAGCCTTGTGCGTCATATCCCTCAATGTGAACTCCAAAGTTGCACTAGATGAAATGCAGACACTCCAGAGAGATCAGGCAATACTCAAGTATTCCATGATTACATACTCTTGGATATAGCCAGCTCTGCCCTGAGCAGGTGGGACTAGGAGGCCTCCAAAGAACAGTTCCAATCTGAATTATCCAATGATCCCATGTTTTTCACACTATAAAGTTCTCTCTTGAGCTGTGACACTCATTTTCTCTTTATATATAACGACTATTTCAAGTTTTCCCCCATTCATTGCCCCCAACTGCAGGAAAAATCCTCACCCAACCTGTATGACTTCACAGATAGCAAGCTACTAAATCAGAAAAAAATCAGACCATCCTCTGCAATTACTTTGAAAGCAACCTCCTTTCCTCCTATACCTCCTGGTCCTACTCCTATACCTCAGTGTCCTACTCACAACACCACAAGGGTAAGAGGCCTATTTTTCTAATCCTTTTGGAGAAACTATGGAGAACAGGAAATACAGAGTATGCCATTTGATGCTTTAAACTTCCACAATATAAACTAAATAGGTTTTCCCCTACTCCAAAAGAAAAAAAACAAAAAAATCAAAACCACCCCATTCCTCATCATCTGTTACAAACACAGCAAGAACAGAGAATTTCAAATTGTCAAGAATTCCTTTAATTGAAAGGTTTCTTTGAATTTGAAAGCTAAAAATATATTATCTCCCTCCTTCTGTGCCTACTAAGCAGTCTGAGCAAAGACTTAAAGCACTCTGACTTGAGAGGATATTTGGGTTTTACTGCCGAGCCTGCTAAGGGCTTCCCAAATCTCCCCCAAGCCAGGGACCCCGGGAACACGGCGGTGCAAACTTAAACACACACACACATTTGCACATGATCAAAGGATCAACTGTTCTGCTCTTCACTTCACTGCACTTATTCCTACCCCAGTGACACCCTCAGCAGAGGGAGGTGCTTGATAGCAAACTGGTTTAAAAAAAAAAAAATAGAACACCCCCCCCCCCCCCCCCCCCCCCGTTTTTGAGTAATTAACTTCAAGTGGGATGAAGTGACAGTTCAAAGCACTGTCGCTGCTAAGAGCATTACTTACACGCAGGAGGAAATCACTACCTAAGAAAACCTGAATATGCAAATGAAATGTAGAAATTTTGTCAAATTCAGAAATAAAAAACATGCTTAATATTGTGATAATTTCTATTTTAACAATTATTTGTGTACGATTTGTCAGAACAGGTAAAATCAGAAGGTGGGAATGCGATTCGAGCATGCAAGTGCTGTGGAGAAATCTGTACCTAAAGCAACAGCAGAAAACTCCAGCTCTCACACACGTACAGGCCATGATGCAGACAGGCAGCTTTTCTATTAAATACCATTTTCTGCTCTTCCTCTCTACAAATAATAAATATACTGCCTTTTTGGGAACAGAAAAATGCAGTAACACAGATCCCGACTGGCCAGGACACACAGGTTAAGTTTGCTAAATGCTGTTTTGTGATGTTTCCATGTCAGTAATGTTGGGGGATTTGTTCAGTTTTTTTGGGATTTTTTGTTTGGTTGGCTGGTTTTATTTTTTTTAAATAAAAGCTGGTGAAAAGTGTGCCCAACCAACTTATGACTTTTGTCCAGGCTGAGCCCCCGGCCCCCTCAGCTGCTCCTCATCACACTCATGCTCCAGGCTCCTCCCTAGCTCCATTCCTTTTCTCTGGACACACTCCAGCCCCTCAACGTCCTTGTCATGAGGGGCCCAAAACTGAACATAGTATTTGAAATGTGGCCTCGCCAGTGCCAAGCACATTATTTTAATTGCTTCCATGCCTAATTGGCACTATCTGGAAGTTCCCAGCAGCCAGGTGAGGTCACCATTCAGGCCATTGGGTTGGCAGCTGTTCCTCCACCAAGCAACAGCAGACACAGGGGCCCACAGCTCTGCACTGTTCCCATGGCCACTGACAATCAGGAAAGGCTAGCAGCATAAAAAAAATATATAAAGCATCTGAAAATACATAACTATTAATCATTTTTCCTCATTAAAAACCCAGCACCCAGCTCTAGGTAGACTGGTTCTTTCAAATGCAGTATGACAGGGTAGGAAAAAAAAACCAGTATTTAGTTTAGCTAGGAAACGTGTGACAGATATAAGCTAAAGTTAATGCCAGAAAAGCTAAAATTTATCTTTACTAATCCTTCTCAATGGAAACAATAGGACAGAATTAAAAATGACAAAGTTAAGATGAGGGAATACATTTGGGGGAGGTAGGAAAGGGAAACACAAAGAGGCACATGAGGAAGGGCTGCTGCCACCTCACCTAGAGAACAGAAATTTATTTCCATAAACTCCTTAAATCGCTGTAACAACTTTTTCATGTAGACAAGCATCAGAATTTTTAATGTCAGTGGCAATTACCTGAGTACACACACAATAAACAAGTTCAGGCATTTACATTTCTGGGCTGATTTACACTTTAAGCCAGAAGTCCCAGTCATCTATTCCAAAAGGTAACAAGCAAGTTAATTTCTTTAGTTTAGATCATTAAGGCATAAAAGTCCTCACTACAGTTATATAAATGAAGATAAAGTTATTCACAGAAAAATAAATATTTCCCAAACACACTGATCCTCTGAAGCAGAAAAGAAACTACTGCAGAAAGAATGATGCTGGGTGAGAAAGGATAGTAAAACTGCACCAAGAATGAATTTTACACTGTAGGGAGGAGGTGATCAATATTTTCGATAGTAACAGAATAAAAAGGGGCTGGGCTTAATCAAATAGCTGGTTTGCAATCTAATTTTTATTAAATTTGTATTATAACTTTGTAATTGCGTATTAAAATGTGTCTCATATTAGGCAGCAAATAGCTTTCAAGTAAATGCTTTGCTTTCTTTAGCAAGACAAATCTTCAAGACCAACTGTAAATACCAAAGCTGTCCGTCATACAAATGCTTTCAGGTTTTTCTTTCCTCCTGTTTTACTCAAAATATGCAGACTTGGATGCCTACAACTAGCACATAAACCTGAAATATGGCATTTAAATCTCTTCATTAAAAGCTGAGCACTCAAATGGGCTGAAGACAGAAGCTGAAGCAAAGGCAACTACGCCCTCGACCAGGACCAGTGAGGATTTACTGCAAGGCTCAAACCCCCAGAGCTTGGGGTGTCTCAAATTCAAGCCCTAATTCTTGCATTTCTAAGGTGACACACTGCTGCTCTGTGATTTTCCATGAGGTTGGTGAGGTTTCTTTGAGAAACCAAAACCAAGTGGTGAGCTCACGTGCTGGGTACAGGGGGGTGCTCTCAAAACGCTCACAGCGACACTTTTCATCTTCTAAGACATAAATTCATGTGATCTTTGAACGACTATTTATTTCACACCAAACCAGATATCTCCCTAAAGCCTACCAATACAGCCTGCAGGCATATTTCTTAAATAAAAGTACTAAATCCTTGTATACTTAAAATTTGCATAGCAAAGGGATGAATCAACTATCACAGAAGTAGTAACACTCTGCAGCAATTGCTTACCTCTTGCAGAATAAAAAAATTCCCTGTTTACAGGGTTTAGGTGGGACTCTACAAGTGCTCTTCTTCAGGTTTCACAACTCTGAGGAATCATTTTCTTACAGAATTCTGACAATTGCTGTTTAGGCTCTTCAATGCATCAGTTATGTTCACAGAATTTATATTTTGCATATGTAAACCTCTTTACTTGTAGATTTTATTTATTTCTGCCTAGAGGTTACTGAGATTGTACACCCCATTTCAATTATATTACATCAGTAAGGCAATTATTTTGCTGGAATGCTACAAATAACTTTTCATATTAATCTCTGCTGCAAAAAGATGTATTTTTTGTTACAGAGATAAAACTGAAAGTTTTAACCAATCTAGCAAACTGTGGGATTTCCAGCAGCATCTACACTAAATGATCAGTAAAATAAATATAATGTGTTAGACAGGGCTGCATTTGACAGAATTAAATCACTTTGCTGCCCTGTATTTCAGTGTTCAGAAAATAAGTAGCTATATTTGAAAACAGGGAATTGAACAAACAAGGTGTGAATTCTGTAGAGTTGCTAGAGCAGAGGAATAACTTTATTTTACCTGAGGAACCAGAAACAGGTAAGTAGAGGAAGAAAGTCCAGCAGGAGAGATTCTGCTCACATGATCACCTGAGAAATTTTTAACGTTAAATTAACTCATTTTACATTAATGGATCATAATTAAAACTTCGCAAAACCTCCTAGAGGAGATTTCCTGAGAAACTCTGATGGAGGCTACCAACACATGATACACTATCTCCTGCGATCTAAAAAAATTCTTATCTGCTACAGAACTGAAGTTAAAATGCCAGTTGGCTTAAAATTTTCTAAGAAAAGGCTGTTTTCCAGAGAAGCACGTGGCTGCTGTTAACCAAAGGCTTCTAAAAAATACACCAGGTCTGCTTCTGCCAGCCTCCCTCGAGCTGCACCTACTCACATGAGAGCTCCCAGGACTGGGCTCACATGGAATAATCTATATATTATATATTTTAATATATTATATAATAGCCATTGCATAATAATAGTCTGTTACCTAGCTGATGTTTATAAACAAGTCTTATATACAAATATGTATTTTATATAAGATGAACCTACATGTTCCAAACATGTCCCAGCTTTATATTCACATCCCACATGAAGCCCCCAGCACTGTCCCACAATGGGATCTCCTAAACGGAGCCCTGACAACTACTGGAATTACACCAAAATACTACCAGCTGTATTTACAGAGGGGATAGTCTTACCACAGTTTTCAGAGACCTGCTCTGCAGCTCAGGAATTAGCTGTATCTCCTCAGCCCAGCTACTGTAATTTGTCACTTTGATATTTTGCCTTGCCTGGTGAAAAACTCTTCCCACTCTCATCCTTCAGTGGAGATAGCTCAGATTTAAATTGGCTTAAATATGGTTCAGGTACTACATACTCACATGATCTTTTTTTTTTCCTAATATCTTATTTTAACTCACCAAAACCAACTAGAAGATCATTAAGGTTCCTTCCAACCCAAATAATTTTAATTCTGTACATGAAAATAATTGTTATTAATGTTAATAATGATGTTATTTCCTTCCATCCCCAATTAGAAATTTATGGTTCTTTTGCTAAGCAGAACTCAAACCTGGTAACTCAAGGAACTTTCGTATTAAGACTACATGTTAACATCTTCTAGCTGAAAAAAGACATTAAAATTTTACTTCTTTTCCCCCTTAATTCAGCTAATACAAAGTCACCACATCTTCATCAAACATGGAATATTTGTCATACGGAAACTCAGACCCGTTTTTATCTTAATTTTTACTAGTTTTAGCTGTATTTGCAGGAATATGCAATGAAACACTGAGACTTCTAAAATAACAAAATGATAAAACTTTAAGGAGCCTGCATACATGTATTTTAAAATAAACATGGTAAAAAACCAAACAATTATATATATGTATACACACTATATATTTTCAAAGCCACCACAAATTGTACATACAAAAAAACTACTATCCTGTGTAAACTTGTTATCATTTACATTTTATCTTTATTTCAATAAAAGTTCTTACACCTGTGGTTTTAGGGAAGACAGCAGCAGCACCCACTGTACCAGAATGCTGCAAAAAGTCGATTCTAGTCAAATATTTCATTTTGACTGAAGTGCAAATTGCCTGAGCTGAATGAGTATGAACTAATTAGCAAAGCAGGTATTCCCAAGCTGTGAGCAACTTCTCACTCCTCAGGCTACCCAACAGCAGATACTTCACCACTTTTAATGACCATCATCCCACAAGCAACCAAATCCTGCTCAGCCAACGAAATATGAAGATTTTTTCAGAGGTGTTCTTTTATGTCCATTATTAATACTGAAGTGGAAGCTAGCACTCACACTGTTTTGAAGAACTACCCTCACTTTTGTGCTGGAATCACCAGAGGTATGATTATGGCATGCAAATCCCTTTGGATTAAATGCCCTCATCAAAACATCTTATAGGTACATTAAAAATTGAAAGGGCATAAACAACTCTGGCAGCTCAGAGCTCGAGTTGGTGATCTTTGCAATTCATAAACATCGACACTTGGGCAGATTTGCAGGGGAATACAACCAACTAATTATTATCTTTTGCTTAAGGGCACGTACAGTGAGCTCTGCAGGTACTGCCACTGCTTTTAGCCTAATGTATTGCCTCTTCAAGTCTTTCAATATAACAACTCGATGCTGTTCTCTAAAGCACTTCCAGTGTTACCAAACTGCTTTAGATTCAAAGAGAACACACTGAACCTTCTCAAAGATGTTGCTGAGGCAGAAGCAGCAGTTACAAAATGTACGTGACTTGCAAATAGTCATTTTATATTGGTCACTGAGAGACAAAACCATGGAATGGTCTGGGTTGGAAGGGACCTTGTATCTCACCCAGTGCCCCCCTGCCATGGGACACCTTCCACTATCCCAGGGTGCTCCAAGCCTCATCCAACCTGGCCTTGGACACTTCCAGGCACAGAGCAGCCACAGCTGCTCTGGGTAACAGGGCCTCCCCACCCTGACAGGGAGGAATTCCTTGCCAATATCCCATCTCACCCTGCCCTATATCTGTGAATCCATTCCCCCTTGGTCACTCCATGGCCACATAATAGTTTCTCTCCATTTTGTAGATTCCCTTCTGGTACTGAAGTTTGCAATTGTGTCACCCTGAAGTGTCTCTTTTCCAGGCTGAACAATCCTAATCCTGTCAGCCTTTCCTTGGAGGAGAGGTGCTCCATCCCTCTAATCGTGTTCACCTGTAACTCAGCACACAATTTGACAAAAATGTTTAAAAAACAAGAAAAAAAGTGCAAGTCAGCAACATTTTACTTAAGCCACTTTTCAAAATTACTAAAACATCTACCTCAATGACTGACTAAAACCAAAATCACCTTACAATTTATCCACTATGAGTTTATGCATTGATGGCATTAAAAAAGCCAAAGCCATACCAAAAGGTATTTTGGAGCTGGAAAAAGTAGGTAAAATACAATTATTCAAATTAGAAAATTCTTAAGTTCAATCATCCATGATTAATAGAAGTTTAGTGACTACCACAATCCCAATCCTGAAATAACAGAGCAAAAATTACCCCATAACACAACTGGGGAGAGAACACCATCCATCAGCACCACCAGTGAAGCTCCTGGAGAAGCTCTGAATACTCATCTCCAGGTTCTTTCACTCTAATTCTGGACCAGCTGACACCAAGTCTTGAGGTGCACTTAGTCACGAATTTTGGATAATCTTAGCCATTCCAAAAAGATACTAAGAATCCTGTTTGCAACCCTGCAGAAATGATCACTCCAGGCAATAGTTTGGGTTCTTACATTTCACTTCAGTACACAACATGGCCCAGTAAGCCTAACTCAGTATTTCCCACCCAGAACTGTAAACAACACTTTCATTTCTTCATGCAAGGGTCTGGTATGATTGGAAAGGAACAGTTTCACTATTACAAATAATGAGGCAGCAAATTAGAGAAAATGAAAACTTCCTTAGCAAACTATCAGCCTCTTCAGACACTATTTGTAATGTTTTGCTATTAACTATTTCCTCACTAAACGGCTTTTTGTTTTTAATTTAGATTCACAGATATGCCAGGCTTCTAAATAAAACATCAGTTCAAAGGCTGAAGACATTTTACTTGTGGTTTACAGCTAATGAATTTCCAAAGTTGAAAGAAGACATTGCAAAGAAGTTAGTTAAAAACAGTAGTGAGATTCTGTAAATAGATTCAAGTCTTCAAAAGAAAAATCAGTCACTGCATGCAGCTTTAAAGCAGGTCTTTCAAGTTAGGATTAAACTAAACCGTTATTTAGTGAAATGACACTAAATAAAAACAGTACAAAAAGGTGCAAATGTAAAAACAGTAACAGTCGTTCCCAAATACCCTGGAACAAGGGTATTTATTCAAGAACCTCTACAGGTTCCAACAGCTCTGCTTGCAACAGCGAGTTGAGGGCTCTGCTGTTGTGGTTCCATGACTTGACTAGATGCACTTATTGAAAAAAACAAAAATAATCACTTCTTTGTGATGGGGAGCAGCATCAGGCAGATGAGTGGCTCACATTTAAATTACTGGCAGTCACACGTATAAAGTTAAACACAAGGTTAAGCCAAAACTTCTCAGCATGTGTTGCAATAACGCTTGATGCGTATAATCTTTGAAACCAACATTATTTTTTCTATTTATTCCTCGATCACAGAATAGTTTGGGTGGGAATGGACTTTAAAGATGATCTTGTTCCAAATCTCCTGCCATGGGCTGGGACCCCTTCCACTGTCCCAGGTTACTCTAACCCCATCCAGCCTGGAAATGGACACTTCCAGGGATCCAGGGCGGCCACAGTTTCTCTGGGCAACCTGTGCCAGGGCCTCTCCACCCTCACAGGGAAGAATTTCTGTCCTGAATTCCATCTAACCCTGCCCTCTCCCCATGCAAAGCCAACTCCCTGGAGTTCTGCCACTCCAGGCCCTTGTCCAAAGTCCCCCTCCAAGCCTCCTCTTGAAGCCCCATTAGGCACTGGAAGGTGGCTCTAAGGTCTTCCCAACGCCTAAAAAAATATGCCCTTAATTAACAGACTGATAGTAATTGGCACACTGCTCCCATGGAGACACAGTCATTGCAGAAACTATTGAGACATTGCCCCATTCTGTGAATGTTTGGGTCTTCAGATTTCTTCCAAGGTAACAAAGACCTAATCATAGAAAGGTTTGGCTTGGAAGGGCTCATAAAGATCACCTCATTCCAACCCCCTGCCATGGGACATCTTCCACTATCCCAGGTTGCTCAGAGCTCCATCCAGCCTGGAATGGGCAGCCACAGCTCCTGTGGGCAATAGTTTCAATAGTGTTTTGCAAATTGGTTCAGATGCAGACATCATTTGGGCTGAAGCAGAGCTGTACATGGATCAGTAAGAACAAGATGTATCATTAACACTCAGAGGCAGTTCACAAGCCAGGCCCTTCCAAACAGCACAACAAAGCTGTAAGTGCAGGGACGAAGCATCTGAGCGAGTTTTAGCTGGCAGAGATTTTAAAAACTCAGAAAAAAGCTTTAGCAACTATGAAAGGTTTTCAGGAATGAAACAATGCTGCTGCCATCTGCAAATCCCTGTCAGTGCATCCGCAGTACCTGGATCGACTCGCTCAAGGTGTGTTTGCATATCTTTGAAACAGCACACCTTCCCTTCCGTGCCTGCAGACCCATCCTTTGATCTGCTGCAACGTGAATATAAAACAGCAGCAATCCTTACAAAGGAATGATAATAGCTCTCTGCTTTGATAACTATGGCAACATGACTAAAAACAAGCAATTCAAAGAAACAACTAATTCAGTTTAAAGTTATGAAGTTATGAGCTTTTTTTTTCCTGTGGTCCTTAACTTATCTGCAAAGCTCTTTCATCCAATTTTGTACAGAAGTGTAAGTAGCCATTCTGAATTGATTATTACAACTTCAAGATGAGTGACACTTGACTGAAAGAGTAAAAGGATGTCAATCTCCTTTGTTTTCATTTACAAAGAAGGAACAGGAAAATATTCTTTTCTCTGTATGCGCTTCTATGCAAAAAGAAAGTTACAGACCGTGGGTTTGGCCCATGGTCTCAGACTCCATTCTCCTTCCACAATGACTAATACATAGAAATATTTAATCTGGCAAAATTCTTCAGCAATATGGACAATACAAGTTGAACAAAAGGTGCTATTTTACTAAAATAAAGTCATTCCTACTCACAGAATGTCTGCAGGTCCAATTCACCTGTAATCTATAATTTCACAATGCCCAGAAATTACCAAAATACCACACGGCTCTTCTCTACTGCAGCAATTCAGTACATTCACAGATGCATGCATTCACTTTTTTTTCCCCTTTTTCTTTCTAAAATTTATGTTTGAATCCCAGCAACTCATCTTGTGCCATAAAATGTTTATGGTTTCAACTTATACAGAGAATCTAGCAGCCTTCAGAGATCGAAGGGCCATTCTCACTGTCAAAACTGGAAGCTTCACAATGATAACTTCATTTTCATTACAGCTTCACAAAGGATATAGAAGTACACCACTCTTTCAGCTACCAATAGCCTCACAGACTAAAAACATGCAACCCCAACCACTAAGTTCTTGCTGACCACAGAACACACAATTAGGTTTTGTCAAATGCTTTTAGGACAGTACAGTCACACATGCATTTTTAAGGCCATAATTAAATTGTCAAAAACCTACATGACAAAATGCAGTACTGCATAAAAAGTTTTAAAAAACCCAAAAGAACAACCTACCTTTATCTTCTTTCAGTACAGCAGATGAAAGCATATTTTAAGTCATTATTTCCTCTTCAGGCTTCCCCCTCTACATGCAGGGAGGGGTTTTACTTTCCATTCTAACCCGAGATGAACCACTCGGCCTAGAAAGCTCGTTCATTGCTTCAAAACTACCCCACTCTAAAATCCAGGGTTTATTCCACAACTTTCATTATACAGGTGAGCCAGGATCAAGAGTTCTGCACAGACTGCCTCAGTGAGAATATTGCTTCCTACACATCCACACCCCTACTCTGCTACAAGGTCTCTAAGCCAGTAAAACTTAAATATGCCAGAAGTAATGTATGTAAATAAAAATACACATTTCTATATAAAGTACACATTTAGAAGACTTTGAGCCCACCCTAAGCAATCTTTTTAAATTGTTTGTAAGTGTGCCCATAAGACATGCTTAGAATTGCTCTGCTCTAAGAACATATTTATGAAAAATTAAAAAAAAAAAAATCCCAACGATAAAAGATACAAGACAGAAAATTGGCATTTTAAGATTTACTTCTGCAAGATGTATTCTGACAACAGGGTCCTACCAAGCACATTGGGCCAGCTGAACTGGCAGGTTCCAGCTAGCACACATCTAGATGTTTCCCAGTAAACATCTGAGTAACTACACCAGCATTGTCTCATTAACAAAAAATAAAAAAAAAAATAAAAAAAGACAGTAACACCAGATATGCTGAAACAGTGAGTTAATGAGTTTCACACTGGAAATCACCTAAAAATAATTATTAACTTTTTACCAGAACCCTGTGGAATTTCCAGTAGACAATATTCAAATTTAAGTTGTCAGGAAAAAAACCTATCAGC
This sequence comes from Sitta carolinensis, assembly GCA_032173965.1. Taxonomy (NCBI): domain Eukaryota; kingdom Metazoa; phylum Chordata; class Aves; order Passeriformes; family Sittidae; genus Sitta; species Sitta carolinensis. The sequence goes on along the minus strand of CM063288.1, from coordinate 3,690,969 downwards.
CTATGTATAAACAGATTTGAGTACAAACCATGTACCAACTCGAGGTCTGCACTTGCCCTTTCTTCTGCATGGGGAAGGCGTGAGAAAGAAGTACATTCACAGGAGTAACCACACGGTTCAAGTGTCACTGCTGCTGTTTGAACTCAGGATATTGTTGTGCTTTGCACTAAAACATTCCTCAGATTTTAAACAGCTGTGTTTTCATAATTCAGAAAAAATAAAGCATCTAGCATATTTACCTACAGAGCAGTAGAAAACTGCAGAATATGAGAATGATGTGGACTGGAAGGGACCTTCAAGAACAGCTTGTTCCAATCCCCTGCCACAAGCAGGGGATCTTCCACTGTCCCAGGCTGCCCCAAGCTCCATCCAGCCTGGCCTTTGACACTTCCAGGGATCCAGGGACAGCCACAGCTTCTCTGATCACCCTGTGCTGGAGCTCTCCTCACTCTCACAGGGAAAAATTTCCTCGTTTCCTGATGTTGAATTAAGCTTTATCATTTGTAAGCCTCCAATAATTTTGAAAAATTAGGTAGGCTGACACCAACCCTCTCTTTTTCTACACTTAACAGTAACACTTGGGTGCCAAAGCCTGCATGTGGAAATCAGTAACATCTATGGAGCCACTGAAGTGTGGAACAAGACACAGGTGAACAGGACATGTTTACCTACCCAGAATACACCTGGAATAATGAGACACTGGAAGTTGGTCACCTCCAAGGGTGGTGGTGCCCATCTGATCTCCACTCACCCCAACAAACACCCGTTTGCCCCCAGGCTTGCGATTGCTTTGCCTGTGGCTCAGGGTATTTCAGTGCCTATACCTCCCCTGTGCCCCACACCAGATGAAATTGTGCATAATTTAAGTATTCTAGAAAACATATCCAAGTAACTTTATGCTCCATTTTCAAAGGAGAGGTGAAAATTTCATGGAGTTGCAATGAGTCTTGGGCACCTGAATGTTTGAATCAATTAGGAAAATCCAATTAACCATGGAAAGGTTGATCTCTGATATTACTGAATGTTTATTTTCGAGGCCTGGAATAGGGAATAGTCAGAGGTGGTTAGATTATCTGTCTTTCTGTTGGTTGGGGTTGCTTTTAAAGGCAATTGATATCTGGTTAATTGAACAGATGAATACTTTAGATTTGCTGGTGATGAAAACACATATATATATAAGGTTTTCAAAATCTGGAAAACCTTATCCTATATAATATAAATCATAGATGGTTATACATTAGGAGGAATTCATATATTTTTTACAGTTTATGGTAAAAAAAATTACGCTGTATGTTTTATTTGTGTGACCTGCATTTCTTTTTTCTCTCATCACATCAAGCTGTCTCACATGGAAGACACAGACACTGTTCTCCCCACATGAGGGTGTTCATCCCCAGCTCAGGACAGGGGTGTCCTACCTGTCCCCTTCCACCTGCTCACACACACCAGAGCACAACGCTCCTTTATGGTTATGTGACTGCCCAATCCAAGAGACCACTTCTGTGCAAGAAGCAGCCTCAGAGGCATCACAGCTCTGGCAAAATCCCCCAGTGAGAGAGCACTGTGGTGGTTGTAAGCAATTTGAGAAAGAAGAAAGAGCCTGGAGTTTGTTGCTTACTCCTGTATCTCAAACTTAATTAAATTTGAAGCATGGCAGAAATTAGGACACAAACAAATAATTAGAACATTAATCATTAAATGAATTCACAGCTTAAAAACATAGAGTCCTTGGCATGGATTTCATGTGAGTAACTAAAAGTCTGTTACTTTCTGTAGCACCTACTCTTCTGGTAAATTCAGTACAGGTTGCCTGATGAATTCAGAAGTTACTGGAAAAGAAAGGGAAGAAGAGAAAGAATGGCACTGACACACCCTGTGTCACATCAGCTTGTTTCCTTAAACAAGCCAGGCTTAGAGCAGTTTTAGAAGCACAGAAGTTATGTTGAAGTGTCATTTTAACTTCAAGATACAACCAAATTTATTAATTCTCAGTGTGAGGGAAACTAATTTTCACCACCAACACTATAAAATACATTCACATTTCACTGCTGACAACCATTAGTTTGAACATATGTTGATTTTTTGGGGGGAGGCAGCAGGGTGGTAAATGAGTATCTGAATGGCCAAATATTTTTGGTCCCCTCTATTTTGCTGTAGGTCCCATCTGTCATTTAGGTCTGTCACTCTTTTACAGCCACATGAAGCCAGTCTACTTGAAGTACAGGTGCAGCCCAATTGTTAACAGACATACTTCACTCATGATCTCAATATCTCCCCTCTCTGCTGCAACCACATGAATCCAGGCTTTGATTGAAAAGGAGAAAGAGAAATCAAACACATTGCTAATGTCTTGAAAGAAAGATTCCTTTGATTCACAAAACCTGTAACCTTGTCAGACTTACCATGTACAATGTGCACCACGCCATCATTTCAGGGGAAGCAGATTAAAAAAAAAAAATCAGTAGTAGACATCTAATAACGCCAAGAATTCCAAACCCAGCAAGCCTCTCAAACAGGGAATTCTCTCCCCTTTTCATCTAACAAACCCATCATATTTATCAGAAGCATTATTACCTGCATTCAAAACTGGGAGCAGTAAAATACCAGGTGGTGCTGCTTCAAATGGCTTCCCCAGAGTAGTTTGGGAATCTTGGCAATGCATCTCAGTGGTGTGCAGTACTTCATCCAATCCATCCGATCTGCTTCAGTCCAATGGACAGATTTCAAAGTGCAATGTTCCTGAGTGTAGTAGCATTCTTCAATCTAAATTGAGCTGGGGGGAGAAAAGAAGAGAATTTGAGCTCATCTGATCTAACTTTCCAACTGTTTTAGGCTAAGAAGAGGCTAAATATTGCCCAGAGAGGTGTGATCTCCCCTGGAAGTGCTCAAGACCAGCCCTGAATGGAGCTTGGAGCAACCTGGTCCACTGGAAGGTGTCCCTACCCACAGCAAGGGGTTGGAACTGGATGATCTTTAAGGGCTCTTCCAACCCAAACCATCCTGTGAAGAAGCTCCATCCAAATACTGCCCAGTACTACTCCACACAAATATTCACCCCAAATACCCTCCTTAGTCTAATAAGGTCTGTGAAGACAGACCACACATGAGATGAAGGCAAACAATAGCAGGTCCCACAATCATGGATCTCCATAGAGTGACCAGTCCAACCCCTCTGCCCAAACCAGAGAACAGGAGGGTCCCCAGGACCACCCCCAGTTCTGAGTGTCTCCAGAGGTGGAGCCTCTGCCAGAAACTTGTTCCACTGCTTGGCCACTCACAGCAAAAACCTCTCCTGTTAAAAGAATTTCCTCTATTTCAGTTTGTGCCCTGAACCTGCTCATCTCAAGGCTGACCTGTCTCAGCTCTCTCTGCCTCCCCTCGTGTCACCCCTGGATTCTCACAGTGGGGTTTCCCAACATGTTTTCTGTTTTCCTGTATTTTGATGACTGAACTATGTGACTAACTGCAGATGTATTTCTCCAGCATTCTTTCCATTATCTGAAAAATAAAGCAGCAAAAAATTACATCACCAATGAAATTGCTGATTAAGTGGGCCACAAACACATTGGGGAACCATAAGGTGTAGGCCTTTCTCATCTCACTAAAAGTTACACTTTAAGCAACAGGACATTTTTAATCTTTTCTGTCTCAGCTATATACAACCTAAGTTTTTATATCAAAATACTGCATTGCAAAGATATAATGCTTCAAAAGAAATTAGTTAAATATAGCAATAAAGGCCAGACACACCATCCTATAAAAAAAAAAAAAAAAATCAGCTTTGTCTCACAAATCCTTCTATCACAAAACCATAGTGACCAGCATTTATTATTTTTAGCTTTTAAGCTTTCACTGATGGAAGTCCAAGTTAACCTTTACTGTATTTTGTCCTGGGCTAAATCCACTGTGACATCCTTTTTGCCCTTTTAAATAGAGAAATTTCTTGGAAGGCTTCCAGTACTTTGAAATAAACACATTTACAAGATATGCAACAATTAACATGAGTGGCTCTAGAGGCTCCTGAGACAGCTCTGAAGTCCCTATGATGTGATGTCCAGATATGTTTTATATAACTTTTTTTATTTAATAGTTAATTTCAGAAATCACTCCTTTACCATCTTTAGCAAAGTGGGTGTGAACTTTCTACTCCAAACAAAAAATGATATGGGAAAGGAGAAAAAAATATGGAAAAAAAGCAAAATGGCATTAAAAAGGCAAAATTATTGCATTAAAACAGTACAAGTTTATGCTTAATGATGTCTAAAGAGCAAGCTGACTTTGAGGCACACGGGAAATGACCATTTCACCCTGTGGCTGGTTGTGTTGGAGCCAGGGGACAACTGCACACAAAGATCAGAAGATCGTGATGTTTATGCACCTACAAGCTGACATCTGTCCACTTTCAATCACAAGCCTCACTACATGTTTCTACTTAAAATTACAAGGATTATTACCATTTTACTTCAATTTTCACAGGAGAACTTGAGATTCTCAACAGCAGCAAATTTGTGAGAGCTTCCAGTCCAAGCTCCCAAAGAGACAAAGCAGATATAGAATGAGAGGATATTTTTCAAAACAAATACCATCAGGCAAAGCCTGATGTCTTTTACTGTCAGACACTATGGGAACAAGTTAAAATAGCTCCTCAATCACCTGCAATTATCTTCAAAAGCTTCTGGAAGTCAGAAAAGTTCATAAAAACAATGAATTGCCACCAGAGAGCTTGAACTCTAAGAAAGAAATTTAACAATTAAGTTATAAATTGGATTTTTTTTTTTAATTATCTTGTTTAATGTATAATTAAGTCAGGAATGATTCAAAAAAGCTTCATCCTACCTGAAAACAAAGGATGAACAATACTAAGGATCCCTTCCAGATAAAATTATATATTTATTATATTATTGCAACCACAGTAAGATCAACACTGTGGAATGGAAACAAGTAGGTGAAAAGATGCTTCCACATCAGTGAAGCAGCACAGAGGTCCCAGACTGTTTGTTCCATGTTGAACCTCAATAAGGAATAAAAATATTCAGAAGTAACTCTGACTAAAGTCCAAATAACAGTCCCAATTCCCTACACAGGCTCTTGTGCAAAGGGATGTTGTTCAGCCCAGTGTTTTAAAACACATGGATTTAAAAAAATTATCTGGGAAGTAGTCAAACACTATTTTTCTTTAATAGCTACATACACACTGTGGCTCTTCAGCCAACTGGCAGAAACATTAAACCCCCAAATTTTTATCATTTTTACAAGATGCAGAAGTTATTTTTTTATATTTCATGACTTTAAGACAGAGCACTACTGTAATTTTCTAATTATATTTTCGCAAGTTTTTAATGTCATAATTTAAATTATGAACTCTTTATTTCAAGATGATTAATTAGAATATGTTCCATTTGGGGAACAAGAGTTCAATATCCCACTACCAATTAAACAAAATGCACTCCTTTAGCTTAAGATTAAAAACCAAAATGCAGCCAAAAAGTTTCTTCCTTGTATCTGTCACATCACAAAAGCATCCAATACAGCAGGATAAGGTTGCCAGAAAACTCTAACACTTTCCAAACTACATTATTTAGTGCAGTGGCTTAGCTCTGAAGCTGCACCAGAAAAGACATTCGAGCTTTGGACAGTAAGCCCTTTTGCCAATGAATTTCTTGTAAAGTCAACAATTATAATTTATTCTGATCCTTTGTGTCATCATATTAGTAGTTATTTTTCTGCAATCCCAGAGCAGCAACAAATAATGCCATAGAAGAGGACTGATATAATTACAGGCTGAAAAAGATAGGCCAGCACCCTTACACTCAAAACTACCCTCTGTGGCTCCTTCATACCCCATATGTTGCTAATAAAACTGTTTGAATCATACCTAGGAGACAGTTTTACTGATATTGTATCAGGTCCCTGGGTTCTTTGTATGAGATACGATGTCACTAGCACTATAACTATGCAAATTCTGTGATACAGGATCCCACTGGACACAATATTACATACGTAATTCGCAGTATGAAACTGGGCATTAACAATAATTCTAGTGTTATATAAATGAAACCACTATGTTTATTGAAAAGCTCGCCACACAACAACAAAATCAAATTTAAAAAGCAATAAAGAGCAACTGACATGCTCATAGTAAAGATGGCAACATCGGTATTTTCCCCCAAACAATGTAAATTTTGCTTTGTGCTCATGTGACAGAGCTTTACAGAAACTTTTGGCAGTGACACTAAACAAATGCAACCACATCAACAATACTAATAAATGACTTTAAATAGGAACCTACAGAGTGCCACTTTTAGAAACAATCATGTGATGTTCAGCAAGAATCACTATATTCACATACAAGCAAGATTCTCAGCTTACTAATCATGGAGTAAATGACAAATGACAAAGACTAAGAACAGCAGCAGTAAGAAACCAGCAGCTTGGAGAGATCAGCACACATCAGAAGAATCATCCTGTGGTCAGAAAACACCTGCACTCCAATCCTGCATCGGATCTCTGTGTGACCTCAGGCAAACAAGGCTTCATCCTGGCTGGCACCACGTGAAATAGGGCCCCTCATCTCTTCCTGCTTAACTCTATATATGCACACCACATATACCTGCAAAAAGGCAGGTCAGAGATCTTAAGGTCAGTGTTGGAAGAGACAGAAAAGTAAAATGAGAAACCTGACAGCACAGGCAGCTTGGTGCACATTCCTCTCATCCATGTTTCCAGTGATCTCTTCCCTCTGCTATTAATTTATTGGTTTGCTGCAGGTGAGGAGTGCTAGAGCTTGTAAGGAGTCTATTTCTGAAAGAAATTAGAAAAAAGGTAACAGGCTGGCATGATAAAGTGAGTCTGGTAAAGAGCCAGACTGAGGAGATAAAAGGATGCTATTTTGCCAAGGTACCATGAGAATTAATAAATCAGATCATTTTATAAGGTAAATTGTACAGTAAATTTGTACTGTAAATTGTCTAATACATATGGGAAAAGTCACAGCTCAGTATTCCTGGTAATATTTTTAATTGCTCCAAACACAGCTAGAAAACAAATGACACACAACACAAGCAGCTAAGGAGTCTCACTCTCTCACTCTGAGAAGCTCCAACTTTAAGTAACTGATGGAAGAAAAACAGAGTTGTAACCAGGCCCTTGGAAAGGAAGATAAAGAACTGATTGATTCCTGTCACTTGTGTGCTTCCACTACAGTGGCAGCTTAAGCAATAACCTCTCAAGTTTTCCACCAGTCTCTGTGCAACACAAAAGCCATAACAGTTTTATTCTGTTTAAAAATCAATAAATAGCAGCTTAGGTGACATCTGACAAGGCAGAAAGCTCACACTTATTCCCATCAACATTCTGCCCTCTGGTATTGCTGCTACATTTTATCATCATGCAGTTCAGAGAGAAATACATACCTATTTCCAAAGTTTGAAAAAAAACAACCCCTTCCTTCCCAAATATGGCCCAAAGCTGTTATGAAGCAACTTATTTTTAGCAAAAGCACTTATGCAGATACTTAATTTTAATTAATAGTCTCACTGACTTCAACATTTGCACAGCAAGACAACTCCACACTTCAATTAAAGCCTGCACAGAAATGCTGTGCTGATTCATGGCCAAAAGCATGACAGGAACATCATTATATAAAATGCTCATAAAATTTAAAGAAAAAATGTAACAGGATCCTCACCTTTAAACAGAACATTAGACACCCTCTGAAACTCACAGCTTGAGCAGAACTTACAGGTTGCTGAGTATGTGAATTCTAGGGGTAAGATATATTCAGTGAAATTATTTCAGAGTGGGCAAAAGAATTCTGTAGAAGTATCTTCAGTGCAGACTGCAGCAGGCCCAGGTCTCCAACCTTGGCAGCTGCCATGGCTGGGTTTTCAAGACTGGAAGATTCTTTACCAGGAAAATGGAGGCAGCTGCACCTTTACTTCTGATCTTTTTCCCTTGTTCACACAGCACATAAATGGATTTCTATCAATAAGCAATTAATTATACCCATGCCAGTTCAATCAGAGATTACACTGGGCATCTTTGGCAGATGGAAAGGAAGGGAAGAGTCACTATGAGTTACAATTCTGCCTATCATAATACACCTATAATAAATATAATTTTGAAATAATATGATACCTAAGAAACACAAGCTGTATTTTCACTGTCTATGTAATATCATAACTGAGTTCTACTTTTTAGCAGAATCCTTAAAGAGAGTTGGCAACAATTTTTTGTTAAAATATTCTGGTCCTGTTTATGAGCAAAACTGTGGTACCTGATGGCCTGTGACTCACACCGACCAACTAAGAATTTTAAAAGTGTAAAAAAAAATAGAAGAGCAGAACAAAACAGCCCAGGTGATAGAACTTAAGTAATAAACAGATAGAAAAGAACAGGTAGAAAATGAACACCTGAGCATTTTCCTACAGGAGCAATTTCTTCCCAGGACATCCACTTCTCTCCAGCTCAGCACTAGCCTTGCCAGCCTGCCCACACAGGAGCTAAAATAAAGCCCAGCCAGACCTGCCTTGGCTCTGCACAGCACCAGCTTGTGCATTTCCCCAACCGTTTCACACCTAATTTACAGAGTACATTTATCCATCCCTGTATCGCTGAGATCTAACCTGGGGAGTGACTAGAATCAGAATCACTTAATTGATTAACACTTAAGTGAGATGCAGAAAGCAAACAGAACACACTGGAAGACTTTCTGAAAATGCAATATTTTTATCCCGACTCCATTAAGCAGCCCAGTACTTTTGAAGGATTAATGAAGGAACTATCAAGAAATAATACAGAAGAGGAATGCTGAGTCTCAGGGAACATGCCAACACATGATGAAGTGCAGACAACTTTCTGGTAGTAATGAATAAAGCCAGGATGTTCAGAGAACTACAGGGACATGTGAACCTGCCCAATTGATCAGACACAGAGTTCATTTGATTTTTTTGAAATAGTATTTTGATAACTCCTCCCTGGATCACAGACTGTAGTACTCATCAACTTAAAACAGTCAGTCTCACAACATTCACAACACATTTTTTCACACAGAAAAGTCTACTAAACATCCAGAACTGAAAACATTCACCTTCAAATTAATACTAAAAAGCAGTCAATAAGTATAAGTATACATGAAAGGATTATTTCCACAAACCTTATGATGCAGGACACAATGTTTCATTTACAGCTGGTATTTTTTAAGCAGGAACTGAAGACAAGCTCAGGAAGAGTAGGAGTAAATAAGTTTCTAAACAAACAACTTACAGAGATGCTTTTTAACAAGACCAGACAAAACATTCCTTAAAGTTGCATTTACAAGCCAAAGCTGACCTCAGGCACCACACTGAGTATGGATGAGAACCTACATGGATACTGACCTTAATATTACAGGGGCAAATTCTGCATAGGGGAGACTTGCTCTTGAACAAATGTTTTCCAATGTATTAGGCATAGAGAAGCTTTTTTTCTGCATCAAGAACCACATGTCACATTCCTTAAACTGTTTCTTTTCTTGACCAAATACACTGTGGACAACCTACAGAGGATGCCCCTCGGTGTTCCTCTTTGAGGTTCCCATCTGCAGTTTCTACTAACAAAGCAAATACATGGATTTTTTCCCCCCTCAAAAATCGCAGTCACATGCAAAAAAAAAAAATATTCTAAGTGATTAGAGACCATCAACACTAAGAAGCTCAGATGGATTTTTTTACTGATGTTAAATCAAGTGCCACAGAGCCCACATTAAAGGAAAAACAGGGAGAGCTGGGGATGACAAGCAGCAGGAAAGGCTGTGTAAGATGCATGGAATGCAGGAACAAATCTGGTGACAGGTCTGATTTAACACAAAAGGAAATAAACACTAATTCCACACTTACCTTCCTAGATCTAGTTATGGATAAAGAATATAAAAAGGAAATTAGATGTGTTTAACTGTGTATCCCAACATCAGTCTCAGGTGACCCTGAAACATCTTCAGCTCCTCTCACAACAGGGACAACTCCACAGTCATAATTCCAGGCAGAATCACTGTCCAGCCAGGGCCAGAATGATACAGGACTGCTCACTTTTATCACACCACAGTCCAGACATTTTCTCTACATACTCCTGAACCTTTTCACCCACTCAGGAGTGAACAGGCAAAGGGAAGAGAGCTGGTCTACAAAAATAAATAATGGTCCGTATCTCAAAACCCTAACTGTAAATCATCTCCCTGACCATAACAAAATGAACCAAAAGTTTAATAAGACTGGACAAGTTTAATTCTGTGTACTCCATAGATTAAAGAACAATTAAGAGGCTGGAAGATGAAAAGTGGCTTAAGCTAAAGTTACACAATTGTGTGGACAAAATTCATTTGGCCACAGGAAAGCATTTACATATTTAGTATAGGATATTTTAAATAGGTTTATATTGGCCTAAAAATAGCATCTTGAATAGATTATTATTGCAGCAAAACGCTTGCTTTCACCTGAGTAATGAGATCATCAAATGTAAAAACCCCACAAGCAGAATGTGCAAGCTCTTGACCACTTTTCTCTCTGCCTCAAACTCCAAGCAGCAGAGCTTTAGACCACCATATTCAATTAAATCAAATTCAGACTGTAATTTTCTAATACTTTCCTTACAGTTAAATATAACTCTGGCTAAGGCTTACCAGGTGACAATGCTAAGCAATTCAAGTGATAATCACAATGATGAATGTGTAATCTAATGCCCATTTGCCTTGATTTATACGAACTATCACACAGAAGCCTCATGCATCCATTTTAAGTCACTGGGAAGGATATTTTTCCTGATCTGAATTAGTGTTTGGTCTGAACTTAGGCACTTCATTTTTATTTGTTTGCATTAACCAGAATCCATCTTCACACATAGTGGAAGATGCCTGGGGCTGCCCAGTCCTCTGCAATCTCAGCAACCGGCCCTCTCATTCCCTTTGAGAGTTAAGCTGAAAAAAATAAGATCAACCAAATTTCCAACTGTTCTTCCAAAACTGTGGGAGAGACAGATCAGCCTGTTCTTTACTTTTGAAGAAAAGGTCCCAAAAAGGTCAGCCTTTCATACAAAATACAGATAATTAACACTGGATACACAACTATTTTGATGCTCACTTTTTGTATAACTGGGATTTGAATGCTCCTATCTCAGGACGTTCTATACTTTATATATATGGTCTTTAAGGTCACTTCCAAACCATTCTATGATTCCAAAAAATGTCCCCACCCTTTCATGTACCACTCCTTGGGTGGGAATAAAGCTCAAAAATGTAGAGAAATTTCGATTTTTATTTACAACACAATGGTTCTTGTGTACTAGAGAGGCTGAATGAAATCACAACTGCTTTCATGCAAACTCTCACATTATGTGAATTAGATGCAAAGACAACACATAACACAACAACTGACTTCTCAGTCCTAAATGTGTGTCCAAATTCAAATTAGAATAAAATCATAGAATTCTCAAGTATCTGAAAACTCCATTAAATTATGAGAATTCCAAGGTCAAACACGCACTTTGAGAAGAGCTTTAGCCTGATTTTCACTCACCTTTTTTCAGAGACTACCTGCACAAACAGCACCCAAACAATTATAATTTGTGACCTTTTAACATAAACAATAATTTCTTAGGCTCATTCTTTTATATTCCATCCCATATTCTTCCAAATAAAATCTGCCCAAAAATACTTTGCATGAAAAACTAAATGTTCCCAGTGACAAATCTGATCAAGTCATTTTTTTGCACATGAACACTGAAAGATGCAACAACAGCAAGAACCACTAGTTATTCTTATAACTTCAAGACTAAACCCTAAATATAGTACATTTTCAAATGCTCTTTCCTAAATTTCAAGTAATATGTTCATCGCTTTAACTGAAAGCTAGCAAAGTACAACTTGTATTGTGCTGCAGGCCATAAAGGGAATGTTCTTTATTTGAGTCATGGTTGGATGAGGATGAAAAGTAGTTTTTGAAAATTTACAACAGTTTTGACACTACTGTGTGTTTATCGTTACAAGTTATCCCTCTCAATTTATCAGACTGACTCTAGACCTCTCGCTACCTTCAAAAAGACAATTTTTATCAATTCTTCATGTCCTTGTAGCTAACCATAGGAAACTGCATAGAATACATGGAAAAGCCTAGCTGAGAAGGAACATGGATGCAAGGAGACCCCAGTGTCTGCTTCACTAAAGCAAGAGAGGCCATGATTTAAAAAGAACATTAAGCAATTAATTTGCCTTTAGCACACAATTCAAGTCACATTTTGCTACCACCTCCCTACCCCAAGTAACCATTCTGCTACACAAAAAATGTTCCCAAGGAAAAGGAACTTAGAATTATTGGAAGCCCTTTCTCCTCTTCTCCACCCTAAATTGACACATTACCAGCACTGCTTCCAGTACTTCACAGCAGAGAGCTGTATTTTGCTTGTGAATCCCATGGAAATCTTTATTTCTCTCAAGCAACGCTTTCTTCAAAATAAAACTGTTCTTAGACTAATTTCTGGAGAGTATTTGGCAGGCTTGGTTACATAAAAAACAGGTTGTGCTTACCTGCCTGTGGCAGTCTTTGTTAGTTTTGTAAATTGAGACACTGGGTTTACAGTTGGAAAAATGAAGCCTCAATTATGGAGCAATTTCAATATCTAATCTTCCAAATTTGACTTTCTGAAGATGAATTAGCAGCCTTCATGTCAGTCTTTACTGACTGCACCAAGGTGCAAATACAGGTCTACAACATGACTGCATTATTTACTGCAGGGCAAACACCAGCCTGCAGGAAACATGCCTGACAGACTCTGCAGGAGCCACCACGACTACCAGGAATTTTTCAACAGAACCTTAAAGGGCAAGGAGAGCCTACAACTGATTCTGGAGCTTCCCAAATGATCCCAGGATGCTAAAGCAGAGGTAGAAATGTAGCTAGTCTGTCACCACACGCAACAAAGCCTTGCAGGAGCAAAAAGAACCCTAACCTTTCTGCAAGGTGCCACAGTCCCAGGTAAGGCAGCATCAGAGACAAGTGACTGCTGCTGTTTTCAAAGACTTGAGACTTAAAGGCTTGGCCAGCAAAAGATTTTCCCCTCTTTTTTATCAGATACCATTTTCGGTGGGATAACACAAAAAGCTTCCAACTTAGGTGATTCTTCAAAGGAACTCAGAGATCTTGAAAGATGTCAGGCAGCAACACCAGGGTATGAAACACCTACACTGCAATAAAATCACCTCAAACAAGACGTCCCAGCTTGGACACAACTAAACGTCCCACTAATTTTTTTGCATATGTGCACAAAGACGCCACATGCTTACATGAAAACTCAGCAAATTAAAGCTAACAGGAGCTAAAACACAACATTTTTCTACCTATGAGGAAGAATGACACCAATGATTCTGCAACTTCTTTTCCCACTATTTAAAAGGGTTTCTGTACACCTTCTTTGTGAAATAAGCTGAGTAATAATTACCTCATCACAGCATTTTCTAAACACTTGTCTCTATGCAATGCTGACAAAGAAGAACCACTAAAACCTTCCCTCTCAAAGCAAGACAGAAGCAAAGGCTTAGTCACTTCTTCACATAACAGAAGTTTTCTGAGCAGTTTACCAAAAAAATCAAGATATATTATTTCTCCAAGCAAAATAACACATTGCACTTGGAAGATGTGTGCTCTCCATACTGAACAACACCTGTTACATACCTGAAGGGGTTTCTTGAGCAAGCCAAGTCTCCCCAGGTGGTAATTACACTGATCAAATCATCCCCACACATGTTGAAAAAATGGAAAGCAAGAAGTATAAAGATAGTCTTAATGGATCAACAGCTTCTTCTGATTTCATGCAGCACATGAAAAGAAGAAACATGGAAAATTCTGGCGATACATTAAGGCAATTCTTACACCCAAACAATTTGATAATGTAACATTGCGTATCAAGCCAGCTTCTTTTTCATAAATAATGATCTAAACAGAATACTAGTCAATTCACCAAAAGATATCAAAGATATCCCTTTATTACAAATGATCCAAGTATCCCCCTTGAGGCTGTGACTATCAGAAAGCATTTAGCTGGCTCTCCAGCCAATAATTTTCAGATCTGTTTTATTATGAAACTGTAACACATTTTCAATAACTTCTAGCTTTGCTATACAGAGCAACAAATAATTTCCCAGAACCCTTTGGAAAACCTGACACACAAAATGATTCTCTAGTTAACTTGTGTATTATTAAGCTGAAAAAAAACCCCATATATCAGATCATTGGATCACTGGAGAGAATGGCAAAGGATTTGGAGCTTCAGGACAGATGGACGAACTTCAGGTCATATAAAACACTACCAAGGCTGTATTTGAAGAAAAATGTGAAAGTTTGTGAAAGCGCCCCGGGTGAAAATACTTTGTGTTGCTAAGAAACATCATCCCTGATGATGGATGAATTAAATTGTCTCAGTTAGCAGAGCCAACTCCAGGCATCCCTCATTTATTAGGAGAATGTTTTCTTGTACTGGCAATTTATTTCAACAGCTACGTACAAATAAAATGCCCTACCTTGAATTGAAGCTGAGAATTTCAAACTTGCATAATTAATGCTACGAAACAGAATAGAGTTTACATCTTGAACAGAATTTAATAACTAACATTTAACAATGTAAACTCTAAAAATTAATATTAATACATCCAGACTATTAAGAACTTATTTTAGAATTGTCTGCAGTGAAATATGCTGTTCAACTCCCAAAATTACTCTATGTACAACCCAGTGAAGTACAAAACTCTTCAAATATTTCTAAGCACCGAATATTATCAATATTCAGGTAATCAAATTTTAAACATCACTGAGAGAAAAGCATATTCATTTGTCACGTATCGTTATGATGAGAACAATATAAAAAACTATGCATGAAAGAAATTACGCAAACCACCTGCTTTGGTCACGTGGACATTGTCTTAATGTTTCATCGAGCTACTTTTTTAATGTCTTACTGTTTCTCCTGCAGGACAGATTTGTGAATTTAGGGCAGTGAACCTTTGCTTTCCTGAAGTGTTTGCTGTTGAACTCACAGATCATACCTGCTTTGCACCGTGTTCAGTGAAGCCCTTTCGAAGGTACAGATGGAACAGGGGAAGGCCACCAGCTTCTCTCTTCCCAGCAGCTACACATTGGGCCAGAGGAGCTCACCTGAAAGGAGAAAGAACAGCAAGCACTTCTCACCTGGCACAGCCTTCAGAGCAGGACATAACAGCAGAGGAGAAGCACAGCGAGTGGGGAGCCCCAAAACAAGAACAGTCCCAAGGTCAGGAAGTAGCCCCATGACTGCTGCTCAGAGATGAGGGAAAGGGCAGGGCTTCTTCAAAACCCAGAGAGGGACAGACACAATTTTATGCCACCCAGAAACCAACACAGTTGTTGCACTGAAAACAAACCAAGTGCAAAAACCCATATTCCAAGAACACAGCTGGCAAAGGGGAGAGTCATTAAAGAAAATGAATTTTCATTTGTCTGATGCCTGGGCTTTGGGGTTTTTCTTCCTAGCTACTAGATTGCATTCTAATGGAGATTTCAAGTTAGAAGTCCCAAATTTTAGGCCTACAGAGCCCAATTTAAGGAAAAAGGTAGAAAACCCTCTATAAACTGTTCCTTGGATCGCATCACAGCTTCCAAGTCAGAAAATACCACACACAGTTACATGCCAGTAACATACTCAGCTAGTCAATACACAGAGGCAGCCACAGAGGCTCTTCATCCCAAATAACCCCACCACGGAGCAGAGCTACCACTGGAGAGCCCGAGGAGAAGTATTTAACAATGATACCAATTTGGCTGCGCTAGAGGAGATGTGTTTCCTGTGGGCCTAATAAGGAAGAGCTTTACAATCTGAGCAGAAGCCTTTCAAAACCTCAGAGGACATGTCTTATCTGCACCACTTCTGCTTCTGGAATCCCAGAAATCCTGAAGACAGAAGGCAGATCAGACTGCAGCTTTCCTAGGCACAGATGTTGCAATCACATCTGCCTTAACTGTAAGCCACAATCCTTGTGTCTTCCCAACTCTATCAGGATCTAAGTTGCTTTGGTTTTGGAAATGCCAGGCAGAGGATAAAAAAGTGTTTCTGATCACATCAGGTGCAGTAAAACACCAACATAAAAGTATCTACAGATTATATTCCAAGAAAGTAGCAAGTAAGAAAATGTTTTGAAGCAGAGAGCATTTTTCCCCTTCTCCCTTGTCTACATGTTTCACAAAATAACGCTTCAAATCTTGAGATCAGATTGAGCAAAAACAAATTTTTTAAAGTGTTGATTAAGCATCCATGAAGAATGACCATTTGTGGGTCAGACACAGAAGAATAATTAAAGATGATTTTTACACATCACTCAGAGAAACTGAGTTACCCATGGGTGCAGATCCATGTAAACATTCTCCAAGCTTTTTTCAACTCATTAAAAATCCCCTCCCTAAACATCTCTTGCTACAAGATGTCAGATTTGATTTGTCCCATTTCAGGCAATGCAAGACAGGCACAGACAGAAAGAACCAAGACCAGCAATGGCTCCAAAGACAATGAGGCAATCAGAACCCAAAGATTCCATGACTCCAGCTCCAAAGACTGGGTTTGCAACAAGGTACGAGCTGCAGGACTCTGAATATAATAAGCTTCCTCTTGGCATTTTCAGTGCAGGATTATTTAATGTTTTCATTTATTATTTGGACGATGAACAAAATAGTTGCAAAATTTGGTAGTTACCTGGGAAATGCTGCAAGCATTCAGGGAAACAGAAT
Organism: Sitta carolinensis; assembly: GCA_032173965.1. NCBI lineage: Eukaryota > Metazoa > Chordata > Aves > Passeriformes > Sittidae > Sitta > Sitta carolinensis. The sequence goes on along the minus strand of CM063288.1, from coordinate 3,674,194 downwards.
TGAGAAAAGTGGGACTAAGGGATTAACAGCAAAACTGAAACTGGGGATTAATACTGAACTGAATGCCAAAATTGGAAAATAAGGAGCATCATATGAAAAAGATGGTAAGGTTTATTCTGTTCATCGCTGATCCTAAGGTTGTACATTACACCCGGGTGTCAATACAGATGTAGGAAACGAGCTCAAAGGAAAACCTAAACAATTTGGGAAAGTTAAACAATGAATAAAAAAATAATAAAAAAATAAAAGGGAAAGAAAGATGAGACAAGCTTCAAAATAGGTTAATAGCAGTTACAAGAATCATGTCCCAATACTGCAACATACACAGCAGGGCAAAAAAAAAAAAGAAAAAACAAAGCAAGGGAAAAAAACACCCAAGAAGCTTAACAGGTTAGCAAAAAAAAAAAAAAAATTACAATAGTATTAGAGGAAATATGCTACCTCTCGGGATAGTTAAACAAGGGATTAGGTTATGGAGGGGTTACACAAATCTCCAGTGATTGTTTTTAAGACCAGGTAAGAAGAACATGTCAGGAACGGCCTGTCCATCTCTCTCTGCCTTGACACTGAACTACGTGCTCACACATCCAGTACAGAGCCACGACCTCCCGAGATCCCTGTTTTCTTTCCTAAACTTAAAGGCTGCACAAGTTTAGGCTCCTGCCAGGCGACTCAGCAGGTGACCTGACTGCTCCTTAGAGCTCCAAGCAGGCTTTTGATATCTCTCTTTTCTAAATAGCCCAGGCAAGCTGTGATTGACAATTTTCTCTCACATGAAGCATGTTTCCTTAAATGTGGAGCCCTCGGAATGATCCGCCAGGGAAATAAATCAAAGTACAGAGAAGGCAATGGATCCCAGGAATCCAGTCCTGGGAAGGAAATCACAACTGCCAAACTGAGCAAGGATGCACATCCCACTAGTACCTAGAAATGCAGGCAGTTATATTTTCTTTTCTAGCACCTCCAATAAATAAGCCTTACTAAAAAGAAGTATTAAACAAAGTACTTAGAGAAATAAGGAGGGAAGACGTTCCTAAGCTTATTTTCACAGCAGTATGAAAGGAAATGAGGTAGAGTCAGAGCTAATTCTCCTTATATAATTTCACATGGAATGATTAGTTCTGCCCCAACAGTAACAGCTTTCCAGAGGGTCCTACTTGTCGCCAAGATTGCATACAGATGCTCTAAGTGTAGCTCCCCTATTCTCCACTGACAACCAACTTAAAAGGCCAATATAATATTCATTTTACTACAGAATGAAATTCACAGCGTGAAGAATAAAATAATGTCAGAGCTACCATGAAACTGCAGTTGCATGTTGGGGGCTGTGACTTTTAAAAGTTTAATCACAAAATGGATTCATGGAGAGGAGAGTGCAGAGCAGCTTTGTGCTTCAGCAACATCCCACGGCCACTAAGGATGTCCAAGAGCTGTGGCTGGACAAGGAGAGGGCAAAGGCACAGAGGAGCACTCGTGTCACATGCCCTGCTGAGTATTTTCCTTTAGAAGGCAGGTTGCAATCATTACTGGGTTAATGCCCCCTCTCTTAAGCCTGATTAGGACAGACATTCCACATGCTGAAGGTGTTGGAATTCCTAAGTCACCTGGGTCTCTTCTGGGTGAAATACCAATTACTGGGAATTCATCTCAACAAGGCCCACAAAAAGAAAGCCCTAAAAAACACCCCTCAGCCCAATGGTGAACATATCACACGATAATCCTAAAACTCTACACAAAAAAAAAAAAAAAAAAAAAAAAAACACAAACCAAACCCAACTTGTAATAGGTATTAGTACTCTTATAAAGCACTGCAGTGCTTTGTGTCTAATCCTTGAATAGACACTGGTAGAAAAGCCATACTCAATTCTAAAACTTCTACTGCAAATTCCAGCTTAGCTACTATTATTCCTGGTTTTTAAGGGATATATACATTTCAAATATGCATTACAGTAAATTTAACTATCAATGAAAAATCACATGCCAAAACAGCATGCAAAATAATAGCACACCAACTTTAAATGTGTGTATTTTGCAGTTTTTAGCACAACCATTTGTTTTACAAAAGACCTACAGATTAAATACAAAATACACTATTAGTTTTAGGCACAAGAACAACCAATTTTTTATGCCTTGCCAGAAATAATGACTAATTAGGCCAGCACCACCCTGCAGTCATTTCCATAAATCTTGCCTTTACATTTAAATCACAACAAGAAGAAAACTGACTTAACAACAACAAGAGCATATTTCTCATTAAAGTTTTCTTAAAGCAAGATCAGGACAAGAAATTATTCTGTTAAGTCAACAATCTGATGTTATTGTTTATTTAGAGAACTTTAACTCAGACCAAACACAAAGTTGTACTCAGAAATTTACTGCAATAAACTACAATCAGACAGAGAAAACTTTCAACTGGGAAATCATAAAACACAGAATTTCACAGGATCTTGATGAGTTTCTTATTTAGCAAAGTCATCTCACAGCACATTCCATGTGTAAACCTTGAAAAGAACCAGAATATAAAAGATGCAATATGTTCAACTACTTGTTGAATTTTTGGTTTTGGGCATATTTGTATGTAAAGTAAATATTAAAGCGGAAAGATACATAGGAAATAGAATTCAAATGAAATGAGGAGCTGTAGTTCAATTCAGATTTTTGTTTTAAAATTATGGGAATTACAGTGCTTCTGAGAAATCATTTGTTTAATTATATATACTAGGCAAGATACTTATAGAAACACTTTATTTTCATAATGCAACAGGGACTTAATTTCTATTTTATTTACAAAGGTGTCACCTAGTAAATAAACACAAATAAAACAGAATCAAGATTTATATAGTCACATAATCCACAATAAGGTTATTAATACACAACTCTGAATTTAGCTTTTCTTTCTCCCCCAAAACTGATTGGAAAGAACAGAAAAGGGGGATATTTTTCTACGAGGTGGTCTAGAAATGGAGCAAAGCCACGCCACCACTGCTCTGGCTAATCATCCATTCCAAGCTTTAAGCATTCCCAACCATTTCCTTTTGCATGCGTGCACAAAGGTTTGTGATACTCTGGAAGTTCTTCCATACAAAGGCTTTACAACAGGCCTGTTTCTAATATGTATATTGTATTAAGCTTTAGGAGGATTAACCAAGATTCTCAGCTCTTGAGGAAAACAAGGCATGGCAACAGCGAGGTCTTCAGCCTTCACTGCTTGACCGCTGGCTCCTGCCAGGGTGAGTCATGCCCAACACGGGACATGGATTCCATCCCAAGGAATGGAACACTGCATCATAGGAAACCTGCAACCAATTACTCAGGCGTGAACTCCAAGGGTGTGTTTTTATCTCAATGACAGCCTCCAAAAAACAACTGTGAAAGAAATCTTGCACTCTGGATGGTGTTTTATCCATCAAGACCGTGACCACCACGCATTTCCTGTTGCCAGGGGCACGGCCAAAGTGACCCTCTCAGGAACCACTGGTGCACCTCCAAGAAGAAAACATTCCCATGGTATTTAGAGCAATTTCATACTTGTACCACTGAGCATCAGTAACACAGACAACCTGCTGCACAAACAGGCACTGCCTGCCCAAAAATTATCTTGGAATAAAACTGGAAAACAGCATGTGAAGCCACACTGGTCACACTGGTTGTAGAAGCACAATAAATACAGATGTCTTCAGATGCAAAACTAATTAAATTCCCCCTTTTTTGGGTCACCCTAACATTTTTTTTACAACAATTCAGCAAAACTACAATTCAGCAAATTGCATATGTAATACATTTTGCACATTTGATTACATGCAAACCTATACACCACACAAATATTTAAACCAAAGTTGCTTATTCAAGATCGACTTATTCAGGATTTATGTATCACAACTGTTGCACTCTTTGTTTTGACCCAAAAAACCCAATTATTTAGGAGAAAAAATACAAACCACCCTTACTGCCTGGCCTTGCCTGTTTTCCTCCAACTTCTGCATTTCATCATTAGTGTTACATACTCCACTGTTAATTTTAGACATTCCTCCAGTTCTCATTTGGACATCAAAGAGCTACTCATACCCAAAATACAAGCAATCTGAAATACTGGTTTCCCTACTTATTGTCATTTATGACTTGAAAAGATCTTTGATTTCTTGCCTACAGGAAATACTGCTGATCAAAAATAAAACATATATACGCTCCCATGAATTCCTATAGATGGGGTCCAGGATTTAGGATAACAGACTGGAGACATGGTTTTCAGATTTATACTCCCTACTCTGCCTGGTGCTTCACACGTTTATTTTTACTTTCACATCTGACATGCAGCAATATGGCCAGCTAAGGTGTACGTTTAAGACATCCTTTGATATAAATCCATGGAGAAGTGAAATTCACACTGGGTTCTGTGTCCTTGGAGCACTCAGGCCCTGCTTCCCCACCGATAACTGCTCTGCTTACAGGGAGCCCAAGGCTGCCTCTCCACGGCCCCTTGTTAACAATTCTGCCACCAGAGATTAAAGTGATTTTCCTGCTTTACAAACTTGGTGGAGAACACTTCTCACATATAAATGGCAAAAAAAAAAAAAAAAAACAAACCAACAAAACAACATGGTAGCCAGCTCTTTTTCTTTCTAAAATGCCTGCTGCATTGCATTCCTAACAGCCTTGAGTTTATATTTAGAGTTTGCTCTTCGCTTTTGCTATTTTTTTTTAATTAAAAATAATAGTATCTTACACAACTAATTCCAAACAATGAGAGACTCACTCTGTTCAAGTTAGCAAATCATTTGCTTTGGTTTTGTTACTACTCCCACTACACAACAGCTCATGTCTCAAGCAGTGAAACAGCCAACATTAAGATGCTGTTCTTTATACCAGTACCATAAAATAGAATCATTGAACAGTGCAGGTTGGAAGGAAACTTAAAGATCATTTTATTCCAACTCCCTGCCATGAGCAGGGACATCTGCTAGACCAGGTTGCTCCAAGCCCAGCCTTGAACACTTACCACTACTATAACCAAGAATAACTCCCATACCACTAAAAATTTTCAGTCTATTTCCCTACAACAGAAGGTAATTCTGTTCACACACAATTGTAAATGTCACATTTGTGAACCCATTTTTTATAGAAACAGCAGCTACCACTTTTATTTAACCAGGTAGCATCTCCAAGTCTACGGACAAGACCTCCTCACTGCAACTGGAACAGCTAATCCAAGACAATACTTCCACATGAAATATTTGCTCAACAGCTGAAGGAGAAATTCCTTACCCCCATGGCTCTCCCAAGCTGGACTATATGGGATTGTTTTGGATACACATATACACATCTTGTAAAGCCAAACAACGAGATATACAGGTATTTATTTAATTTCTTTTCTGTAAGTCATATTCCAGCAAACAGTAAGAATTGAAATACAGCAAATGGTGCCAGAACTACCAGCCTTCTCTATGTCAGGAGTGTTATCACAGCTTCCAACAGTCATTGAGGTTTTGCAGAAGGAGCTGATTCCAGGAGTCCCAAGTGAAGGAAAGTACACTAAAAATGTGCTGCTTTGATGATAAAATCATCTATTTAGGCACCTTCACCAGTGCAGGACATTGGTCAGAGACCACAACACTTCACTGCTCTGATCAAAATAGAAAAGTAACAAACCCAATGCTGTAAATTGGGACATAGGCCCACAATGCCCAAGGCATGTGGCTCTGAGCTATGGCTCAAAGCACTTTGCAGTCACAGGGTGTAGAAAACATTTATAAAAAGCTAAACCAGGAACTTTTTGTTTTCATATTCTCAAATTTTATTGAGCAGAAATGTTTGAGGATAGTTTATTGCTTTTACCGGCCACTCTAAAATGGGCCTCCAGCCAGCTAGGTCTTTAAAATATGTCTATATCTCTGGTTTTAAAACAACATTAAGGAAGTTGTATAATTTTTACACTGGAGTCTGAGTGACTTAGCAGCAAAAACGACAGGTTTCAGCTGTACCACAACCACTTTGCAAGCTCCGGGCACCACTTTTGCAACAACACCTGTTGCACTTGGTATCCATTCTAATGAAGGAAAGGGATCCACAAGGGTTAATTAACAGGTGTTTAACTCCTGGCACATCCCAGGAGACTCAAATTCAGGTGTACCAGAAATAAAACTGTGCCTTTTATCAGCTGAGGGAGGAATTTGGTGCTCTGTTTGTACCCTGAGCTGAACAGAGTTTTTTTGCTACGTTCCACTGCCACTATCATTCATTAAAGGGGAAAATTGAACAGAAAATTTGTAAACAAGTCAATTAAAAAACATACTTGGATACTGCTACACTTGTAAACACCAAGGTGTTTACCCTATATTGAGAACAACCTTCACCTTTTCATATACACATAAACCAAAAAAAAACCAGGACTGATTTAAAATCCTATCTCCCCTTAACTAATTTGTGCAACCTGGACTCACAGTATTTAAACTGACTTTAGTACACCTGGACTTTCAAGAAAAGGGAAGAAAGATGAGGCAAGAACACACTTGATGTGAGGCCTTGAAAGCTTCAATTAAAATTCAATATTGCACTTCGTATAGGGGCTCTTTACATAAAAACCCTGTCATGTTTAAGATTTAAGGCTAACCAGGTTAATAGAGTCCAATAAAATAGTTCTATTGAATTATGTCAAGCCATTGTTATAACCCAAACTAAAATCTGCTGTTTGACTTTACCTGACTATTGGGCCCAACTCTGAACCATAAATTAAGCTTCAAACTCTTTTCCTACGCTTCTTAAAAATTAGAAGTGCATGCTGTTGCACCTTAAAAGGGTTCTCTCCACTAGTCTGCTACTCCAGTCACTGCAGTCATGTGTTAAAAGATTTGTGCAGACCTGCCAAGTCCCATTCATCCCAGACACACTTTCCTGAAGTTGAGATGTGTTTACAAAGTACATTTAAGCACCTCCTCTGCTGCAAAGTGTTCTGTTCTACAGCATACTTAGCTTATAATAATAAAATCCATCTCCTAAAATCCACACATTTTGTACAAGTAGGTTTTTTAATTATTTTGTTTTCCTTCTACAAAGCTTGAAGGAATGCCAAAGCTAAGGGTGCAGTTTTTCCAGACAGCTTCACCAGCAGAACTGCTCGTATGCATAAACATTTTAATTTCGATATCTGGAATCAAACTGGGTTCGAATTTTGCCGCTCCCTTTAACCGCTCACCAGAAGCAGCCCCTGCCCTGCACACCTTACAGGCCGAAAGGGCGGAAGGAGAGTGTCGGTTCGGGGCGGCTCCGCACGGGCAGTGTCCGTTCGGGGCCCGTGCCGGCCCGGCCGCGGGGCCCGCGGGGCGCCGGGGAGCGCCGGGCCAGTCCCGGCCGCGGCCCTGCCCTCAGCCGCGGCCCTGCCCTCAGCCGCGGCCCTGCCCTCAGCGCCGGCCGCGGCCCTGCCCTCAGCCCCGGCAGCCATGTTAGAGCGGCGGGAGGCGGCCCCGCGCCGCCGGGGAGCGGCCCGGCCCGGCCCGGCCCGCCCGCGGCGCTCCGGGGCACGGCGGAGCCGCGCTCCCCGCCCAGCCGCGGGCCCGGCCGTGCTCGGCGCGGCCGCAGGTGCCGGGAGCCGCGGCGGGCGGAGCCGGCTCCTCCGCTCCCCTCGGGTCCTCTCGCCCGGCGCGGCGCAGCTCGCCCGGAGCCCTCCCGGCCCTGCAGCCGAGCGCCCGCCCCGCTGACCCCTTCCCTCCCTCGCGGCTGGCGCGGGCGGCCCCGCTCTCACCCCACCCCGAGGGCGCTCACCTCCTCCTCCTCTTCCTCCTCCTCCTCCTCACTCCCTCCTGGAGACCGTCGGCACCGACGCGCCGGCGTCCCGGCCCCTCCCTCAGCTCAGCGCCGGCCCCCCCTTCCGCCCCGCCGCCCGGGGACCCTCCCTGCCCGCGGGGACCGCGGGACGGGCCCGGGGCTGGCCCGGCACCGCGCTCCGCACGGGCAGCAGGGACCCGGAGCGGAGCCGCGGGCCGGGGAGCGAGCCGTGCGAGCAGAGCCATGTGCCCCTTCGCAAGGGTTTGGGGAGTACGCAGGGCTGGGAGGAATAAATGACAAGGAGTTACGAACCAGGTGGGCTAAAGAAAAAGAAAAAAAAAAGAAAAAAAAAAAAAAGAAAAATTATTTTCTGTGAGAAGCAACTGAAAAGAGTGACAATCGGGGCTGTTGCCAGTTAGATAGGAGTAGGAGGTGTGTGTTCTTTCCGTAACTCAAGCCTTTTCAGGTAGTGCAGCTCCTGGGAGAGGCTGAGCAGGTGTTATCATAGAATCATCAAAGATTCGTGAAATGGTTTGGGTGGGAAGCTACCTTAAAGAATTCCTTGTTTCAACCTCCTGCCATGGGCAGGAACACCTTCTACTAGACCAGGCTGCTCCAAGCCCCATCGAGACCGGCTTTGAACACTTCTAGGGTTGGGGCAGACACAACTTCCCTGGGCAACTTATTCCAGTGCCTCATCACCTTCCCAGTAAATTCTTTTTCCTAATGTCTAAACCTGTTCTCTTTGAGGTTGAACCTGTTCCCCCTTATTCTGCCACAACATGGTCTTGTAAGTTGTCTTGTCCCATTTGTCCTGTAAGTTCCCTTCAGACTCTGGGAGGTCACAATGAAATCATGCCGAAGCCATCTCTTTTCCAGGCTGAACATTCCCGGTTCCCTCAGCCGTGTCTCACTGGAGAGGTGCTCCATCTCTCTGATCAACCTCCTTTGCAGGTGTAATTGTTACAGGCAGCTGTATCAACCTTCTTTTTGTCCACATTGAGTAACAAACTTTCCCAGCAAAACCATTTTAGAGGAGAACTGTTTTGTCACACTGACTCAGTCAAGCGTGGTGTTATCTCTGGTATGTAGACAGATTTTTTTTTTTTATTTTTTTTTTTAATTTATTTTAATAGGAAGTCAAAATGAGTAACACCTAATAGAGTGACAAAGCAGAATTTGCAAAGAGTACAGCTGTGAGAAGCATCAACACCAGAAACTTGAGGAATTATGGTTGGGTTTTTTTCCTACTCTGGCTAGTCAGGGATTATGAAAGAGTGATGAGAAGGCTGATTTGCATGAGAAGTACCCTTGGGATAATGCAGCGTTTTGTTCCACAAGGTTTTGAGTTCAAAAATCCTGGTAAAGTTGTTTTCCAATAGCTTTCCACTGTTTTGCACCTCTGAATTCCTGACACTGCAAAACTGTGGAAATGTGAAAACATCGTGAAGGAGACAGTTCTTCATGGGTTTTACCTAGGCAGAAGTGGTAAGACCTGAAAATCTTTTAATATTTATCATGCACATTATAAATAATTTTATAAGGTTGTGTCTTTCAGACAGGGTGACAGATGAGGAGGCCTCCAGTCCAGCTGAATAATTTGCCCCTGGCATGTGCTGGAATGTAGACAAACGGGATGTTTTATCCCCAATTTATGGATAGAAAAATTGAGGAAAGGAAGTGAAGGCATTTATTTTCCAAGTGTAGAAGTGCTCATTTGTAAGCAGGCAATTTAGGCTTGAACTTTTTTTTTCCCCTTTTTTTGAGGAAAAGGACCGTGTATATACAGTTCCCATTGAAACTACACTCGAGGCACCCAAGCAGAAAGACTTTGGCCATACTCTTTTGGGGTCCTGCAGCCCTAATCCCATGTTCTAATTGGCCAGTAATCTGTGGACAGATATTGTAACAGTTCCTTTAGAATATTTTTCTACTTCTCGGTCATTTGCATACTAATGGCATAAAAATAGGCACTTCCTGCCAGTAATTAGTTGGAGCCCAGAATTTAAAGAAAGAAAAACACCACAGCATTATGGTAGATGGATGGTACTGAGGAAGCTGCAAAAAAGAGTCACTTCTCTGGTGCTCAGAAAGTGCCTTTAATTTAGAGTTCAAGGCTGGCAACCCTGTTACCTCTGTGTGACAGGGATTAACTGTTTGCTTGGCCTAATAACTTTGCCTCTAATGAGCCCCTCTAATTTTTTTCGTGGCAAATCACTAGGTCTGTCCTGCGCCCAGGCTTGCTGCTGTAAAATGTTTTTCTTTTTCTGCCTTTTTCCCAGAAGGAATAATGCTGGCAGTGAAACCTGTGAGTGGAGTTCCTTGTGGATCACCGTGACTCAGACCGGCACAGATTCTGCTCAAGGGTTCCTCACCTAATGAGGCACTGTGAAACCCATACCACATCAAGTCATGTGAAGTTCTAGGCTAGTTCTGGTTCTAGTTCTTTTAAGAGCTGCATGTAAATATGGGGTTATTTGACTTCTCACATGTAGGCCATGGACTTGACTGCAAACCAAGCTGGTGATAGCTGGAAATTCTCCTGATATAGCAACAGAGGTAACTTTGGGTTTACATATCGTAGAATCATGGAACAGTTTGGGTCAGAAAGGACCTTAATGATCATACAGTTCCAAGCAACTTCAGTGAGATGGTGAGAGTTTATTTTGCTGCTTTGATTCCCCTAAATTCTGGAAATCCTCAGTACACAGAGCGGTTGGAGTGAGTCCAGCAGAGGACACAAACATGATTGAGAGGCTGGAGCATCTCTGTTCTCAAAGAACCAGGGGATGGATCCTATCAAGGACATTTATGCTGCTAAAGATTGAAACCTGCAATGCAGAGTAAATGTTTGGTTCCATTAACAAGGTCCAGAATCGTAGAATGGCTTGGATTGGAGGGAATTTTAAAGACTATCCTGTCCAACCCTTCCTGTGGTAGCCAGGAAGACTTTCCACTGTCCCAGGTTGCTCCAAGCCCCATCCAGGCCTGGTCTTAAACACTTCTAGGGATGGGCAGCCACAGTTTCTCTGGGCAACCTGTGCTAGGGCCTCCCCACCCTCAAAGACAATCATTTCTTCCTAACATCCAACCTAGACATGCCCTCTTTCAGTTTAGAACTCCTCCCCCCTGTTCTGTCATTCCAGGCCCTCGTCCAAAGTTTCTCTCCAGCTCTCCTGCAGCCCCTTTAGGCACTGGAAGGGGCTGTAAGGTCTCCTAGGAGCCTTCTCTTCTCCAGGCTGTACAACCCAGCTCTCTCCATTTCTGGAGATGCTCCACCTTTCTTACACCTTTTTATTTTCCCTTCCCTCCATCCATCCCACTTTGTTGCTAATCTTAATGTCAAGCATGTGCCAAACTCTTCTCTATTACATTGTGCTGTACTTAGAAGTGAAATTGTGTCGCAATTTTTTTTTTTTTTTAAATCTTGAAAAGCAAACGTTGTGAAGCTTGTATCCAGCAGAACTATAGTGCCAGAAAGTATTTTCCTGAAAACTTTGAGACTGTAGCTTATTAAAGCACAGATCCTTAAGATGATTGGGTCTATTCCATTAGTAGATTTATAAAGTGTGCAGACTGGATAAACAACAGTGACAGCTTGGGAAGTGTATGCACCTGTTTATTAAAAAGACGTTAACAAGGGCAAATCTAAAATAAGAACATGTACCACAACCCAATTTTCAGCAAATTTTTATGCATGCCTACACTTAAGGTTACCAATGTTATTGGCAATTTCTCTCTCTCTTTTCTCTCTCAGAAGTACACGGAAACTGATGAGCATGGAGCATCTGTGGCAAAGGAAAAAAACACCGTCTTCAAATTTTGAGGAGCAAACATGACCCTTTCTTTTTCTACTGTTTTCCACCCACATCCAGTTAGTGTAAGAGAAGAACGAAAATTAAAAATAAAATTTAAAAAAAAAGCAGAAATATTTTCTTTGCAAGGAAGGACTGAAGAATGTATTGTTCTCTCATTCACAAGCAAGCGCTTTCATCACCTCTACTTTCATTTTGCTCTACATCATAAGTGACAGCAAGTTTTCTGTATTTTGCTGGTGTAACTTAGAAGGGGTCATGATTCTAAAAGTTCTCCTGCAGAACTGAGTCTTCTGTTTGGATATATGCAAATTCTACAGAGCTTATGCCACATGTACTTTGCAGATAGGTATAAGCGTATGCAAAAATGGAGATTATATGTGTACATGCAAGTTTTCAGAATTAATCAACCAAGAATGTACAAAAACTACAAATGCTTTGCTGAAATTTGGCTCAAAATAGATCTATGAATTAGCCTGCTATAGCAGCTTTCACTCAAGGTTGCTAAATACACTCTATTTATATAAATAATTAATAACTTATAAGATTTGCATGATGATGGGTCTTGGAACAATCTGGTCTAGGAAGGTGTCCCTGCCCAAGGCAGGGGTGTTGGAAGGAGATGGTCTTTGAGGTCCCTTTTAACTGAAACCATTCTATGATTCTATGATAATACTATTGCCCCAGAAAAGCATTTTAACAATATATCCCAATTTTGGGAGGACCTGATGGTACTTTTGTCTATTCAAAATTGCTCTACTGTTTTCTTTTAATAAGTATAAATTGCAGTCAGTCTGGAGCTCCTTCAGGATTAGATCTTAATCCCCAAAGATATGTAGGTGCTACCACCTCCTTTTTAGAGATTGAAAACAGGAAACTGCATGGGTTAATAACCAAGTAAATAATTAAAATTTAGGATCCAAATCTGTCAAGTGTATTGCAAGCACAGTCACAACCCCTTCTTGGAATCACCTTCGTGTCAGTAGTTGATGTGAATATTTGTGAAGACAAATAAAAGCCCTGGATCTGCTTGAGTCCTGTGTTTCAGTGTACAGGACCAGGGTACGGAACAGATCCCTCAAACACATCTGATTATTTCTGTTATTATGAACTGAAGTGTCCTTGAACATTTCTCACAATTCAGCAGACCAAAAAAAAAAAAAAAAAAAGCAATGTTTTACTTCAGTCTACCTTTTACTAGAGCTGGATACAATAGGATGTGATTATTTTAGGAACATTAAAAATATCTACTATCTTCCTCCCATGCTAGGTAGAATAGTAGTCTGAAGTAGTTTTGCTTTGTAATTTTCTGAAACGAAGAATTCTGACTTAACCAAACCTCTTCAGAAGGAAGCTGGCTGATATTATCTTACTTCCCTCTTTTCTTATTGTGGAATTGTTGAGAGAATGCCAGTTAGTTGCTACTTGTCATCACAACTTTCTAGTCCATATTATTGCTCGTTAGAGGCAATAAATGTTAACCAGCAGGCTGCTTAAAACTGACCAGTGTGCAGAATTTGAGTGCATAGTAATACAATGAAGACATTGTAAATCTGGGTTTGCATTCATTAATTGCACACACATATAATACCTACCTTCTGAAAAACAATTCTCCTTTATTTATCTTCATGATATTTGTTCAGCAATACTTTTTTAAGATTTTTACTTCTTGGATGTTATACTGTACAAGGGATTGAATGTCTCTGCTTCTCTTTGAGGGGATTGAAGCAAGAGACATGGACACAAGGCATCACCAGAAGTGGAAAAACTGGGAATGGCAGGATGAAATACAAAGGATGATGATCACTGAGATAGTTTTGTCTCCAAATGGGCCAGTTTTGTCCCACATACCCGGTAATAAGAGTGTATAAGGTACCAAGTTTGCTGAGCTGGGTGGACGGATCCTGGGGTTGGTCCTGCAGGCAGTGGATGTGTTGAGGGCTGTGCACAGGTTTCAGAGCTGCACTGGGCTCACTTGCTCTGCTAGGAATGAGCTAATGTACAGCTGATTCCTCTCTGGGGGCACTTTGATTCTGGGTTTCAAAGGAGACACTTTCAGTACTCCTAATGATTTTTTTTTGGCTAGCAGTCTTATGGATTTGTTGGGGGCTCTGACACCAAAGATGTGTAGCCTACAGAGCTGGAGCATCATATCACTGGTGCCCACTAATCAAAAAGGCAATGGTATAAGTACCCCCCCCAAAAAAAGTCAAGCTCTGTGAGCAGATTAACAAAGCTGTTTGCTATTATGGACAAAAGCAGCAGGAAAAAAAAAATGGAGAGGAAATGGGCTGTATTACTGTGAGTTGGCACAGAAATGAAATACCAGGCTGCAATTTATGTATAGTAATTGTTCATGAAGCATTCTTTGGGTTTTGATAGTGACTCATTGTGTTCTTTCTGACCTTTGATGTACAGGATGGGCTGCTAGAAGACAGAGGAAGCCACAGTAAGAATATAAAACTTTATTAACTTAAGATTTTGTTGGCTTGTTTGCTTTTTCATTATTATTGCTCATTGGTAGGTAGTATCTCCATATAAGATGAACAAAGTCATTTACCTTGAGTCCTCATGGTTTTTGCCATCTCTCCCAGGCTTTTGTAGTTGAACAAACAGTTGAAAAATAGCTTTGGTTTTAAAAAGGAAATTTGCTAAACAATTGGTTGCTGACGTTGATTACTGAGTTCTGAAAAATAAGATAACTGATTACAATACTATTGTGTTGGTAGCCCAGGTAATAAGCAGTATAAGCCCTGCTCTGTACAAGACACACAGAAAAGTTATCAAGGAAATATTTTTCTGAGTGAATGTTTTATGTTTTAAAGAAAATTATGGAGAAAAGCTTCCATAGAGTCATCAGAGTAGACACAACAGACTCTTCAGCACCGTTAAGTTCCATTATGTAAATCCACAGTGATGTAAGCCAGACACTGTCAAGTTTGATACGCCCCAAATTTGACCTAATTAGCCATTTGGTTGTTACTTTTTTCAAAGCTTGTGCAGCTCAGCTCAGTTCAGGATATAGATGCTAATTGAACACATAACCTACAGGTGCTAAAGGATCCTTACAAAGGAAGGCCTATCCCATTAGGAATGCAAGTCAAGGCCCGAGGTCATCAGCTCGGATGGTGGGGATGGGAAGAGAAATCCCATCTACAGATATCTTCACATGGCCATGTGATATCCAGGAGTGAAATTCAAATTCAGGGTAAACCAATGCAATCTAATAGAGATTTGCCAACTGAAGCCGCTCGGGCTGCAGGGAAGGGACATTACTTTAAGCTTTTAGAGAGCTGAGACTCTTTGGGGCAAAGCCTGAAGTGGTTTACTCTATCCACAGTAACAAACACACCCCTGTACAAGCCACAGCTGAAATTTTCTCTTGTTCATAGACCCACCATGTGACCTGGAGGTGCCTACATGCTGCAGCATGCCTTGTTCCAGCTTTGCCTTTCACCTTTCCCTTCTCTGCCCGTGTGCCCCCAGCCTGGGAGCATCACCTTCACACTCAAGTCCTCTTCCCACCCATTTGCCAAGCAGGAGTGCAATAACCTTTTGTCATGACTACACCTTGGCCCACATGCTGCAGTGTAAACACTCTCCTCTGCTGTTCCCTGCAATCTCCAAACCAAAATGAAATGAGATAAAAAGAGCTGCACAGCCTCTGAGTTTCCTGGCTTTTATCTTTTTATACCAAAGCCTTTGTGTTAATTTTGCATAGCTATTTTTACATGAGGAATAATATCCTGAATTACTGCTATCACGTGCACTTCAGAATCCCACCTCACCATCCTTAAGTCATCTGGCAACCTGATAGTGTTTCCTGCTCCTTCCCTCACATCAGCGCTGCAGAGAGCTTTGCTAAAAGTTTCACATCTGAAAAAGCAGATGATTTGGCAACACCTTCCTATAGATTTTTTTTTTTTTCCTTAAAGAAGTGTGCTTGTCTTTGAGTAAACTTTTCTTTCCAACTGTTCTTTTTTGTCAGCTTGCCAGCTCAACTTCTAGTATTGTTCTGCAGAGATTGCTGTAAGGAAAAATGAAAGAGAAGAGAAAGGTAGAGAACGGGGGGAAAGGGAAAAAGGGTTCAGGGGGCATTTAAAGCCTGGGGAGCCTAGCATGGAAAGGGAGATAGGCTTAGGAAACAGGGAATAAAATGGTGGAATGAGAGATAAAACAAAAACATAAAGGATAAGGGATTAGAGAGATAAGGAGTTCAAGAGATGAAATGTGAATAAAGGAAAACAAGAAAAATAAGGATGAAAGGAAAGAAGTGACAGGAGTAAGACATGTAAACAATTAACTAGGAAAATATTCTGTTTATTTTAGTGAAAGAAAATTACAGTATCTTTATTATTCTCTGGTTGACTAGTTCAGAGGAATTTTTCAAACTAAGAACTGACACTTGGGTAGTATTACTGAACAATGATAAATATAAGCCTTCCAGTTCTTGAATGAACCCATTCTGAATTTGTTTAATTAATATGACATTCAGACAGTTAAAATTTGGGTGAGAAAAGCAATAAAAAATATTAACCCTCTGCAATACAAAGTGCAGATCTGGAAGAACTCTTCCCAATATTTGCAGGTAAATCCATCAACTCCAGGTAAATAATCACTCCAGAGCAGAGTGGCACATTGAAGATTAGTACTAGAGATGAAGAGAGCAAAAATATTTAAAAACAGTGCAGGGTTTCAGATTTCAGCATTGCCCACTGACCAGGAGAAAATTGCTCAAGATCATCATTTGTCTCTGTAAGTATTTCACAATATTTTTTTTTTTTTTTCCCATAAGGATACTTATCATAAGGTGCTATCAGGTCTCAGTTTCTGCCTAGCTCTTCACATAGGTCACATAATGTGGTGGAACCCAGATAATATTGCTTGTTTTCCTGATTGTCGGAGCACATATCATCAGGAAGCTGAAATTTTGTCAAGCCCACACTGCTTTTTGTTTGTTTTTTCACAGAAAGGCTACATATGCCTACAGGTCTAAAGTTATCATCAAAAAACCCTAACAAAAAAACCCACAGGTTTTGTGCTTGTCTCTGAAAGTCACCAAGCATCTAAGTTAAGCCACCATCACTCCCTTTCCACTGCCCTTAAACTTGCATGAATTAGTTCAGGTCTATAAAGAAAGATATTTCTTGAGGTCAGTTACTTGACATATAAATTATTTTCTGCCCATGTAGCTCCAAAGGCTTCTGAGCAGGTCTCAGGCTGCTGTGAAGGTTTCTGAAGACACAGTCAAGGTGTTACACATCCCTTTTCCTCACACTCGACAGGACAATCTCCCAGCAGGATTTCTTCCCCCAAGCATCTACAGAGAAGAGAAAATGAAGCCTCTAATGATTGCCAGTCCAAGTTCTGGTGCCATCCAGGCTTATTAATTCTGTCAGAGGGAGAGGAATCTTAGGATTTAAAGGTTTGTTTCAGTACAAATCATGGGTTAGTCGATGGAAAACTGGATTCACTTGAAAGCAGAAAAACCACATTAAAACAACCCTAAACCAACCTTGTTCCATCCCTGTGAACCCCAACTGAGCAGCCTAAAGCACCTAAGAGCCATAGGAGGCAGTTGTGTATTTACAAAAAGACCCAAGACTTACGTCCTCTCCTGAAGTATTTGAGGTATTGCAATGAGAAACCACCAGTAACAAACAGTAATTTAAACATCCTAAATTACATTGTGTAAAGACTCAGCTTGCCAAATGCCTGAATGAAAAAGGATGTGGAAGATGGGCTCTCCTTCATTCTAATTCAACCCAGATTCTGGGATTATCTGTTAAAAATAGGACATTTTCTATTCTCTAATAATAATAATTTTCCATAGACAGCTGTTGATGTGCCCATAGGTTCATAATAGCCCTTTTTGCAGTGGATTGTAATAACAACTTCTTCAACTGTCTTTGAATTCAGAGCTGTACGAGCTATTCACAGCGAGCACTTTAATCAGTGAATTTCAGCTTTTATTCTGACTTTGGTTTGTTATAAATGCTGCACACAGATATTTGATATAAATAAACTTTGCCCCAGTGATTTGTTCACAACATGTTTTCGCAGTGGAGTTTCAATATCCATTATTACCATTGCACAACTGCTCACCTTGGCTGACCAGGGCTGTTCTGGGAAAGAAGCAGCCACCAAGAGGAAATCGATGTCGTAGGGCCGTGATGGTCCAATGGATAAGGTGTGCTCAGTTTAAGTTAGGAGGAGCAAGATCACAAGACTAAAGAGGTTTTTAGGACTATTTTAATATTTCCGTTCCTGTTCCCTTGACTCAGACCTTGCTTGTAACATCGCTAGGAGAACAAAGAGGCCACTTGAATGTTATAGGCTGAGGTCAAATTGAAAATTAATGATCTCTTATCACATTCAGACAAAGCTCCAGCTGCAAAGGGTGGGGTTGGGTGCTTTTCTGGTTTGTTTAATAGCCACTGAATCAGGGCTCAGAACAGGGCTTGCCTAGTTAGAGCTGCAAAAGATGAGCTCACATGCAATTTTCTGAGTCCCTCAGCCGTGCCCACGCCAGAGCCTGGCCTGGCAATCCTTTACATGGCTGGTGTCTTCCAGGAGAGCAAACGGAGTGCAAGTTTAATATCTTAATGAAACAAATGTCAGGCATTTGTTTTATATGAATAAAACATCTTTGGCATAAACCACGGTGAAAAACAAATTCCAAAAAGGTTGTAAATCAGAATTCAGCTTTCAGGGCGCTAAAATGTGTGTGTGAAAAATTATGCTGAAGAGCCAGCTCTATCTAAACTAAATCGTTTGGCAATGCCCTGTCAGCGCAGGAGAAAATGGATGTAATGTGCACATATGCACAAGGAGTGACTCAGAATGATGTACAAGTGTTACTGTATCTACTCCAAAAGAAATACCTGGAAGTCAGGAAATACTGCTCCACGGTTCAGCAGATTTGTCTGAGGATAGATGTTCTGGTTTTGAAACTCTGTTTTTTCCCCAGAGTGCTGTAAAGATGTCTCATGCAAACAAATACAGTCTGGGTCAACCGATATCTCTGGGACTATTGCACAAACTATAGTTTTATTTGGTATTTATGGGAGAAGAGTTTCAGTGGAAAAAAATGCCTGCTGGCAGCTTAAGGACCAAACAATAGATTGATATCCGTAGGTCCTGGAGCAAGACCTGTAGCCTAAACACACGCACATTAATCTATGTGTAAGTCCAGACATTTCCTTAAGTAGTCATGACAGTTTAATTGCCTATGAATATTCATATAAATGAGTTTTGTTTGGAAGAAGGGCAGCAATCTTGAATACTTGTACCAATCTCTATTCAAGCAGAGAAATCATCTGAAGTCTCTGGTTTCCTGTTTATAAGAGTTTGGGCTGCCCAGACAAAACAGAGCAGCAGGAACAATAGCACAGGGCTTGGATGACTCTTACAACACCTCTGAGACCAAGTTGTCTCAGCTAAAGGTAACATCACTCTCACTTACAACCCCAGAGCTGGAGCTGGAAACCTCAGGATGACCTAGTGTGTGTTTGTAAAATCGGTGCTCCAATGCAGAGTGAAATGGCACCAGAGAGACTTAGAATGGTTTGGGTTGGAAGGCACCCTTAAAGGCCATCTAGTCCAACCCTGCCATGGTCAGGGACACCTGCCACTGTCCCAGGTTGCTCCGAACCTGATCCAAACGGGCCTTGAATACTTCTGAAGGTAGGGCATCCACAGTTTCTCTGGGCAACCTTTGCCAAGGCCTCACCTTATTCGTAGCCAAGAATTTCTTCCTAACATCTAGTCTGAATCTTCCTCCTTTAATTTAATGCCATTATCCCTTTGTCTGTCACTACAGACCCTACCAAAACATCTGATCCAATCGTTCTTGTAAGCCCCCTTTAAGCACTGAAAAGCCCCACCTTTACCCATCCATTACCCTACTCCACTTTAGTGTTTACAGACACAAACTGAAACACAACCTTGAGACACCTGCTGTCAGGAGATTGGTCCTCAAGGGGGATTGCTGGGATAGCCTGCCCTTTGGAATCCTTCCAGGATGGGAGAACATATTTTTCCAAAGACAGTGTTGGGCCTTTGTGTTCATTTGCTGGAAAGAAGTCCTCCTCTGTCAGGTAGAGTGATTGAGGTTTCTTGGAAAACGCCGATGAGGAGGCTTGCGCTGAGAAGACAGAGAAATGATGGAGGACCTTGCCAGAATAGCAGATCAGATATAACTCTCTTGGTCACCATGGTGAGGAGGGAATTCAGCTCAAACAGAGCAGCAGACTGTCTCCCGCTCACTAGACTGTGATGCTCGGGTTCATCCTACTGAAGGGCATCTGTGAGACAGAGCTGAGCACCACTCAGGAGCTATTACGTAGTAGGTTGCAGTGCTGGCAAATGTTTTCAATTTTTTTCTGAAGTGCCATTTATATCTGACTTTCCCATGTTCTTCCCTGCTGCTACCCCAATGTAAACAGCGCGGGGTCGTACAGGAACCACTCTCCCTCTTTCCAAAATGGTAATGCTGGGGATCTGGGGATGACTAATCTCTCCTGTTTACAGTCTGCTAGCTGTTTGAATCCTAACATAACTTAGATGACAGGGTTTGGGAGACTGGAGAATTACATGTTGCCAAGCTACTAAGGAAAATCTGAAAAAAAAAAAAAAAAAAAAAAAAAGACTTTTCATGAAGTGTCTGGTAATTTCCCACTCTCCCTGAAACATCACAGTCTGTAGTTCTCATATCCTGCTCTTCCCTCTATGTCTAAGAAACACCTGATATATTCACCTTACCCATCTAGGACCTGAGACCAATTTCTAAGATGCCTACAAGAAGAGGAAGGAACAGAGATAATAACTAGATCATGCCCTGGACTCACTTTAAACAACTGTGTTGGTTTGGGAAATTTCCTACAGAAATTCTCAGCTTGGGTATCTTGTCCCTTCTCCACACCTGTATATAATTATATAGCCTTCATACATACATTTAAATATATGTATGAGGGTTATATAGTACAAATAAATATATAAATACATAAATATGTACATATATACATATATAAGTATATAAATATAGAAAAATATAATATATATAATATATATTTAAAATATATTTATTTCTTTTAAATTTTTTTTTTAAACCCAGCTGCATGTTCACTAACTGCCTTCAAAGCTGTCCAGTGAGCCCTTAAATTATCTCTTTAAAAATCCTATTGCAGTTACATACCACTTATTTCAGCCTGCATTTAAGCCCATTAAATAAATCAGAGAAGATACACAGTTCCACAAGCCCTTTTAATCACAAGAAAGATACTGGCAGAAAATGGTTGTCTGCCTAT
The DNA here is from genome assembly GCA_032173965.1 of Sitta carolinensis. Classification (NCBI taxonomy): domain Eukaryota; kingdom Metazoa; phylum Chordata; class Aves; order Passeriformes; family Sittidae; genus Sitta; species Sitta carolinensis. The sequence goes on along the minus strand of CM063288.1, from coordinate 3,653,313 downwards.
AAACCCAAGCTGAAAAAGTCATATCAGAAATGAGGTGTAAATTTTTAAGATTGCACATAATTCAGCTGTTAGAACAATTTAACATTTGGATACTGCACATGGGATGTGGGATAATTTTTGTCACTTGAAGTCTTTGAAATTGGAAAACTTCCTAGAAGATATGTTCCAAGTCAACCACAAGTGACTGAGCTGCAGACTCAATAACTCAAAATTGAGGTGGATTGTGCGAATGTCTGTGATCCACCCCACACAGGATGGGAGGCTAGAGAAATGTGATGGCCTCAGAATCCACGAAAACATTTTGTCTTTTCTTCTTGGGGTTTCAAAAGGAACTGTCACACCTCAAGCAATTGATAAAAGTGCAGCAAATAAAATCGCAGTCAGTTAAAGACTGAAGGTAAAAGATGGATATACCCTACAAATATGAGGTGAATTATAGCAATTAAATAGAATGATCCTGATCAATTAAATAATGAGTCACATTCCAAAGTTGATAAAACTTTTATTTGAGATTCATCACATGAAGTAAAAGGAGAATTCAAATAGCTATGGAAGAACATAAATACCCAATTTGAAAATCTATTCAGCCAAGCAGCTGTCATAGTAACCTTTGCAAATAAAAGCATTCTAGAGGAACTTTACCGGGGAACACGACACTAAATGGTATATTACTTCAGAAATCTGGCACTATTACTCATCTTAAACGGTAAAGATTTGACAAAAATGGGAAAATTCAGCTGTGCCAGCCTAGCAGGTGTGTGGGAAAGAAGGTTTTCAAAGCAAAGCCCACGGTGCACTTCAACATCATGCCCTTTTGGAGCTCACTGGAATGAGTTTTACCTAATGGCATCTATTTTGTACCAGCCAGTGACTTAGCAAGTGATCTTTTGACTCATTTCTGGAAAGAATTACATGTGGCTGTTTATGGAAGTTGTTAGTGGAACAAGATCTTTCCTAGATTATACTTGTCATGGATTTTTTTTTTTTTTTCTTTTTTGGCATAGTAAACTAAAGAGTGTTTTGTGGATGATTACTTTATTAGTGCATAATATATTACTGAGTAATATAGGGACGAGGTCACATCATTTTCATAGAACTGCAGAAGGGTTTGGGTTGGAAGGGACCTTAGAGATCATCCAGTCCCACCCCCTGCCATGGGCAGGGACTCCTGTCACCATCCCAGGCTGCTCCAAGCCCTGTCCAACCTGGTCTTGGACATTTCCAGGGATGGAATAGCCACAGCTTCTCTGGGCAACCTGTGCTAGGGCCTCCCCAGGGAACAATTCCTCCCCAGTATCCCCCCCTAACCCTGCCTTCTGGCAGTGGGAAGGCATTCCTTGTTCTGTCATTCCATGCCCTTGTTCAAAGTCCCTGTCCAGCTCCCCTGGAGCCCCTTTAGGTGCTGGAATATGAAGAATATGTAGAGTAGATACAGGGATTTTAAGCTGAAAAGCAACTTTAGCTACACTGTCGTGTTTAAAAGCTAAACCGGTCTCCATCTGTGCATGGGAATGAAAAGGCAGAAAAATCTGCCTCTCTCTAGGAAACTATTCCAACTTCTGCCTGTGGTATTGTTACCAGAAAATGGAAAACTTGTTGCAGTTGAAACCAAGGAACTGCTGACTGCAAAGGTTTGGGCCCCTGTCACAGAACTGTTGCAGCAGGTACTGTTGGAAGCAGAGGTGGGCAGATCTGATAGCCAGAGATGCTTCTGAAGTTAATAAACATCACTTAATTTGGATACTCAAAAGTAAGAAAAGATGATGTATTTTTTCCTCAGCACCCTTCCGTGGCAAAAAGAAAATTTTGCAAAACATAAGTTTACATCTAAAATCAACAAAACTATTCAGGGGAAAGTAGAATTATGTTTCTGATGAAAAGTACAATGATAGGATATTTAAAGAAATAGGAAAGAAATACCTACATTCACAGATGGAAGAATATCCTCTCTGGACATTGGCCCTGCTCTCCCCATCCCATTTTGACCTCTGCACTGTCTTATTGCTTGTTGTGAAAAGTGCTGAAGTTTCAGGAATGTATTCATGCAGGTCCATCTCCTGTTTCTAACAGAAAATCCTGATAAGTTTGGGAAGATGACTGGCAGTTACTTCAACAATTTCTTTTTTCCTCTATCTCTGGTTTTAATACTGAAATTGCATCTTAACTTTTAGCTGAAATATGAAATCTAAGCCTTTAGCTGATTACAAGGTTAGAGCTTCTGTAGTACCTGACCTCTCATCCCACACCACTTGGTCTTGTTCCTACCAGCATCGATTTTGCCTTATTTTATGCTCTGGCCTAGGGATTTTTATGCCATAAAAATCTCAACTCCTCAAACCTGTCAAGGCTTTTAACTCTGCTGTAAGGTACAGTTCCTTTTCCTCTTCTTTATAATCTGCCAGAAGAGGCAAATGTTAATCAGTAACTTCTTCCAGGGAATTTTTGCTACAGTTTTATTACACTTTGGTCAGTTGATAAAAATAACCACATTTCACTGCTTTGGTAACCTGAACATCTTAACGTCAACCATCATCACACCTGGATAATGGGCAATTAGTTTTAAAATATGGTCTGACTCATTCTCTCTCTTATGATCTCCATTAAACTCTGGCAGAGAAATTCTTCCCAGATCTTCAGTGCTGTTTCTGGCTCTTTTAAGGTTTGGGGTTTTTTTTTTTATTCCTTCCTTGTGCATAATATCCTGCATATTCTAGCGCATGTGAGTGAAGATTTGTCATTTTAAAGGGATTTCTTGCTTTAAACTTACTATTTCTTGAAACCTAGCCTCATCTTTAGTCCAGCATTGGCTGGAGAAAAAGCAGCCAGGTTGGAAGGAAATTAATATAGAAGTTAGAAGTAATTAAAATTCAGAATTGGCTGGACACTTGTGAATAGTGCAGATGACTACCTGTGCCCACATATGCAGTGCATTTGTCTAAGTTACTGGTGTGTGAAAAGCAAGGAACGGAACGAAAGCTCTTCTTGCTGCCATAACTACAGCAGATGCTGCTTGATGCCTGCTGAAAATCAGAAATATGCTCCCGTCCTTTTACAGCAGCCTCGTCCTACCACTTGTGCCCTTGGTTTCAGACCTCTGACCTTGCCTTTCTTCTGGCATCCTGTAACAAACAAATCCATGGACAAGTAGGTGATCCTGTAAAAATCCAAGTTATTTACGAGAGAAGATACTGGAGAAGGTGCTGCTCAGAGATGCTCCATTCTTGGCAGTATAAAACTCTCTGTTTCTGCCTGATTTTAATTAATAGCCTTGTGTTTAAGATGAAATGTGTTCAATTTGTGCACAGTGTAGGGACTGTCACACTACAAGATCAGTTATATACATAGCAATACAATTATTATTCTCTGCTGACAAATGTACCGTGATATTGATAAAAAAGCAATAACTTCAATGTACATGTCAAAATCTGTCCCGATAGCTTATTACAGATTGTTAGATGAACATAAATATCTAATGTTCAGCCTGTAATGTTCATTTGTACCATGGCAGATGAAGGTACGGGCTGAAGAATTAATTTAAAACGTAATACCAAGTCTCCAATACTCAGTGAGCCTAAGGTATGTCTCTGTAAGCATTGAGGGAAGTATGGGTGACTATCTCCCCAGCCCAGGACCAGGCTGCAGGGAACTGCTGACGTTCAGCTGCCTAAACCTCTTTAAGTGTCCCTGAGATCTTCTGGTTCCGGCCAAAATCCAGCAGCTTATCTATAATCACCTTTCCATGTTTCCAAGAAGGGAAGGTGGCTCCACAGGCAAGGCAGGAGCAGAGCCCCAGTGCAGGCTTTCCCAGGGCAGGACTGGGTTGTGGGCTGGACTTTTATGAAAACAACCTTTATCACATTGACACATTTGCTTATTTTTATGCCTCTTTTTGAAAGGAAAGGGAAATGGGGAGCACAGCCTCAGATAGGTCCCGCTTCCTCCTTCATTCATCAGCTTTCTTACCCACATTTAGAAATGCAAGGAAGCCAGTTATGAGCTATCTATTTTGGAGACATATCAGATTAAAATAAACCTGTCCCTCTGGCTGTGAGGTTGGTGAGGATGTTGAGAGGGGCAGGGCTGAAGTACTCACAGAGGTGGGGATGAGTCTGAGAAGGCACAGCATTCCCCATGTGCTGCACCATAGGCTTGAATATCCCACGAGCTGGCCAGGTAGAGTCAAACCTCCTCTTCCTTCTCACCAGGACATGACCACAAGGCCCCCTTCTTGAGGACTTGTGTGGCAGAAGGGGATTTCCCACCCTCCTCGGGAGAGGAGACAAAAATATGTTTGTTTTGTTTCCCAGTGCCTTGTACCTCTGCTTTATACAGAGGAAATGAAAGGTATAGTCAGTGATGGTAGTGGTGATTTATTCTGGTGCTAAGGGTTTTTTTTTTTTTAAGGTCATCAGCTGCATGATCTCTTCACACAGTATTTTCAGTTGATTACAACTTTTTAGTGTTTTCCTGTTGTCCCTTTTTTCTTTCTTTACTTTTTCTGCCCGTTCAGCTAAATTTTCCCAATGAAAAATAACCACAGCAAAGAGTTTGCTCACATTCTTGTTTTAGAGATCCAGTAAGACCTGCACCAGCATCAGCTTCCTTAGAAAACATGGATGAGCCTCATCCACGTTCCTCTGGGGGAAAATTTCCCACCTTTTTATTCAGATGTGGTGGAGGAACAATGAAGAGGTCAGTATTTCATCTTCAATTAGCATTTTTGGATTTCAGCTGACTTCATAATCAAGTTGGTACACAAAAGTTTGTTTCACTAATAAGCATTTTTCCTGTGTAATAATACAAGCCTAATTTCTCAAAAAAACCCAAGATTTCTCTGTGAAAGGAACATAAAGTTATTTTGCACCAACAAGATCATCCTTCTTTGCTATCCCCCAAAGAGGAAGGTTCAATTACATCTGTTCAACAGTGAAAGTCCACCAAAATTCTGACCTCTGTCATTTGATGTGTGGTGTAATGGAAACTATTGTGCCACATTAAAGCTGAGATATAAAGGATTTGGCTCTATGTAAATGGCAAAATACTTTGATATTTTTTATGAGCAGTTATGTGCAATATTGTCACCTAACTCACATTTTATGAACAGCCACTACACCCCAGTTACTGTTACTTTTTCTCCTCATTCAGCTGGACCTCGGGTGAAATGTCTCATTCTAAATGTACTGACTGGACACACTTGAAGCATTTTGGGCTGGAATCCGTCTTTCCTTTCTCCTTTTGTGACTCAGCTGCCCTATATGTGCATCCTTTATTTTCTCAGATAAAAAAAAAAAAAAAAGTCATCATACTGCAGACCAACTCACTGCTAATTGTAGTCTCTGAAGAAAATTAAGACGCTGTAATACACAATTAGAGTCTCTACAATTTGTATTAGGCACCAGGATATGTTTTCCTAATTAATAGTTCCTTTAGTGTCCAGATTAAAAATAGCTGTTAAGGGCTCTGGGTAGATGATACAGCAGTATGAAATAGCATCACACCTGTCTCCCTCTTGCAGCTTCCCAAGTGTAAGTAGGAGTCAGAATTTCCCTCCTCATTAAATAAAAACACTGATAGATAGGACATCACTTGGCATCTCCAAAGTGCTATACCTAAGACATACCATCTGCTACGAAGTTGCAAAAACATAGCCTGAGAAAAGTGGGACATCAAGGTGGAGCTTAATTTTCTTTAGTCAGTTTTCTGTCTATCCTGGACTTGAGTGGGGATGGTGCCGGCTCAGCTCACGATGCCTGTAACTACAGCAAGGGAGCACGGCTGGGAATGCAGCCATCCAGGCTCAGGGAAAATTCCAGGGGAAACAGGGAAGCTGCTACCCAGAGGGACACGTTTTTTAGGAACCAGGAAGATATTAATTTTGAAGGTAGCAGGAGTGACAGCTTAGGGCTCCCCTGTCCTGGTGAGTGTTCTCAGCACTGAATTACGAAATTCCTTTTGCTTTCCTTTCCCCTTGTCACAGGAGTTATTTTAGCAGTGCTGCAAAGTGCACAGAGCCTGACTTGGAGCTCAGCCTCTGCTCTGAGGGCTGTGGGTGCTTGCTGCAGCAGGAGACTGAAACTTCAGATGAAGGTGACCATAAATCCCAGATGTCCTACTTGTGGGAGAAGTAGGACAGAGAGACATGAGCAGACACCCAACACCCTTCCTTTCTGTGCATCACTAGATCCAGACCTGGGTTTCAGGCTGAAAAAAAAAAAAAATCCTGAGAAATCAAAGTGAATAAAAAAAGATGACTTTCCAGCTGCATTTGCAATGGCATTTTTTGGGCACTCTTCTTCAGCATTCTGAGACTGTGAGTCTCAGTCAGGTCCCTGAGAGCTGGAGACAGAAATATGGGAACATTCCCATCTGCTCGCAGACAGCCTCAGTCTTTCAGACATCCAGCAGCCCAGCTGGAGACACTGCTCTGCTCAGGTTGCCAAACAAACAGACAATTGGATAAAATCTGGGGGCTGAAAAAGTGGCTCCATTTGGAGTAACAAGGTCATCCTGGTTCAGCAACGCGATTTCCTGCAGCAGCAGGTCTGGCTACAGCAGCCACCCCACACAGCTCCAGGCAGCTACCTGTGCCCTGCTGAGGGCCACCCATCTTCCCTCTTACAGAGTTATTCAAATAAAAAGACTTCTGGCATAACATTCCTACCTCTCCACTTTAACACACACGTCTGCTCTGAAAAAAACATCTCTGATGTGCTGCTGGTTATAGCAGAAATACAGTGCACAATAGATCATCCCCTGGACTCTTCAGAAATTAGGGTAATGGCTATAGACTGAAAGAAAGTAAGTTAGAATAGATATTAGGAAGAAATTCTTCTTTGTAAGGGTGGTGAGACATCATAAGTTGCCCAGAGAAGTTGTGGCTACCCCTGGATCCCTGGAACTGTGTAAGGCCAGGTTGGATGAGGCTTGCAGCAACCTGGGATTGTGGAAGGCGTCCCTGCTCATGGTAGGAGTGGAATGAAATGAGCTTTAAGGGTCCCTTCCAACCCACATTATTCTGTGATTCTGTGATTTGCTTTAGATGAGGAGATGGAGCTCTACACACACAAGTGAGGGTTTTGGCTCTGCGCTCCTCCCACAGGTCTCCTCCTGCTCCCAAAGAGTAATTTGACAGCCACGTAGCATGACTTCAGTAACACAGAAAACAGCATTGCATTTCCTCAAGCAGCTTAACACTGTTTAATTGTGCTAATTTAACCCAGGTGGTCTCTGCAGCAGCTTTTGCCTTAGGCCTGAAGAGAAGCAGGGAGGGGAAAGCAGTGAATTTACCGCATTTGTGCATGGCATGAGCTCAGAAACCCCAGCTGAGATGTGAAGAGACATGGTGTAGCATTTGTGTGTCTCATTATAGCTCCTGCAGCATCAGAGGAAGGAAAGCATCCTCCTCTCCATGATGGTGCCAGTCAGAGCACTGGGGAACACCCAAGGTGCTGATGGAGGAGTTAAAAAGTGCTGTTGAGGCTGGGGTTGGAAACAAAGCAGACAGAGCCTGTGAAGACCATGTTCAGAGCAGGTCTTTGGATAACAGGATGTGTTTTCTAGGCAAGGCAAACATCAGACAATTTGTAACAGTGTTTTACTGCCTTCTTTATAAAAAAAAAATGCCCATTAGCAGCCTGCCCCTATTCACCTGGACCATTTTTAACTAAATAAAAGGTGTGCAGGGAAGTTTCCACATGCCCAGGACTAGGCATTGATCTCCAGCAGCTGACACCAGGGAAGTTTGGCTTGCAATGCAAGAATGGGTAGGGTCAGGGTCATTATGGTGTGGCTAAAGGCTTGCCAGTGGTGGTCACTGTTTCCTAATGATATTGGAAGGGGCTTTTAATCTCACCTTCCTTTCTCTGTGAACAGAAGAATTTGATGGTGTCATGTGTAAGAGTAAAGCTGGAGGGAATCCACATGTCAGGGCTGAGCCCCTCCTTCCCCATCCTCAGGTCTCAGGGCACATGGACTGTGTGAGATGGGAAGCTCTTGAATTTCCCCTTTCTCTCCTATCTTCAAGGGTGAATAAACGACTCACAAAGCACAGCATTTAAGCACAGACGTAGCCAATATTCCAGGTTTTCAACACAGGAAGAAGGTGGGAACTCTTGGTAGAGCTCCATTTCTAGCATCTGGAAAGTCATGAGACACAGAGTGCAAGAAAACATGCAAACATCATTAGTGGAGAAAAATAAGTGTGCTTTTTCCATTTTGCTAACCCAGATTCCATAGGTGATGGAGGGTTTTTTTTAAGCCTAACTATCCCTTTAAGAATGGCTAGAAACACCCGTCAGAGACTTGTAATGAAATAACATTATTTATCAGTATTAAATATAGATAAACAAAAATGAGAAACAGACTTAATTGAAATCCTCTGTGAAATCTGGCTAATCAGTTTTCATTTCCAGGAGGCTTTAAGTTATGTTATTTAATTTATTATTTATCTGTTCTATTTTGACTTTGCTTTTCAGCCCCTGTGCTGGGCTTTGGGCTCTTTAGAAACTCATGGTGAGAGGCTAGAAGTATCACCCTGACTTCAATCAGTCCAATACTTCACCCATGTTTGATTCTTGCTAAGGCTTTGATAAACTTAATGATCACACAAGGGTTCCCCTAAATTCACTGCTGACACCAGTCTTGAGTCCAGCCACCCTGCAATGTGTTTTCTTGACCACCAGAGTGATTTTGGTTTTGGATCCAGTTTTACCTCCATCCCATGCAAACACGATGCCATTTCACTTTATTTCTTTAATTTATAAGCCCCAAAGTTGCTGAATCAGGAAACTGAGGTTATAGCTGTTGAAGAAACGAATCCCACATCATGACAAACTGCTTCTTCGGCAGATTTTCTCTTGTTCCTCATTCTGAGTCATTGTAACACATTTTAAAGGCCAGAGTTACATACAAAGCTCTTGATGGTGAGAGCTGAGCCCTTTTTTGTGGTTTCTGGAGGCAGACAACCCCGTCCTGTGTCTCTACTGGTTGCCAGTAGCAAACGATGTTTAATTCGCATCGCGGTACTTCCTGTGTCACTGGAGCGTGTGACATTGCCCACCAGAACTGAGAGTGAAGTGGTAAAATATGACTGTGTTAATTGAATTCTAATTAGCCAGACAGTGCTACTCATCTCTGCTGAAGTGCAGCTCGCTGGGATTCCACCACTTCATGGAGAGGAAGAGGAAAATTTGGGGGAAAAAGTAAAATTCCAGGATGGTTGGGGGGGACAAATTGTTGAAACTGGGTAGAACAGGTTAAGCTTTTTGTGGTTAACTCTGGAAGCAATTGGCCCTGTGCTTCCCCAAAAATCAAAACTTCAAAGTATCTGTGGCATTCAGGGTGGTGGTTGGGAAGGAGAGCATCATTAGCTCTTTAAGATGCACTTCCGGAGCTCTCTATTTTGGGGAAATATTTTCTGCCCCTCCCAAAAATCACGATCTGCAGTTGTATGCACAAACTCAGCCTCACGATGTACCTTGAGGATAAGGAAGTCAGTTGATCCTCCTTTTACAGGCTGGGGTCACTAAATGATTTGTCCAGAGTCACTATGGAAAATCCCAGCAGAAGCAGAGGGGAGCCATGGGTCTGCAGTGCTCCTCCCCAGCTCCACACAGAAACCTTACAACACTTTAGGAATTATTGAAATGTTAAATGAGTTGAAATGAAAGATTCTGTCCGGAACTGGAGCCATCATTTGGATTATTGACTCAGTTCTTTGAAAAATACACAACTGTGAGAGGATTATGAGTGCAATTACAGGCAATGGAGAATTCTCAAATGAAGGGCAAATCAAAAGGAAACCATCTATGTTTTATATTTCTGTGGTTGCTTCCATCTCAACAGTGATAGAGAGCATGCCTGTGCATACATAGCTCAGACATATGTTGATTTTTGTGCTTGTCAGCGAGTTGGGCTCTGGGGGAATTCTCCTGCAGGGGATATGCTGAGATAGAGTGAGAAACAGGGCAAACAGCTCATGAGCTTTAAGATCTTGTGTTTCTCCTTGAGATGGGAGAGGAGTGCCTGCCCTTATCCTCTTCCACCCACCCTCATCCTCCTTTCACACTCAGAGTTTCCATCCTTTTCCTCCTCAGGAGCACTCATGAACAAATTGTTCAGGATGGAGGGAGGTGGGCACAGATGTGACCACCTGCTGCATGTGCCTTTCTTCTCATGGGCTTTTAAAAAGGCACTTCATATTTTAAAGAGGAGGAGGAAAAGCCACTGGCCTTTGGTGTTGCTGAGCACTGACACAGCTGGAGCTGGCCGGGGGTGGCAGGGTGTTATTTTTTACAGGTTGGCAACCAGACGCTTGTTGCAATGATATACTATTTTTTTTCCCCTCTTGCAGAGATTGCCTGAGTGTAGATGTGCCAACACGGGTTCTGGTTTTACCACAGCTAATTCTCTTATTTCAAAGAGCGGAAATATCCTCGGACAAATCTGCTTTGTCAAGGTTGAAAACGTTCCACACCACAGATGGTGACCATAAGGTGCAAGTGAGTTTTCAGCTGAACTGGTGACACCCTACCCATTTGCTTCACTGCTGAAGATTTTAAAACTAGTTTTTGTTATGAGAAGCTGAGCGAGATACTTCTCTCCAAATGTCTCTTCCTCCTGTTAGCTCCTCACTTCCATATTCATGGCACTCCTGCTGCTACTAGCACTACCATGCGTAGCACCTACTGCAAATTGTCCAGTTCCTGTTGTTAGGATGGCAGTTCCCTTTGGTTTTTGAAAAATTCATTAAGCAAGGGGGCGGAAGGGACAGCACAGTCCTGTTCTGGTCCAGCACCCTATTGTAGGGAATATTTTTCCCCCAGATGTGTTCCTGCAGGACAGCTCGCTGGGGCTGTAACCAGATGAGTACCCCCACTTTAATGCAAGGCAGTGGGTTCTATTTAGATGTGTTGCAGCACAAAAAAACCCCACCAAAATTCTGTGTGCAAGGATATTGCGGGGAGTTTCCCAGCAAAGGTTTGGGGATTTTCAGGCCCTTCGAACACAGCATGAGATTTTTCTTGTGGACTGAACAGAGCCTCAGTGGGAATGATGATGGCAGCTTACAATAATTGGTGCCATGCTCTTCTGATTCCTCTTAACTGAGGGGTTTTATATTGATATGAGAGGAACCCACCTGTGGTTGGTGGTCTTGGTTGCTGTATCTAATTTTTCCCCATTGTAAATTCCCCGATTTCTTCACGATGCCTCTGTTACTATTTTGTGGTGCAGTCATTGGTTCTCACTTCTCTTTTGTCACTGACTAATGCCTCTCCCAAAGAAAAATAAAGTATAAAGGTGGAAGGGATAAAGCTAGCTTGCTCCAGATACAACAACAAAACTGTGAGTCTAAAAGAAAACCTGATTCTGTCTCTGGCAAACTGAAACAAAAAGTATAAGCCAGTGGTGAGGTTTTCTCTCACCAGGAAGCTCACCTTCTTTTTTCCTTTCCTTTCTTTAACTAGCTGATTTAAGGAGGGGTTTGCTAGCAGAAGAGCAGCAGGCTGGGGACATAAATTACTTTGACTTCATAAGGAAGTAGTGTTAAGTATTAAATGTGCTTTGGGGCAGCTTCTGCAATTCCTCACTCTCCTCACTTGTGCTATATCTTTCAGGTGAAAAGCTCTGTATACCTCATGTCACCATAATTCATGTTCATTCTCTAACTCATTTTGGAATTGAATTCAATATAAGCAAATGCACAATCCCCACATTGGACCTGCCACATGGCTCCCACAAAGAGAAGCCCAGAGGGTCCTCCTCACTGTTATCATTGCATCAATCTGAGTGATTTCTTCTCCTCTGATATCTCTCCATCCCCTTTCCCTGCTATGCCTCCAGGCCTTGCACCCTTACCTGCACTGCTCCACCTGCCTTTGGCTTCTCTGCCAGGCTGGCGTTCCCATCCCACCACATCACTCTCCATCTCCCTCCTCTCCTACCACTTTCTGTCACAGTTTCAATCCTGCTCCCTTCTGTCACCCATGACGTCCCTTGTGTTTGTTGCACTGAGTATAATAACCTGCTCCACTTCTCATTCAGGACCTACCATGGCATTGCCTTCTTTACCTTCCATTTCCATTCATCTTTTGCCTTTATAATCAGTTTCCAAGCTTTTCTTCAAACTTTCTCCTCTCTGCTCCTCAATGGGTTGGACTCAATGATCTTAAAGGTCTCTTCTAACCTAATGATTCTGTGATTCAAATCTGTCCTTTACTGGTGCTTGCAGAAGAGCTGACCCTAATTTGGACATACTCTCACACTGACCCATTTGTCCCCTTATTTTCTTTCATGTGTCACTTGCCCTGGTTTTATCTGGTGTTCTGCTTTATCACAGTGTCTTAAAACATGCCTGGGGTTTTCCTGTGAGTTTTGATGTTACGGAAGGACCATGACATGGAAATAAAAGCCACCAGATGTTCAGAAGAAGTTCACGATACTGAAGGCTGGAAATTTTTAGCTCTTTTGGGGCCCACCTTTCATTGACATGATCTGGTTCATGAAAAGAAGCAATGTGGTCTCTGCACATACTCAAAATAACCATATTAATATAAACTCTGAAAGTATTGTAAATAGGTGCTTCCACTGCTTCAGAAGACATGCAAGTTATTTGCCATCCCTTATAAGGTGTGCAATTTAAATATTTTAAACCCTGAAATAAATTACTGATAATAAAATTCAACACTGTAATACTTCTTTGAATATTTTAAATCAGATATAAATTGTTCAATGAAATTGATCTAGTCTTAGCATACTTTTCAAGAGATTTAATAGCGCATGATTTAAATGTATGATACTCTTCTGGTGTATTGTATGGCAGATTACATAGATTTAAATAGTCCTGGTTGGGATGAAGGTTTCATAGTCCAGGGTTTCTGTAGTTTGACAGACACATCTGCTGGTCCAGCAATAGTTTCTGTGCAGTGTCTGATGATCCTAACGTAAGGGAAGCTTAATTCCTATACAACAATTGTCAGCTGGCATAGTAGTGCTCATTAAGCAGTTCTTCCAACATATATTTGTGACCAGTTTGAAGATGCTTTTTACATGGGGGAAGAATTAAATCTATATCCAATATATGTTACTAAAAACAATGTTAGTGCCATCTTTTGGGCAAGATTTTAAAGCACATAAGTCAAGAAATTTGATGGTCTAATTCCACAGTAACCATTCTTAAGACCATTTGCACAGCTCATGTTTTCCAAGTGAATATGTTTAAGATAAATGAAAAAAAGCTTTACAGTGCTTCTGCTGCGATGTTATTTTGGGTTGCAGAGCAGTCAGACAGTATTGGAAAGTAGGACTTTTTAATAGTGTGTGGTGGTGTCACTACTTCCAACTTCTGACTCATCAGTAACTATTGCATATTTCTCAAGTGGAGGATTTTTTCCAGTAACTTGCTGTTCTGAATGAGTTTATAGTGAAACACTGAGCCAATGTTAACTCTGAGTAAAACAACAGCTTTGATAGCATCTACATTCATTCAGTTTTTCTTTTTCCTTCACATATTCCTCAGCTCATCAGGAACTTATTCCTCAGACTATTGGTTCTTTTGAGAACTGAGCAGGCCACACATCCCCAATAAAGATATTTTAGCTGTAACATAGAGCTATTGCTTTGGTTGGTAAGATGAAAAATCTGGGATATCCCACCATTTCTTAGGAATAAATTCTTTACTCAGAGGATGGTGAGGTGCTCCTAGGGGTTGTCCAGAGAAGTTGTGGATGCCTCATCCCTGGAAGTGTTCCAGGTCAAGTTGGACAGGGCTTGGAGTCAACTGGTCTACTGGAAGATGGCTGAAAGGAGATGGTCTTGAAGGCTCCTTCCAACCCAACCCATTCTAAGATTCTGTGAATTTCTAGAGTTGGTCCAAGACAATGGGGTCTCTTAGGAAAAGCAGGATGTCCCACTAAACCCAAAACTGATGGTTATCTATTCCCTTAAACTCTGTCTAAAAATTACACCATACACTTAATACCAACACACAGAACTTTATTCTGGGTATAAGGACAAGCAGCAAATTTTCAGCTATGGTTCACTTAAGATCTTATAGCTGTTTTGGATTTCATTTTATTGGCTTTGATTAATGTACATATATTTTTACGTCTCTGCACCTCAGAATTCAAACAAACAGCTCATTCTGTTTATTTAAGAGATTGCATCATCACACATCTGACAAATGCAGTTGCTGCATTTACAGCATCGTCGCACAGAGTGCATTTATTTGAACTTTCTCCCATGTACATGGGATCACACATTCAGATAAACACAGCTGTGTTTATTTCAGGCTGCACAACTCCAGATTGTGGATGTATGTCTAGAGCCAGTGGACTCCACATACACTGTACAGGATTTGCAAATCTTTATACCTGAATTATTTGTCAACTAAACGTCCAAGGGCTCGTATCTCATTTAGAACCGGTGGAAAAGGAGACTTTTTCATCATGTGCTTCAATAATATTTGCTGAGTAGTTTATTGGGTAAAAATATTCAACGATTTTTATGATGAGTTAATACCCACAGACCCTTTTGTCTGGACACCTACACATTAACCTCTTCATTTGTGTCTTGAACTGACAAACCATCGGCTGCAGTGCTGTCACCCCGTGATTGTGGTGGGTTGCTCACCAAGGCTCTGGTTTTGCTTTTACTGTTCAGACAAGTAGCATTGCTCATGTGGACTGAAGTCAGTAGTTTAATGACTTCGCTGTTTGCAGATTGCAGCCCAAAGTTGTTTCTTTATTTGCAATATGAATGAGCAAACCTATTCTTAACAGGGGAAAGAAAAGAGCGGCATTGTGCGGACACAGCAGTGGTTGGGGCTGTGACATTTTGCTGTTGCCATTGTGGTAATTAAAGCCTCAGTGATTCAAAGTCTTGAAATCAGACATTGAGTAATCCCCTGGAGTTACTCATGTGCTCGAGTTGAGCTTAGGTGTAATTTTTTGCATTCTTTTGTAAGAATGCTGGAAAAAGCACATCTGACCCAAGAACAGCATCCTACCTTCAAACTCTCCTGCATCAAAACATGAGGCACTTCACCAAGAGCTGTGAATGCTCAGGTTTTGAGTATAGAGCCAAAGTCCAACACAGGACTGAAATTACTAAACATACATGCTACGTACTGAGATACTTCCTTCCAAAATAGAAGGAAAAATAACGGTTGTATTAGATAAGACTTGGTCTAGTGGGTGGGATCCCTTCCTGTGAGTGTGGGGGGGCTGAATCTAGATGACCTTTAAGGTCCCTTCCAACCCAAACCATCCTATGATTTTATAAGGTCCTGCTTTTACACCAATACATCAAATGCATTTAAGAAAAAAAAAAAACAAAACAGTGTATTTCCACATCCTAACTCTGGCTTCTCTTTCAGTCCTAAATACCTACAAATAAGGCTTCATAAAAACTGTGATACCTGCACTCTGTGCTCAAGGTTTATGTTCTGCTGAACTGTGTTTCTTGCAGATGCTAAGGGTAGGTGTGAGACAACGCAGATCCTCTCAATTGAGAATTCTTGGGCTTCTCATTGGATTAGAGAAAGTCACTCTGCAGGACTGCTTGGGAAATCCTGTCTCCCTTCTGTATAAGGAAATTCAAGAGAACCTCAAAGCTAAGCTCAAGACCAGGAGATGGTTGATGAATACTTACCACTGCAGGAATTCAACAGGAGTCTGTTCTCCTCCTCTTCCTGAAGCCAGAACAAAAAATATGACTTTTAACAATGCCTAGCCCTATATAGTGTTGGTAGGATAGCAAAGATCCACAGAAACCTAGGTACCATGTAATGTAAAGCATGGACACCCACAGAAAGCA